>VWZW01008123.1:2245239-2623694 GCA_013397115.1 Edolisoma coerulescens | reverse complement strand
GGGACCGGGGAGGGGGCCCAAGGGTCGATTTCCAAAATAACCGCGACCCCCGTGATGCCCGCCGTGGTACCCGGGGGGAGGGGTCGGGGGAAACTTAACAAAAGGGAAAAAAAAAAAAAAAGTTTAGGTTTTCGTCCACGGCTTATTTATAGTGCATGGAGTCATTTGTGTACCTTTGCAGTTCTTGCCAAATTTGAGGGGTGCTGTTTTATGTCCGCTTTGTTAGTTTAAGTGACTTCACAAATTGGAAGGCAATAGTGGAAACCAGATCTCCAGGTACTGCTCTTGTTAAGCGTGGGCTTGGTACATTTGGTTTGTTTCATGTTTAAAGATAACAAATGTCTCCAAGCTAAGAGGACCAATTAAAGCGTACACTAAGAAATAACCCCCTGTTTTGGCCGTTTGGAGGAGTTCAGCCCGTGTGAGATAGTACTGTTGTTACACTGCCCCCAGATAGTGACTCTTAGGCGGAGTGTTTCCTTGAAGACTTTGTGTAGTTTCCTTGCTGCCATAGTCATAGTTGACATGGAAAGGAAGTTTGGTGGTTGTAGCAAATTGCTGGTTAGTGTGGACTTGCCCAATAGCTTTTGAAAGACAGCAATGACCATTTGAAATGTCAGTCTGGGTAGCAAAGGACACTATGTTCTTATCCTGACTTTTCCACTTTGGGAGAAGTACTGGTTATGTCCATTTCCCCGAATATGGAGTGGGCTTAAAAACTCTTTTGTTTAGTATTGAGCTCTTAGAAGGCAGTGCTGAGTTCTTATATCTAAACAGAGTAACTTGGTGTTAAAGTCACATAAAACTGGTATTTTTCTAATTTTATTTTTGAAAGTTAACAGTTCCTGAGCCAGTTTAGCCTAGTGATGGTCCAGTTTGTCCCTGGCTCAGCCAATGACTTTTGCCATTATCCTGTTTCTAGTATTTGCCATAAACTGATACCTCAGAAAAACCAGGAACAGCCAAACATGAGTTCCCTGCAAAGCTTTTCCAATTTCTGAGTATTTGGAACTCCAGGAGTTCAGGAGAACTATTTAGGCAGTCTAGCAGAGGAGTGGATTCCACTGCTAAGTTTTTGTTGTGCTGTGCCAGCCCACATTTTGTCTGTCTTGTCTGTGGCAGAGGAGTGCATGTGAAGTGTTTCTTGCAGGTTCCCTGTCAGATCCATGGAAGACGACAACCTCAGTGTCCAGGGTTTGCATGGCCTCTTCCCAAAGGCAGCACCCCTTGGACTTCACCTTCCTCTGTCCCAACTGCAGCAGCAGTGCCCTTTCAGTTCCTTGTGCCCATCTCAGCACAGCTGAAGTCCTTCAGAGAGATATTTAGAAATAGACACTTGGGTCACATGTTGAGCCCACCAGGCTGCCTCAGTTTTCCAGCAGGAAGTGCTTATTTTTGCCAGTTCCCTTGTTCCAGGCAGAGCCTGTGTACCCAAGACGTGCTCTCCTGAATTCTTCTGTACAGTTTCTCTTTGTTCCACGTCTGTTGAACCAGAACAAACCAGTATATGCTGTTTCCTCAGAGAACAGGACTTGTTACCTGTGTTAGTGATTTGCACTAATTGCTCTCCAGAGATTCCAATTTCTACAGGAAATTGTCCTGTTGAGCCAGGAACACAAGGAAACACACAGCTATCTTTATTACAGCTGTCACATCTCAATATATTCTGACTAGATCTGTGTTTTGCATGCTTGGAAAACTTCTCACCTGAACACCAAATGAATCCTTCTGTGCTTCTTTCCACGCTGCACCCATGTAAAAATACCTTAGGTGAATTCAACAGCAGTTGTGTACAAAGGGTCGCTTACTTCTAAAGTTGTCATTTCTCCCCAAAATGTTAATATTGGTGTTTGTTTTTATTGTGGTTAAAAACCTTGGAGAGAAAACTTGGTCTTGCATGAAGACATCATAGCACAATTTTTGCTTTATAGTGGCCAACTCAGATTATGACAAGTTTTTATGGCAAACGTTGCAAGTGTAATGTTACACAAATTGCTTATTTAGTTAAAAATAATTTTGCAAGTCTGCAATAACATTTCACATACCAGTATAGAACTTTTAATTTTAAAGGTTTCCAGCCTGTCTTAGTAATATGGTAAATAATGTGTATAAAGTTGCTTTTATATTTAAAATATAAAATATATATTATATATATTATTAATATATATATTGAATTTTTTGGAAGGAACCCTTAGCTGCACAAATCATACATCAATGACTAAAGATTTACTGCTTTGGTCCAAGAATTCCCCATTATGAACAGGTTTCAGGATCAAATTTGTGCTACAGCTCTTAAATTAAACAAACAACAAAGAAGGAATAAAAAGGGAAAATGTTTTTTTTTTAGCCTGTTCTTTTGCAGTTTGAATGGTGACCAATTTTCTTCCACTTACCAAGGCTGCTCAAGTAAGAAAAGTTCTAGGTTTTTATATATATTTTCATGATCAAACACTGTCCATGCAGTGGAAATTAATCATAGTTTGAGAAACAGATCCATTTGTTTTTCCTTTCTAGCAACTTAAAAAAAAAGAAGGAGGAGAGAAAAAACACAGATACAAGATCCATACTGATGTCTTTTTTTTTCTTTTGAGAAGAGTTTTCCTTTCCTATCATGTCTAAAGGAATTTAGATAACTTTCAAACTCCTACCCTTGTAATGTAGGAGTTCACACAGGCCTAAGTACAGGTTTATACCCATAATGCAAAGCTTTACTGGAGCATTGGTTGTGTGAAGAGTTCATAAAACAATTGTCCTCATTTGAGAGAGTCTAGAATCAATTCGTTGATCCTTTGTGGCAAGGGTTGGATCATTGGAAGCCAATGCAGTTGTGAGGGATGTTGTTGCTGCAGAGCAGAGAGCTCTGCTGTAAAGGCATCCTAAGTTTAAAAAGGAAAAATAAAAGAGGGAAGTGTGTTGGGACATGCTCAGAGCATCAGGTAATTGTGAGGGACTTGGTATGTTGTGGAGATAAATGCTGTTGTCTTCTATTCTGTGGTGAGTAGTGTGTGATAGTCTTAGAGGAGAGTGGTAGGTGAGCTCTGAGCAGCTGTGCCTTCCCTCGTGTCCCTGTGTGCGTGGTTGGCAGCTGCCGAGGCTGCTGGGATGTGCTGGTCTGCAAACAACTTCTTTCAAAAGTTAGCTGAAGACTAGGGCTCAAAGCAGAAAGGTTGACCTGACTCAGTTCTGGACCTTCCAGCCACAGAAGGCATATTAAAGGGAACGTCTTGTGCCTTAGCAAGTTCACCATTTGGCTACCAGCAACTGATGCTGTGTAGTAATAAAGGGATAATTTTACTTGCCTCTTGAGTGGAAAATAGAACTCAGCAGACTGGAGTTTGACTACAGAGCAGTTTCTTGAGGTGACGTTGTCTTCTTGAGAATACAAAAATAGCAGATGGCTTTGCAGGAAGAGTTTGAGTCTGTCTTTCTGATCATCCACACCTTTCCTTTTTCTTCTTTTCTGTCCTCTCCTCAAAATGCTCCAAAGCTGTTTTTTCTGGTCCCTCTTCCTGACACACAAATGCCACTTGCAGCTTTTCCACGCTTGTCCGATAGTCACTGGCAGAATGTTGTCTGTGAGCAGCACCTTATAGGAGCTTGATCTTCAGATGACTCCATTGGAGCTTTTTCTTTCTTTTCGAAGTGATGAATATTAGGTGGAATGAATTGAGTTTCAGGGACTTCTAAAAGTTCCCTACTTCAGGCTATGTTTGTTAACAAGTTAGTAATGCCTGTCTTCTAGGAGGTGTTCTTTTCTGACTACAGTAAATAATTGTGCTCTCTAGCTGCTGCCCTCAACATTTCCCACCCACACTATCATAGCAAACATATCTCCATCAGATTCTCACAGCAATTCCTTAGCTGCCACAGCAAATGTGTTAATACCTGTGTGCATCCCTATCGTTTCTTGCCCCTTTATAAAACATTATGCTCCACTTTTCATTGGAGTAGGTTAGGTGATTTTTTTTTTTCCAGTTTTAAGAGCCTGTGCAGCTCACGGTGAAATAAGTTACTGTGTATTTCAGAAGGATGTAAAATCTCTATTCGTAGAAAAATTTTAAATTAAGTGTTTTTAGGATTGAGTTTTCAATAAGGTTAAGAGTGTTTCAGCTTCCTAGTGTGTATCCAAGCTTCTTTGCTATGGATAGTTCATGGAGGAAAGACTATTTGTCTAATTCTGGAATAGGTGAAAAATGTGCCATGTAAGATTTTAGGTTATATCAAGAATATACAAAATTCAGGTCAGGAAGTCGTCTTGATGTGTAATATTTAAGTCCAAGCTTTTATTGGTATTTCTGTAGTCTTGGGTTTCTCCATGGATTTTCTCCTCCTTGCATCATTCCGACAGCTTGGGGAGTTGGAGTACATAAAGCAGGTTATAGCTGTGGCCACTGTCCCCATGCTTCATCCCGTGTTCCTGCATGCTCCATGTGTCCCATTTCCTTTCCCAGGGCAGTCAGTAGGGTGAATGGATCATTGTGGTAGGGACAGCTGACTCTTTGTTCCCAGGAATCTCTGGGTCTGTCCCCTTCCTGCATACATTGCTTGGATGGTGTGTGATAGAGACCTGGGGAGAAATGGCACCAGGAAGAAGTCAGAGCACCTGCAGCTGCATCTTGGGTGATCCCAAGGGTTGCCCTGAGTAAAAATGTGCCAGGAAGAGGCTGTGGGAAACCTCCCAGTACTGATAGTAGTTCCTCACAGCTCTTTATAATTTGTTTGATTTTTCCTGGGCTGCTTTGGGAGTACTCGTGATGAGCTTTTGTGTCACTGCCCTTGAGCAGCAAGTCCAGCTGTCCCTCACGGTGGTGTCGCCTCCTGTGCCTGTGCATCAGGTCTTGCCATGCCAAGGGCCCACTCCACTCATTGAGAGAAACTAAGCCCAGCAGTTTAGGCAGTGCTGAAGTAACCTTGTTCAGAATAGCATTTTTATTTTTATTTTTTTTTATAATTTTTACTGTGATATTTGACGTGCATGGCCTACTTTGTCACATACTTAGCTGACGTGCTACTGCTGCGTTACCTTTTCAGCAGGTAAAAGAGCTGGCTCTATGCAGAGGTTCAGCAAATCATTTTGTATAACAGAGTAACTAACTACTTCACACTCCTAAATATAGTCCTGAACACAAGTGTGGCAGTATTCATGAAAAATATTTAAAGCTAAATTTCACACTCATTTTGTATTTGATCCATTTCTGCTTTATTTTTAACTCCTGTAAGATGAAGGGTGGAGGTTTTCTTCCCTTCTTCTAAATGCTAGTGTAGGAGCATATCTGAGCTGTGACGGACTTGTACAAAGGCACAGTTTTGTGGGGTCTTTTTCACGTCATTACTGTTTGTTCAGGGTTGAAGTCTTATTATGGCACATTGGCACAAAACTTAAATGGCAGCAGCAAAAAAATTTTGGAACTTTTCAAAATGTAACTGCTAAGTAGTGGGTTGGAGTAACCTTTCTGAGAGTGGTGATGTCATCAGCAGGCTAAAATGCCAGTAAAAATTAATTTAAAAGCTGGGATTTATCTGTGGAAGAAGGTTTTGCCCTTATATTTAATTTCCTCCTTTCCTGTATTACACTGCTTATTCTGAATGTACTTTTTTTTTTGTTTGTTTGTCTTTAACCCTTCTCAATGGACCTGCTTGTTCCTCAGTCACATTTGCTTTTTGCTTCACCTTAATAGTCAGAAGTCATCATCTAATTTATTTTTATAACATAAAGACATACAAGTGACCTACACTATTGTTGTTTTTCTTGGTCTTAGTACTTTATGTTGCACTCCTTAACACCAGTTATGCTTGTAAACGTTGTATAAGCTCAGCTAGCATACAGTAAAAACAGGAACTTCAGGATTTTAATAAAATTGACTTCAAAGATAGTATGGCTATGGTAGCTATGGTAACTAAAACTAATTAAAATATGCTAAAATTTGCAGGGGAGTGAAAAGGGAAAAAAATGTTAGTTAATGTTTTTGTTTTCATAATTCAAGAGTAAAACATTTTTTTCCAGTCTGTTGCCTAAGTGCCAGTCAGTCAATTATTTGCGTTTTTAAAGAATTCCTTTAAAAATAGTAGAGGCTGAACCGTATTGTGATTTTTGTATGTAAACTGAAAAAATACATAGATCTACCCACCATTTCCATAGTAAGCTTATTCCTTGGGCAGAGATACTTGTGGGGGCTTCCTGGAGTGATTTCTGTAGGCTGCTGCTTTGTCTGCTGGACAGCTTGTGGGCAGCATCTCCATGGGTTTGTGGCCTATGTGATCATGAAATCATCACAGGGTTTGGTCCTAATGTAATTGTACAGTCCAATACAGATGGACTGGTGAGGGCAGCCAGATTGACAAATTGTAGCTGTCATTGAGATTGATGATCTCTTTGAATGAACTTTTGAACTTCCAAAGAAATACATAGCTTGTGTTATAAAGATTTTTTGTAAAATATTTATCATGTTCCAATTTTTGAAAAGTAATTCCCATAGTTGAGTTTCATGTGTAGGTGCAGAGGAAAGGTTTAAAGGATGGCATTTTCACATCCTGCTTGTTTTCAGGGTTTCTTTTTAATTTAATGGTAATGCTGTGTTAGTGTACTTGTTTCAGAAAGGATTAAGAGGGTTGTTCCATAATAGCTGTAATCCTTTGTGTTTGACATGTGCAGAGTATTGTACAAATATTAACAAATCTGTACAACACTTCAGTGGGCTAGATGGGGACAGTAAGATGAAAAGTTTGAATTATTCAAGGTCACTATTTAAGTAAATATTGGATCCAGGATTACAACTGTCCTCAGTCTTGCAGAGAGCATGATTTCCTGTTTCTCAGCATAGTCTTTTCTTAACTTGATTGTCCAGCTCCATCTGTTCGTGCTGCAGCCAAGTTCTGGTACCACTAAAAGTTAAATGAAAGGGAGAGTTTTGCTGACAAAGAATAATGACTATTTTTAGTTGTATTAATTTGAGCCATGTTGCCTTTGGTTAATTATTTTTGATGAGACTTCGTATTTACTTCTGAACTGAAAAATAGATTTCATATTAATAATGGAAATTAAGGAAGAAAATACATGTACGTTTTCCTTGCAGCACAGGTCTGACATATCTGGGCTGATACTCAAGACTGTAGATCTGAACAATCTGCTGATAAGTGAGCACGTGCAAAAGGAGAATGTTAGAAAATACTTGGTTTTCTTCATGTGCATTAGAAATTTGACTACAAATAGGTGGCCATATCAATAACTGTCACTCCTACCAGAATTAGACAGGGTATCTCAGTTGTTCCACTAGAAAAAAAACTACATTGAGACCTCAACATTATTTGTTTCAGTAGCTGGCATGGTGGGTTGTTTTCTTCAATTTTAGGGGTTTTTTTGGGTTTTGTGAGAGCAGCAGCAGGTCCATGCTCTGTGCATTTACTTGTGTTGTTGTATTAAATGAGCAAGAACCAGTCTTGATCTAGGACTTCAGAGAGAACTTAAAAAGGTTTATATAATCTGTGCTCTGCTTCTGTAGGATTTTGGCTCCTTAATCTTTCTCTCCCTTCTTTAGTGCCTTTGTACGAAGCAGGTGTGGCTTTCTCTCCATCATCAGTGAGCATTGTTGGTTCAGGCTCCTGGCACATCATCCTTCTTACCCATCATCTCTAAACCTGTCAAGCAGTGGTTTAAGACCTTTCTATCTTACCTTTTCCCAGTTTGATTAAGAATTATTTTCACTCTGTTTCCTACTCTTTAGACTTTATTGAGATTCACTTCACAAGATTTAGCAGGCTTTTGGGCCAGTTCCTCAAGTACATGTCTTCACCTTCCTGTGCTTATCAGCCCTGCCTGTCACACTGCTGCTTGATGTGTTGTTCTTCCCTGACTTCTTTGCTCACTCTTCTTTATGCTCTGAAGACAACCTTCCAGTCACTTATTTGTGTGTTGCTGTCATTTTCTCTTTCTGGTGAAGTGCTGCAGAACTACTTCGTTCTTAAATTTTTGGGAGTGATACAAGCCCAGATGATGGCATCTCTCAGCTCTGCCTTTTTATTGCTAACTTTTCTCACTTACATTTTTTGTCAGCTTCCCTTTCTGACACCCTTAGCAGAAATCTTTTTCAGCTTATGCTTAGGATGTCCCAACATATTTTCCTACAATTTTTGTCCATTTGTCTTGAATTTGGAGTCAAGAGGAGTAATAATCTCGTTTGTCATTCCCAACCCAAAATCTGGCTGTCTCTTACATACTTCTCATCTGTTTTGTTGCTTATGCTTATCTCTACCTTTCTGTCCAACTAAATATACTTCTGAAGCGCTTTCACTGTGCCTGGTGTTTATTTCTGGAATCTTTTTCTCTGTCCTTCCAACAAAGCTCTCCTCTAGTCTGCAAAAAAAAAAAAAAAAAAAAAAAAAAAAAAAAAGAGCAAAACACTATAGTAAATTTTACTATCCAAATCCTGAATTGCCTGTGCCAGCACCTGGTTGAGCCCTGTTTTGCACATTCCTCCCTTTATTAGCTGCATTGAGTTTGGTGGCACCTGTCCTCTTCAAATAACTTCTGCATTTCTCCTGCTGTCTGTTGGCCTGTGTTTATTACTGTCATTCTCAGTTTCTTCTTTGGTGGTGGTTGTAATCTCAGTGTACTCCTAGCTCAGACATGTTTTATATGAGGCACATTTCTTTTTGCTTTGTATCCTGAATATCTTCTGAGCCTGCGGGATCATTACATTTTCGGAAATCTCGTCTCTTCTTCCTGTTCAAGTCCTCCTTTAATGTTTGCATTAAATTAGCTAAGAAAGTAATTTATAGTTCTTTTTTTTTTCCAGCTTCAAATAAGCTAGGTGGGGTTTTTTTTATTATTATTCTTATCATGCTGTTTTCCTTCTAAGTCACAGCAATATTGAATGTTGTTTATTTGTGTGTAAGTGGCACTTAGGAATCCATGCCCTGTTGTGCTTGGTGTGTTTGCTTTAAAGCACCACATGCACCTTTGGTTATGGGATCTTTGCTTTGGTTCTTATGCATCTTTTACTTTTTTTGACTTGTAACCAGTGCACAGCCTGCCCAGGCAGGTGATCCTACCTTCTCTGTAGAAGCAACCTGGCTGAATCAGTAGCAAACCAGTTGAGTGCAGCAGTGTGTGGGGAATCTTGTGCAGGTGTTGTCCATATGTGCTGGGTACATGCCTGGAAATGGGAAGGCTGATGGTAAGTTTTTTCATCTGTCAGCATATCATTTTTCACAAGGAGTGGAATTTTTTTGAAGGCTTAGGGGAAGGACAAATTCTGTTCAAGGTTCTTTCATTTTATTACTTTAAGATTTATAGCATTGCCAAGCCCCTTCTTTGGACTGATACCAGACCTGCCATCCCTCATCCATTTGGAGTGCAGAGCTCTCTTCTTTTATTTTTCCAGCTTTTATTCCAAAGATGGAAAAAAATCAGCATTTGAACTCTTTTTTCTGAAGGGATTAGTTTGTTCAGTCCGTATTTCTAAATTAGAAAGTGAGGAGTGCTTTAAGGAGACTTTGAGATTTTCATAGTTTTATTTTACATCCCACAATAGGGTTTTCAGTTTTAGAGCACTAACATATTTCTCCTTGGATTTAACCAAATCCCTGCCCTAGTAAAGTTGCTTTCTCTGCCTCAGTTCCCTGCCCCTCTAGACTTGAAGCTGTTACCTTTTGGCCTTGGTCCACCCATCCTGACACTGAAATGAGGGCCTCGTTGAAGAAAGCATTCCAGGAACAGTTTATCCTTTGCTAGTTGGTAGAGATTCTCTAATGCAGGGTTGCTTTTCTGACTTTTCTTTCTTTGAGCACTGCTGAGGCCAGATGTGTTCCCAGGCACTCTGAAATTCCTCAGCAGTTCACTTTTTTCTGGCGGCCTGTTCAGCTTTGGGAGAAGCCTGGATGGGGAGAGACGCTGTCACGTGCCCTGGCTCTTGAGCCCTGCTCTTCAGTACCATGAGGAGTTGACTGCCAAGATCTCTTTTTTCTTGGAGTACAGTTATTCCAGCATGCTTTACTCTTTATCTTGAATCACAGACTACCAGGTTCTCTGTGAACAAAAGCAATTTTTCCTAATTTACTTGTGTCTTTCAGAATGTCCCTTCCTAAAGAACAGAGGGAATCCATTCTTGTATTGTGCATCCACCCTGCATATTTTGTTACAAGTACCTAATTATGTTAAGTGTTAGTTCTCAGTAATTGATATCACTGAACCACTCATTCCATATCTGGGGAAAACAATAGACACAACTTTATAACAAGCTGGTCATAGCCACCTAGGGGAAGGTGTGATTTTTAACTTCTAGCAAGGTTTAAATGACTGGGAACAAAGTCCAGACAAATGATTTGGGTCATTACAAAATGAGGCTCTGAGCTACAATGCTTTTAGGGTGCCTTTCTCTCTCTTCTGTAGTCTCAGGCACTGAACTGCAGCTTGTCTATATATTTGGTTCCTATCCTGGTTTTTTTCTGTCTCAAAATCACAGGTGTGTTATTTTTTGCTGGATTCTTCTTTTATACCTGTTGCTGGCACAACAACAGAAAGAGAATCCTAAGGAGAACTGCTCTAAATGCATGTTCATGTTTCTCCTACCCTTCCCCCATGTCTCTACTCTCTCCCTCCCACCCCTTCCCAAATTCCATTAATATTTACAGAACAAGAGCCAGAACTCCAGCATTAATCTCAAATTCAGAATGAGATTTTTCTGGCTCTATCTGCAGCTAATGCAGAAGACAACAGAGGTTAGAAAATGCACTTAAAAAAAAGAACAAAAGGCCTTTTCATATTCAACACACTGGATGGATTGTGTTAGGTATAAATAAGCTTTCAAAGACCAGAGCATATGTAAAAAAATATTTTATGTATTGTTGTTGGAAGGCAGAGGAACATTTATTTGCTTACTGACTACATTGAAAGTTCCTGAGCTTTAACTTATATAAACTCTTTGTTTCTTCAAATATTGTATGTAGAGAAAAGAGTTCCTTTCTTCAACTTACTGGTTCATGTACAGATAAGCAGTAAAACCAAAAAGTCAAATGAACAGAAAGAGAGCTGTGTTGATAGTTACATGCCAGCAATGTACAAACTAAGCATTTGTAAGGAGATGCATAAACAAACTTCAAAACCAGTGAAGTTTTGCAAACATAAATTTCATAGGCAAACTGAAGTTGAGTGGAGAGTGAAGAGAATGAAGAATTCTGATAATTTGCATTTGTTTTCTTTGACCCCAAACTAAATATTTTCTTTCATTTTCAGTGTTAAGTGCATAGAATGTGTTATTAACCTTTATGAATTGACTTAAAAAGCCAAAATCAAAGATAAATACTACTGTTCTTCCAAATTGTTTATGTTTTAATGTTCATTGGAAAGTATTTGCTGACTTCTGTAGTCTGCACAGGCACTTACTCCTCTGTGACCCCTGTCCTTGATTGTTTCGAGAGTCGCTTTTCCTTGCCATGGGAAGGATGGCTCGTGTCCCTGTGCACTTGGTGTGGGGTTCTGGCTTCTGGTGGCCTCAGGGAGCTGTCAGCAGACAACTTTGTTACCTGTGTCAAGTAACGGATTGTGTCCATCTGGTTGTGAGGCCATGGGTTATTTCAGAGGATAGAAGCTGATCTGAATTCTCTAAATGGAGAAGGAGGTCATCTGCGTGTCCTGTGGAAGATGATTTGGCACTGCAGCCTGGAGAAGCTGGCTCTGCGGTATCCATGTGCTGCTCTTCCTCCAAGGAATTGAAAGAACACATTTTAGCAAAGGATTCCTCAATCTATCCAATACCCCAAAATACATGAACATAGAAAAAGTCAGTGGTTTTCTTTTTTTTGCCCCATTCAATATGGATTCATTTATTCTTAAATTCCATGAAAATACCAATAACCATCAGTCTATCCTTTAGTCTGGAAGTTTGTATTATTTGTTTTTTTGGGAAGGGCTCCCTTATTTTCTTCTCATCTCTCTGGCATTAGAATTGGCTTATCTCACTTTTCTGATGAACCTATTCCAGATAAATGAAAACACAGGGGTTTATTTTTCAAAACTGAAACAGTTGGATTGCCTTTTTGTTTTACTGGGATAAGCATCCACGATGCTCTGGGGAATGGAGAATGATCTAAAATAAGCCTAGGTTTTTTTTGTTGTTTATCACTTTCTTTTTGCATCTGTCTTAGTATTTATTGCTACCATCTGCGTTTCATTTCAGGTTGTCTAATGTCTTATTCTGCATGTTCTTTGCCTATTCTTTTTACATAGCCTTGGGCTGTAATATCACCATTTGCCTACAAGAGATCCATTTCTATCTGTAACAAAATGAATTGCATTCATCTGTGTAATTCATTTCTAATGAATGCCTTGCTCCTCATTAAACAGTGATTTACCTTTGTTTCCCTTTCCTGCACTGTCAACACGAACCATTTTGAGGTCCTGTGGAGAGATGCTAATTTGAGAAAGCAAAAGTCAATGTAGCTAAGCACTCACAGGGGCCATCCTCCTTGGCACTTTCAAAATATTCATGGGACACTTTGCAGGATACAATTTGCAGGTGGATAAGAAGACTCAAAATGTTTCCCTGTTCATAAGCTCTCAGTGAACAAAGGCAGTGCTTGACAGTTTAAATGCATTTCTCCTTGACACTCTCAGGAACAGGTGAATCCTTTCAGACCGTGTCTGTTCTGCAAGAATTTAACTATCACTGGCACATTTTGGGAGACAGTACTCTTGGTTCACTGTCCCCTCTCTACCTTTTCAGGAATATTAAAGTATTTTCAATATATTTTCAGATTAATATTTTTAAATACCTAATTTTGAGATACGTCAAAATATTACAGGCTTGAAAATATTTTACTTCAATTTTTTAATGAGAGGCAAAGATTCAGATAAATATTTATTGGCTTTGCCAGTAGTATCTAAAGGAAAAGATGATTACCATTAATTAATGAAATAGGGATTGTGTAGTAATTTTGTAACAGATTTGGTTCTTACGCAACTTTTGTGTAATGCACTTTGAAGCTCTCCAGCAACATTCCCTTTTCCAGCCCTTTGCAGAACAGCAGAATCTGCCATGTGGGCAAATAGATCTGTGCTGCTGACAGATGATGGTTAGAGTATGGGATGAATTACCAAGTTTATTTTCACTTTAACCCTAAGCAGAGTTTGAACTGCAGCAGTGGATTATGGATATGAAAATACTGCTGGTAAACATAATTTAAAGCAATACAGATGGTTTTCAGGAAGTTTGATTTACAGCCTCTTCGACTCTTACTTTGGTGATAGTAGAAGCCACTCATTGACACTTTTGATCACTTGAATTTAGCTTGGCATTTTTCAGTATTTATTTGTGTGTTGGGCCACATTGATCCCCAGCTGAAACTCTAGAATTGCCGGTGGGCATCAGTGGATTTACACCATGGACTAATTTGATCATGGTATTGTGAGGGGATTGGAGCATGGGAGGTTGGGTTTTTGTAACTGGTCTTGTCTAAATCATGTAGTATGTGGAAGTAAGAACACTGATTAATTAACAAAATCTTACTTTTAATATACATTTTAGAGGACAAAACTGACCTTGAGAACAGTGTGATGCAGAAGAAAATTAAAATCCCCAAACTCTCTCTCAATCACATAGAAGAAGCTGGGGAGGTTACAGATTATGGGGAAGAAGATGTGGAGCTTAGACACAGTAAGGTACTGAAGTCTTTCTGGTTATGTTTTTTTCCCTCCTTTCCTTTTTTTTATCTTTTTTTGCAAGTGCTTGGGGCATATACAAACGTCTTAGTTTAAGAATTCCAGGCTTGCTTTTGATCCCCTTAAATCAGTGTGTTTGGTGAAATTGGGTCACATTGTGTGTGGGGGTGGGGCATGGGTTTTCAAAACCTAATTTAAGTGCAATCAAACGTTTTCCTGTGTATACTGTCTGCACAGTGTAGCTGCTGAGACTGGTGGAAAAATGCTCTTCCACTTTGGTCCAGAATGCCTTAAAAGTCAGCAGTACCTCACTGTACCAGCTGTTCTTGGTGGCACCTGTGACATACTGCTCACTGCTTGTTTGGAATTGGAAGGGGTGCTCTGAGACTGCCCAACTACAGCAGTGACTGAGAAGAAGAATTGACAGGACTCTATCACTCCATTATAACTCCCAGTTGCCTTTTTAGGTTCAAATGCCAGAAACCCGCTCGGGAAATGTATTTATTTTTTGATATCAAATTATTTCTTTAAAAGTCTGCCAACCTTCAGAGTAAGATATTGCTGTATGGGTTTCATGTGTTTCACAGCTGCAGGAGTGATATTAGTACATTTCCTTGTGGTGGGCCAGGTTTTTTCCGAATTGTTAAATTTTTTTACAGAACATAAGTGCAGCAGGTGTAACATCAAATAATTTTGTTTTCTGCCACATTACTCATGGATATTGTGGTATGGGAATTTGATAGTGTCAGCTTCTCACTTCTAATCTATGAGCTGCATTTGCTTTCCCTGCAGTTGCTTGGAAATTCAAATGCCTTTTGATATTTGGCCAGTAAAACTTAGTGACTTTACTTGTACTATCACATATTAATCCCACTGTCCAGGCCCCAGGAAAGTGGTGTGATTTAATTTGTAGGGTTTGTGCAGATGACTGAAGGTAAAATTCCACTGAGAGTTCCCAGGACCTGAAGCCTCTGCAATGCAGTACTAATATAGAAGGAATCAGTTGATAAGGAAGATGAGGCTGGGTGATATATTCTGTCTCCAGCTTCAGTGTTTTCAAATCCCTTTCAGTGTTTGCTGATAGTGTTAACTCAGTCACTTGCATCAGGCAGTCGGGTGAACGTGCTGTAGGGAGGGAGAGTCAGAGGAGGTTTTGTCTCCCAAAATGTGGGAAGGACAAGCCCTCAGTTCACAGAACAGCTTTGTGCCTATGCAGCTTTCACCTCTGATGTCGTCACAGGTGACAAATGGAGCGCACACTTGATTCCTTCTCTTGCTTATCAGAAAATCTATTGCTGTCAGAAACCTTAATGTTAAGAGTAAACTTTAAAGAAAAAGAGATCTAGATCCACTTTTTTAAAAAGAAATGAATGATACGGAATCAAGTGACCCATATACACTGCGTTTGTAAGTGTTGCACAAATGCAGGAATACCTTTAACTGTTTCAGAAGTTTGTACATGCATTTAGCTGATACAGTTGCATGTTAGTTATGATGTATATTATATCCATAAGAATCTGCTAGGCAAAATATTTTTGCAGACTGGCTGTGTCTTGGTTTTTTGGAAAACAAGAATATTAACAGTTCCCAAGACTGTAGAATTTTGATTTTATTATGTCTTACTGCTCTCCTAATTTATTTCTTTTTTGTTGTAACACGCAGAGACAAGACGGGAGGAAACAAAGTGAAGGTACACACAAAAGCATTGAAGCAGTTGTTGCTCGCCTTGAAAAACAGAACGGCATGAGTCTCAGTAATACTTCCAGCCCTGAGGAGGCTTTTATGGAGACTACAGAAGGCATGAACAATATGGACGATGCTGTAGTTCCTCGGATTCTCTATGAGGAATTGCTGAGGAGTTATCAGCAGCAACAGGAAGAAATGAGGCACATTCAACAGGAGCTTGAGAGAACGCGGAGACAGCTTGTGCAACAGGCAAAGAAGCTAAAGGAGTATGGGGCACTCGTGTCAGAAATGAAAGAGCTCAGAGACTTGAACAGGAGGCTCCAGGATGTACTGCTCCTAAGACTAGGTAGTGGTAAGTGCCGGACTTAAGTGGGACTAGTTTGAATGAATTTTGCAAGTGTGATCAATAGTAATGGAGACGTGTTTGAAGAATAGCGGTGGTTGTTAAACTGGACATTGAATGTTAAAAGGGTTTTCTGCCGTGGCTGTACAATATGTGTCGAATTTGTATGCTATGTACGTCTGGGGTTTTCTTTAAAAACTAGAGGTCTTTGTGCTGGTATGGCTGAATCAGAGTTCCATTTTAAGCAGCTGTATTATAAAGAGTCTCTGACCTTCCAATATATGCTGAAAAAGTTAATAAAGCATCATCTGCAAAATATACCAGTATGNAACAAAACAAAACAGAAAAGAAAAGGCACTGGAATGAGTAGTTGGGCTAAAACTAATTTATCCTCTGCAGTTAGGGATTTTGCTTATTGTTATGTGACTATGTTATCTTCCATTTTCTGACCCCTCTTCCTATTAGTAGCTTATTAGAATGTGATACATTCCTGAACTTTTAGCAGTGGCTTTAAGCAGCCGTGCTATTTGAAAAACAATGGATTGTGAAAGCATAATTAAAAAACTTTATATTAGTGTCCCGTTTATCAACACTTGTTACAAAATGCAGGTTTGTGTAATTTGGATTTCAGTTTGAAGTATCTTGGGTCAATTGCTCCTTTGTTTGGGTTTATAACAATTATTTAAGCATTATGTTGGAATAAATGGGAAAAAAGACAAAATAAAAAGTTCATCCTTTTCAATGAAGATGGTACCCTTGGAATACCTTCAGAAATTTGACTAATTACATATATTTGCTATTAGAATATGGTACTGCTGTGTTGAAGATTTGCTCGGTGACTGAAACTTGGTTGAAATCTGTGCATCCAAACTTAGCATGCCATTCTTACGTCTGCCTTTGTGTATCTGGAAACTTAATTTTTGCATGTCAGTTGGATATTGGCTCTTCTCCTGGACTGGAACGAGTGCATGCAATTTGCATGTGGGTCTGAGTTACCCTCACACACAGAGCTGGACCTGGGAGAGCATGTGCCTGTGCTGTAGCATGTGTTAAGGTGTGCCCACACCCTCGGAGCCAGGTTCTCGGAGTGTCCCACGACCTAAACTGGGTGTCTGATTGTGAATGCTCATCATTGTTACACTGTGCATAATTAAAATGTCGTTACTTACCATAAACATTCTAGTTAACTTTCTAAATAAAACTAAATAGGAAAGGTTGCCACAGCCTGAAAAACAATGTGGTTGGCAGGAGATTCCACTGAGCTTTCTAAAATTTTCCTTGGATGGAAAGATGTTTCTTCATCTGCAAGTAGTTAGCTGGAATTTATGGGAATGGAGCACGAGCCAGATGTTGGTAGGCAATGGAGCTGAACAGTGTAAAGTACCAATTTAGTTGGTAGACTTGACAGCAATTGGAGTGGTGAGACCAGCAGTGAAATGAAGACAGCTACTGCATTCTGTCTCGTTTCTTTCACTTTAAGAAAAAGAAGATGTGTTTTTTACTTGAGCCAAAAAAAGAAACCTTGGGAGAAAAAGGAAAAAAAAATAAACGAGGAGAAGAAACCCTGGAAAAAAAAAATACTGAATCTTCTCTAAATATTGGGCATGAATTTTCATTGTATCAGTCTGACAACTGTAAACAAATCCCAGTTACATTGAAGACAAGTTCTTGAAATTTAATCACATACCTGGAAAAATACCAGCTATAGGACACTTCCAAAAAAAAAAATCTCTTGTTATTATTACTTGTGAGGAACATTTGATGGTGACAAAGGTAGAATTTGGCTGTGCTGTGTCCTTCACAGGGTTTGTATTTCCTAAGACTCAGTGTATTAACTGTTGCTTACTCTGTTGCTTTTCCTTGTAGCCTCATTCACAGCAGAGAAACAACCATGTTCTAGAAAGATCAATACAAAACTTATGAATAATTAGCAAGGGAGACATCTTCAGCATGTTACAAATTAGAGAGACTGATGACAGTATGAAAAAGTACTACTTTTAATCAAGAATAGATAACGTGAAGACTTTTTTAGTCTTCCTTACTTTTCCAGCTTATAAATGAGGTATGTTTGGGTTTGTGAATAATCTCTGAAAATTGTTCTGAAAATAAATTACATCCTGAATTCATCTGCAGTTGCAGTGATCTCTTAAACCTAGAGTTTCAAATTACATGTAATTTATGTTACACTGCACTTCTAGCAGGCTGGACTTAATGCAAACTAATTGCATTTCTGTTTCACCTTAGAGACTTGTGATTTCTTTGCATGAGATGACAGCTGGTTTGTGCTGATGAATTGCAGCTGTGGGAAATGCGTGCCTGTTGCCATTTTAAACTTGCAGATCAAATATAGAACAGCCTCTTGAGCTAACGTGCAGTCGAGTAGTCAGTCTCCTAATTTCCCATCAACGTGTTGAATTCAGTGAGGAGCTGGAAGTCAATGTATTCTACTTGAGACTTAGGCCTTCATCTCTGCTACTAAACTGGAGCCACTCTTGTGCAGGAGTGAGGAGGTTCATCTTCCTCATGGTGACACCGAATTGCTCTTTGTCACGAAGGAGCCTTGGAGGCAGCTGTGGCAGATGACAGTAGTGAAATCAGTACTGATGCACGGAGAAATGCTTAATATCTTCGTTATGATTTTAGTATGTTATTTCTCAGCAGATCCCTTCCCAGAGGAGGCAGGCATTTCACCAGGGCTCTAGGGACCAGAGCAGTGGAAAAATGTCATGACTGTTGTGGAAAAGGTTATGGTGTCCCTCTTGAGCTCCTGCAATAACGCGTGCAGCCTCTTGCCTTGCCCGCTTGGGGAACTGGAAGCCCTGATTGTCGGCCTTTGCAGTTTGTTGTGTTGCACCTGAAAACACTTAATTGGCCCTCTTTTTATCAATAGGGATTAAGATAATTTAAAGAATTAAATAACTGACTCTCCCCTGTAGGGACTTTAAATAGCCCTTGGATGGCAAAAGAAGAATTTCAATGACTTCTTAAAAAAGTAGTTGTCTCCTGGGCAAGATCTGTGCAGTTTCCTGTGGCTGGAAGTATGGTCAGAAGTACTGAAGTTGTATAGGGATGATGCTTGCATGTTTTTAGCTCCCTGGTAAAGTCTTCATTTTCATGTTATATTGCTGAGAATTAGTGTTGCTGCAAAGTCAGGGAGTATATTCACATTCAGTCAGAAACATTGATTCATCAGCACGTGCCCACAGACCCCCAAGGTTTTATTTTTAATCCCATTTTAATTTCAGTGATCCAGTTTATAGTGTCTTGGGACTGACACCAGAGTAGGGAGAATGAAATGGGATTTGTGTCTTACCACATGTCAGGAGTTACTGTTTCTCAGCTTTTCTAGATTTGTTTGGCTTTTTGATGTTAAAAAAAAAATTAAAAAGGCCCAAGGTTTCTATCAAGTACAGAAAGTACCAGTATTACCACTTCTCAGACTTGTGTTGTTTTGTTTTGTTTCAAATTCTGATAGACCATGTGGAAAAACTTGCTGCTTACAAATGTATGCTGACTACTTTATCAATTTATTTTTACTTTCTTACTAATTTTTGGAGTAGCATGTAGCCTAAGGTGCATTTTTGAGGAAAAGGGATGGTGAAGGGAAGCCTTCTACGTCGTCATCCTGATTTGAACTTGCTGGCCTCTTGGATATTATAAAAAACTGCAGTCAGAAGGAGAAAGATTTTGCAATAAAACATTTGTTTCCTTCTTGCATTCCAAAAATCGTCTTTTTTTTTTTTCCCCCGATCCTTATTACATAAATGCTGTCATTGTTAAGCCTTTAGATTAGAAGTATATATTTTTATATGTCCCGTTCATCATCTTTAAAATAAGGTGCAGAGCACGAGAGCTGCAGGGAAGAGGAACTGGGAGTGTGGTGCACGGGGCACTCAGCTCCCGTTGGCAGGCAGGCAGGAGCGCAGGTTGCGTGTGCAATTCACAGCATGCGGGGTTGAAAACGCAGAGTTTAGGGGTTGGTGAAAGTGGCTGTGGAGACTGCCTGGTTAGAGACAGGTTTCTGTTTGGGAATCAAAAATCAGGATATAAAAAAAGAGATTTTAAAGGCTTTCTTTTGGTGACTTCTAAGTAAGTAGTAAAGCATGAATTGCAGCAGAGGTATTTTGACCTGTGAGAGTTGTGGTTTCTGTGGACTTTAATAAGCTTTTTTCTTGGGAAAGCTCCGGAAACCAAATTCCAGCTGTGTCAATATATGACTAAAAACAGTAAAAGGCTTCTAAATAGGGACTAGTAAAAGTGTTTAAACTGAAATAAACGTTTCCTGCTAGGAAGAAGGTGGTTATACTTAGGTGTCTTCCTCAAAGGGACTTTCGAAGTGTAAGAAAATAGCTCTTTGTTGAAGGATGTTTTCTTAAAGTAACAGCTTCAGAGATGACTTCCTAAGGTCACACTGGCAATTACATCCCTGCATCTGCTTGTTCAGGTGTGCCCATGCTGTGGGCAGGCTTTGGGTGCTTTAACCAGTCTGGGTCTTACCCCAGTCTGAATCAGCTTTACCGTCTCAAGCTTAGGGGTTCAGTTTGTCTTGGCTGTACCATTGTATATTCATGGTACTAGAGGTGCTTACTAAGATCACTATGAAATTCTAATGCAAATGGGATGTTTTTGTGATTTCTCTGTTTGTGCCATGCTTGCATTGGGGCTGGCTCTTAGGACCCTCTTGTTGGTGGCACTGCAGCGTAGGATTGTCTGAGTTGCCAAGACAACTTTTAGTCATTGGTGAGCGTGGAGTGGCAGCCAGCTGAGAACATTTAGCCAGCTATGTAGGTGTAGAATAAGCTATAGGATAAATGTCAAATGCTGACAACGGAGGAAGCACTGCTATCACTGTATAATAATCTCTAAATGAAACTGCACAAAGTAGGAGGGATGAATGCTGTGCTTGTTCCAGGCACAGGAACTATTTAAGATGCATGACTAAGACCTGAGTTGTGGTGCCAGCGTGACTTGCAGAGTTGGATCAGTTCAGGGCTGGGTCTGTGTGCACAAACACTGAGCAGGGAGCTGAAGGGTGACCTGATGATTGAGTTGTCACTGGCTGAAGATGTCAGGGCTGGGCTGCAGAGTGGTGCAGTGCTGTCAGCACCAGCCTGGTGCAATCTAGCACTGACAGGTGGGTGAGTTTATCCTTAGAGTTCTGGACGTGGGGTATTTCCGTGGTGTCCAGGGTCTAAGCTGGCAACCTTTGCTGTGCTGTCGAGCCACCGGCCCTGCATGGAACTTCAGTGCCTGCTGGAGCTTCTCGAGATCCTAGAGCCAGACATCAAAGGACACTGATAGGCCTGGGGCCATAGCCTAGACTTCTGGTGGAACCCCTGCAATGAATGGAGTAATGAAATCCAGTTCACAAATTATTTTTAGTTTGTTCTTCTGTCTTTTTAGGAACATTTTATAACTTGGATCTGGAAAAGAAAAGTTGATGACTGACAAAATAATTATCCTGCTTTGAAGTCTCAAATATATGCTTAGTAGTATTCCATTGTTTAATCTGTGCATAATTTTTGTTGATTATATTAAAAATAAAAATCAGTGTTGGATGGATTGGACAATCAAAATTCTAATTTATGTGGGGTTTTTTAACCTTTGATATTCTTTCTATGCATGATACTTCAGCATAAGTAGCCTGTTTCCTTCATACCATTTCTGCAGCTCCTCACTATTTTTATACACCTCTGTTATATGTAAAGAGATTTCGGATTTCTATAAAATTTGTAATTCTATGTGGATAATTTATGTAATTATCACAGTAAATTATGCAGGTTCCTATGCAACTATATAGCAATTCTTATTTGAAGAATTACTATTGTTGCTTTTGGTTTATAATTTCAGTGTCATTTTAACATAATTTCCTTAGTGTGCATTGAAGAAATCTTGCCCATATCTGTAATTGTCCTTATGCTTTAAGAATAAAATTAAACACTTAAATTAAAATTAAACATTTTAATGTTTATAAAGCAGGAATACTAATCCTGCTTTTACTTAGTGATGTTCAGAAGTAGGATTTTGGTTTAAAATACTTCTAACTTTAAAATGAACATGACTAATGTGTTATTTTATGCTAATCATGGGTGATGAAGGGATTGATTTCATGTTCTCTGGGATAGCAGACAGCTCTCTTTTCTTAACTGTCTAGGACCTGCCATTGAGGTTGAAAAAGTAAAACCTGAATCAATTGAGCCTGAACCTGAGGTACAGAAGACCTTCAGTGAGGAAGCAAATACATCAACGTACTACCCTGCCCCTGTACCAGTAATGGACAAGTATATTCTCGAGAATGGAAAGGTATTTTATATTAAATATAGCATGAATAATTTGTAAATGTCCATCAGGTTATGTTCTTGTGGAATTTTCATGGTTGTGGGGGTTTTGCATGGAGCAGCTTATCCAAGCTTCCTCAGTTTTCATGAAGGTGTGCTGTTATGCTGAGGAGAATTGTGAAGTTACACAGATATGAAGAGCATAAAAAATATCCTCAGTGGTGAGAGCATTGAATGCTGTGCAGCATGAGGAATATAATGATTAAATATGCATGCACAGGCAAGTGGACACAGTCTTCAGTTGGTGACATCCATAAATACACCAAATACTGACCAGAGTCAGTAACCCACATTGTAAAGTTACATGAGTCTACTTAACCAAAATACTTTTTCCTAAAAGGTTTTTAATGTTTATAATGTGCTGTAGTCATGTTGCAGAGAAGCCCTCATGTTTGGGTTGAAGTGGAGTGTAGGAGGTAATTGTGAACCCTGTAGTGAAAATGGGCTCCCTTGATGCTGGTAGGAGCATTGCCACTGGATTGAGCTGATGTAGTGCTACGTTCCAGAGACTTTTGTGAAGTTGCTGAAACACCATCTAGCTCTAGTTTGCCAGAACCTGACTGAGAGCTTTTCAGGTTTCAGGGTGTTTAACATATTAACTGCTCATCTACCTAGGCCTGCTTTTACAGCTGTTTCCATTATTGTTTAATAAACCTGATGTTTCTTATACAAGACTGTAAGCCCTTAGAACTGCCTGTGCAGATCCTGTTTCTTGGTGTATATATGCATTTGGTGCCCTAATCTGAGAACCCTTAGGGAGGGAACATCCATTCCAGCTTTGCCATACAGTGGAGTTACTGATGGAATAGCGTGAAACTGCATTTTCAGATTTGTCTTATAAGATTGACTGCACAATGTCTGTCCTTCTTGAAGATGAATTCAACATAATTGTTGAGGACAGGATGTAAATGAAAAATAGTAGAATCTTGACAGTTTGACAGGTATTTGGTTCAGATAGCTTTTCTTGCCTAATATATTTAAAGATGTCATTTGCTTGATTATTTTGTGTATATTTGTGCAATGAAAACTTAGGGTGTGTTACTGTGTGAGTTTGCTTTACCTCCTTCCACTTAAGGTCTGTGGGATAGGGCACATCCTTTAGTATTTGTATGCAGCTTTTCCTGCGCCCTTTTTTCATCTGTCAGCTTCTTGGCACTTCTTTTGCTGAAGTTTTCTCTGTCTTTACAGATACTAGTATCTCTTTAATTTTCTTTTTGTAATTTTGGTTCTTGGTTTGCCTATTTACTGGGGCTACAGCCAGCTCAGGTGCCAGAAATGTGAACTAATAATGTATTTGGAGTGTTGGAGGGTAGTTTTCTTCAGTTTTCCTTATTTATGGCTTTATTTCAGTATTCCTTTATTGATATGCACCACTAGAGTAGTTGAAACACTTTTTTACAAATCTTACCCTTTGTGGCACCAGATTTGATCTTCGTAGGATTCTTTCAAAGCAGATAAATCTCTTCCCTCCAGAGGGAAAACCGAGTTACTGAAAAAGAGCCCGTGGCATTCATTTAAAGAAAAGAAAGAAGAGGGGAAAAAAAAGAAAAAAAGAGTTCATCTTCTGAGCCACGTTTTAGATCTGTTGCAGATGTTAGCACAGCCACGCTGGTGAGCGTTGCTTTGAATTCGCTGCTGCCTCTGTTGCATTGTGCTTGAAGGTTGATCCCGCAGTTGCTGAAATTGGGAGTAAATTTCCCCTTGATTTCATCAAGATGAGAGTCTGGCTCATGGGGCAGCTCTTCCAGCAAGAAGGGAATGTCTTCTGAGTGTGGAGTGCAGTGAACTTCCCGGAGCTTTGGGATTGATAGGAAACAGTGCCGGGCCTGTTGCAGGGAGGTAAACTGAGACACGGGCAGGCGGAATTCCTCACCGTAACAGCGCTAGAAATAGAAAAAGGGAGACGTAAGATTTCTGTGGCTGTGGCTGTCTGTCACATAGTTGCTGTTGCCATAGGTGTTTCATACCAGCAATTGCTTTTTTAATAAATGAAGCATGTTAAAAGAAGAGATGATCTGTCTGGAGCATAAATATTAAAAATACTTCCTGTAACCTGTTCTTTTCTTTTCTTTTGAGTGACTTCAAGCTAATGAATAATGTAGTAGCTTAAGAGACTAAATAATCTTTGGCAAAGGCAAACCCTAATTTTGGCTGAGGGGAATCAGATTTTTGATCAAATACAACAGTCTCTACAACTAATGTAATACAGACACCCAAAATTTGATATGTCACAACATTCCTAATCTTAGTTATTTTCTAGGTAACTTTCAGACATTTTCCCAGAAAATGTTTCCAAGATCTAACCAGAAATAACTGAATTCAAAAATGTACTGTGATTGTTTCCTGAGTACAGACTGCTCACTCCTGATTGAAGTTGCCTTACAAAATATGTAGAGAGCACCAAAAGAGTGTGCCTTTTTTTAAAAACCATTTATGAGGAGGCTCAACAACATAGAAAACGGAAAAAAAAAAAGGTGTGTTTGTGTTTTGGTTATTACTAGTTTAATTTCTGTCCATGCAGACTTGTGAAAAGCTTCTTAGAATCCCTTTAGTGTAGAAGATTCTGCAGGAGACGCAGCTTGCTGTATGGTTTTATGCTTTAAGGAAGGTAGAGTTTTCATTTTTTTTTATAACATAGCTTGTAGCGAAACCATTCATATTACTCTATTTAAGTTTTTAAACATCTAATTGCTTTTGAAGGATGCCGTCGTAATAAAAAATTTCTTGGGGTTATAGTCCTCATTAATAATTAATGCAGGTTTCCATTTAAAGGAAAAATGGTATTCAGTTGAATACAGGCAGTAAAATTATGGGTATATAAAATTTTACAGTAGCTTTGTCCAATTTTCATTGTGTTTAATGGGACTTCTGTGATACTGCTCAGATTTGTATGGGTAGCAGGCACAGTTTATGTAAAGCCAGATGAAACGAGTAAAACCACAGAAAACTAAGGGCACAACCAGTAAGGCAAACATCTTCTGATGCAGTTTTGCTATGGGATTTTGTTGATGGGATTTTTTTTTTAATCATAAGAAGGTAGAAAGTTTTTTTTAAGTGTTAATGTTACAGAAAGAACCCCCATTGGACCAGATCTAATCAAAGGTCAAATTTGGATATGTAGCAATCCGATTGGTAGATATATTTGGTGTGTTCCACTTGTCCAGATTGTCTGAAGGTCTGAAGGTAAGTGCAGTGAGCTCTGATCAGCAGTTAGGAGGTGCAGGTCACACCTTAGCTTGTTATGATGATGAGCAAGTGCATGTCCCACTGAGTGAAGTTCATCACCACGTGAGCAAAGCTTGCTGTGTGCAGAGGTAGTTCAGGAGTCTGCAGTGTACTCCAGGAATTGGAGCACAGACATCCAGGGTGCAAAGTATTTGTGGTCTCACGCAGGGCCAGCGTGTGCTCTGGTGTCAGACTTGTGCTGGTTACTCGTGGAGTTACCTCCTTGCTGTTGCTCAAAGGTGTCCTGAGTGTCAGGACTGTCAGCTCAAACATGTAGTGGCAGCCTCAGGACGGTGCTCACATTCTTGTCCTTCATTTGTCTTAAGACTGGAGCACTGGCGATCTTGGGGTAGAGACATAGAGTAGCCCTGTGGAAGACAACCCAGCACAGTCAAGACTAATAAGCAAAACTAGACTTGAGCATCTTCCTTTTGGAGACTCTCCAGTGGCTTCACACTGCATTTCCCAGTACCCATATTATCCTGCTTTACTGCTTCAGTGAAATACCTCGACTTCCCATTGCTCGGATAATGGAAAGTTTATGATGTTGCTGCAATGGGTCATTGCCTAACCACAAAGCAGTATTCATGTGGTACATTGATTGTACATGATAGACACACTTTGTGTTAGAACTGGAAGTTTTACAAAGCTTCCAAACTCTCCTGGCTTATATTGAAATTGGAGCTCTCAAAATCCTTTCTCCCCTTCCAGTTACTTTAAACAGTCAGGCTGGATTTTGCCAACAGGTACAGAATACAACTTATCTAATTCCCTCTCTGCTGCCTCTGGAATATGCTTTGGGTAAAGTCTGTTTTAGCCAAAGGGAAGCATTTCATCTTGCTCCTGAATTAGGCTGGTGCAACTGCTTGGTTTATATGCTGTGCATAACTTCATAATACTGGATGTGTTCACTGTTTCCTTCTTCGATCTCTGTTCCTGACCACAGTCTTTCAGGAGAGAGGTTGTGTGGGGGGGAAAAGTAGAGATTACTAAAAGGAACTATATTATATGTTGAGGTTGACTTGAACTCCCTGACCCACAAAGTTGGAGAAGTGTCAGAGTTAGGCAAAATGGATTTGTTCAGCCCTAATTACTGTTATTTTAGTTCCTAATATTAATGTTCCTACAGCACTTGGATACTGTTGTGTGCTACATACCATAGATAAGTTGTTATTATTACTACCTTCTAGGTCCATCTTGGCAGTGGAATTTGGGTAGATGAGGAGAAATGGCACCAGCTGCAAGTAACACAAGGAGATTCAAAGTATACAAAAAATCTAGCGGTTATGATTTGGGGAACAGATGTTCTCAAGAACAGAAGTGTCACAGGAGTTGCAACCAAAAAAAAGAAAGATGCCGTTCCCAAGCCACCTCTCTCACCTCACAAATTAAGCATTGTCAGAGGTAGGTTATTTGAAAACTTTTGCTTCCTGCTTTGGAGTTTAACCATTAATCACCGAGTTGAAAGATGCTTCTTTTCAGCTCATTTAAAATTAACTGATTAAAAACTGTAATTCAGATTGCTATTGCATTGTGAAGTGCATACGTACCCAGGAACAGTAAAACACATTGCAATAGCTGTGCACAGTGCAGGCCTCCACAGCTGAAGAGTTGTACATTGACTTCAGTAAGGTTTTAAAAGATCATCACTTTAGACCACTTGCAGGACAGGACTCTGAGCCTGGAGAACAACATGTTGTTCTAGAATTCATTTATAACATGATGATTTTTTAAAGTGCATATATTCCTTTAAACAAGACTGAGAGTAGCTTTACCACATTCTTTCATCCAGAACGTAACCAGCTCTGGCATGAGGCACAGAAACCATTATAGCTGTGACTATAAAAATACCCATACCTTCAAAGGCAAGAAAGAGTAGTTTTACCCTTTTAAGTGGAGAAAATGGAAATAGTAAAAATTAATTGTTGCACTTGAAGTGGAATTTGGACAGGAGGTGTAAATCGCTGACCTCATCTGGTAGGGAAGATTGCAGTGACACTTTCAGTAACTGCAAGCCTGAGTCCATGCGTGTAGTACTTTGAGAGAGAGAAGGCCTTCTCCTTTATTTAAACTGAATGGTGAATTTCAGTCCCTTTGTATCATCATGCCTGTGTTGCATCATTTCTGTCTCTCTTGGTATTTCAGGCTCCTTTTTAAGTCGGAACTGAGTTGGTTCCTCATGGAATAAATACTGAAATTGGATTTTTAGGTTTTGTGTCCATACTAAATTGCAGTAGGGCTGAAAGAAATCTCCCCATTTGGTAGAGCTTCATTATTCTACATTTCCTGTTCTTAGTTGCTATGTGCTCTTAACTGTGAACTCATTAAGAGGTGTTGTAACCTGCCATGAAAGTACCATGTTTTGGAGTAAGAAATACGATTCCTCTCTGAGTGTGTGCGTGTGTCTGTGTCTGTGTTGTGTGGGGAAAAGTTGGAAACTTATCTCCGTACTGTCATCTTCCTTAGTTTATAAGAAATGAGTAAAATACATGTTGTTTTTTTTTTTTTTTTAACTAATCTGCTTCAAGATTATATGTGGACGTGGAAGCTGTTCCATGCTGATTTTCTAGTTCTGTCTGGGGCCTTTGGTGCAATCCTTACACGTGTAGCTGAGTAATGATGTACTGGCCACATAAGGAATCCACTCTGTGGCAGTGGCTCCCCTTGTCAGCTCCAAATGGGAAGCAGAATTGGTTGCCCTGGTGTGTGCTTACAAGCACACAGCAAAAAGGGGCTCTTTTCCACTGGCCCATTGCAAAGTGGTTTCCAGTTTCCCTCCTGGAGGCTCTTGCTCCTCAACACTGATGGCAAGGTTGCTTCTGTGAGAATTTCCTCTTCTCCTTCTGTCAGGGCCACTCTGTGTTGCTTGAGCCATTTAAATGACAGCTTCTTCAAATTCCCCTTGTTTTGACTACAGTGAGTTTGGGAGTCTGGTCCAACAGGTACATGGTGAGAGGCAGATGGGGCCCTTCCCTTTCTTCTCTTCCATACCTTTACACTCACCAGCGATTCAGCTCTTCCCTATTTCCTCGTTTTTCTGTGTTTTCTGTCATACTTTTGCTTCCAGCCTCAACCCTCATTTGAATTCTACTGTTACATGCCCTGGTTTTCCATGTTCCTCTTTTTAGTGTTTCTTTCACCTTGTCTCTGGTTCCCTTTTGTTAGACTCCAGCCTGTACAGTCTCCTCTTGAACCAGCTGAACTGCATGGCCAGTGTTGCAGGTGTCAGGCTGCCTGTATCAGTGGGACTGGGTAGTTCATAACCATGATTTTCCATGTTGTCGTGTCCTTTGCATTTGCGTCAGTGTTAGCAGGTCTTGCCCCATGATGGAGAAGAAAGCAAAACAAAACAAAAAAATGACCAGCAAGGGGACAGATAGGTGATACGTGAGGAGGTTTTCAAATTATTTGGATCAGGCATCACAAAAAGTAGTTAGCCTTTGAGGTCTGCTTGAATCTTTGCTATTCAGCAGTACAGAGGGGTGTCTGTGTGCTCCTGTAAAGCCAGAAGACAAAGGAGCAGAACCCCCAAATTACTCTTTGAAGCCCTAAGCCAGTTATCCTTATATGAGTACTAAACTACTATTTCTGTACCCCCTCACAGAAACTGGAAGAGATGGAGAGGAAAAACTGGGAGCAAGGATCTGTCTGGGTCACACCGACTTTTAAAATTACAGCTTTTGAATGAGTTCTGTCAAGTGATTCTTTGCTTGACTTCGTGGCTAAATGAACAACACAGCCTGTCTTTCACTGGGAGTTCACCTTATTGGGTGTATCTGCCTGGGAGTGTTCCTGACACTGTTGTAGGGCCAGCTTATTTGTTTGTTCCTGCAAACACACTGGCTTTCTTCAGGCTCTCAGTGATGTGCCTCTTCTTAGGTGTCATATTTCTAATCATAGTTTACTGATGATCAGCATTTCAGCTATCAGGCTGCATGCTGGTTAATTTCATTTGTTTTATATTCAGTACGTCTTACAACATAAAATTCACATTGCTTTAGATGTTCTCATCATTCTGTGGACACAGACTAACTTATTTAAAATAGATTTTTGAGCGACAACATTAGCTCTTAATGTGTCTGATATCTCTATAGCTTCTTAAAAATCCCCACTGTGTAGTATGTAATAAAGAAATGATAAAAAGTATGATGGATGTGCACTGTTATAAACCTTGTTAATGCAAAATAACCTTTTATAAAACTTCTCAGAGGTTTCCAAATGAACTACAAAGCATGCATAGCACTTAATTTTCATAACTTTTTAATATGGTGCATTAGAAATGTTGTAAACCATGTTAATTAAGCAATAATCTCTATGGCTTTCTGTATATGAAGCAATAAACAGCTAATGGAATAGATCACTAGGCAAAGCGGAACAGTTTGTTGAACCAGTCTGAAAAGGCTGCACAACAAAATACATCGGTCTGTTCATGGAAACCAAAAAACCCCAAACTTGTCACTAAGGAGTTGTGTGTGTTGCACCACTTCAGATTTCAGTAACCTCTGCAGGATTCTGGCACCAAACTACCAAATCTGGGAAGAAAAATTATCTCAACTTTCACTGCCCACATTGCTTTTCAGTCAGTGCTATCACTTGCTTTTTGTATTCCAGATAATGCGTATTTCACAAAGTGTATTTATTGTTCAAACATGCAAGGAGATGGCTCTTGTCCTGAATAGTCCACTCGTAAAAGTGAAATATGCCCAGGGACAGGGCAGCTGATAAAGACACAGACATTAATGTATGTGGAAGAGATGTAAAAAATGAAACAAGTGGGTTAAAGTGTTCTCCTGCTGGTTACTGCTTCTCTTCCTAAGCATTATCGTTTCCATACCCTCCTGAAGGGGTGCAGGTGGGGCTGATTGTGGCTACAGCTCTGGTGAGACAGTTCACCTGGGAAGAGACTAAACTGCTGTGGAGATTCAGACAAATGCAGGAGTCAGGCAGGCAAGACTGACACTGTAAAAGGTTGGGTTTAGCCTTGTTTCTGTATGGGAAGCCCATTAGTGTAGTCACAGCATAACTGGAAGTTGGTCATGCCAGTGGTTCAAGCCTGGTGACAAATCTTGACTTAAACAAGATAGGCGGTGAATCAAGGAAAGCTTCTCTTGTCTTGCAACAAATATACAGAGTGCTTACTCACTGCTGTCTCTTGAGTAGTTAGCCCAGCTCAGGGCTGTATTGTTTTCTAAAAATATCCTAATGACTCTTTCCTTTTTTTCTCTCCCCAGAATGTTTGTATGATAGAATAGCACAAGAAACTGTGGATGAAACTGAAATTGCACAGAGACTCTCCAAAGTCAACAAGTACATCTGTGAAAAAATCATGGATATCAATAAATCATGTAAAAATGAAGAAAGGAGGGAAATTGCAAAGTACAATTTGCAATAAATTTTGGATTTTTAATAAAGTCTTAGTGTTTTACTTAAGTGTTGTTTTTTGATTTGTGTGGCATTTTTGCTGATGGGAGAAGCTGACTTGAAGCGTTGCTCTCTTCCTATAATTGATGCGTTTTTTGAGCGGCTCTGTCATGGTGTAAACTGCTTTTAACTGATGTAAGATATATTGTAAGTTCACCCACAATGAAAACTGAAGTTTCCAAGGTTTCTCCAGCGAGTTGCAGTTCGGTACCCGTGGCTGTACATAGGCTGTGATTCTGCGGACACCGACACATTTGCCCTACGTTGAGTTTTACTGGAGTTAGTGGATCTAAGCTGCAGTAAAACATCTGCTTAGAAGGAGGAACTGTACAAAATCCACTTTGCTATTGAAAAGGGTTTTATTGTATTTTACAAAGTGTTTTTTCTGAACTGAAATTTTAATCGTTTGTTTTTATAAATCTTTGTTTTGATCTCTAACAATATATTTGATCTAAAAGACATAAAGAACGTTTCTTTTTCAATTATCTTGTAGGTAGACAACTATTACCATCACAATTTAAAAGAAAAACAAAACCAACCAATAAACAACTAAGAACCCAAAGCTGTAAGTTGTAAAATCATCATAATTCATTTTAATAAATAAATCTAAAAGCAGTTCTTTTTCAGGGACCAAGACACTTCAGATTTCTGGCTGTGGTACAAAGCTCTTCAGTGTGTCCATACTATTGTTCTTGAAATACTATCTTTTTAGTGTATTTGTATTTTCAAACAATTTAAAAATTGCCACACTATGGCAAGATTATGTACAGTAGAAAATTTAGTACCATTTTGTCTGGGTCCATAATTTAACAATGGACACTTTTAGCACAAATTTTAATTACAAATAAAAATAATTTTCTACACTGAAGTTAGACTTGCGATGCAAAGTTTTTAGAAATAATTTGTCATCTGAATGATACCTCATTGTCTGTAAGTGAAACAGAATAACCTGAAGTCTCTATTCGTGAAGGATTTAGAGATAACTTGAGGTCTGGATTGATGAATTTTGAGGGTTTGTTATATTAGTGATCTCGATTACCTTCCATGTATTCTCTGCTCACAGATGTGATTATCTGCCTTTGGGGCTGCCTGTTCCCAAGTGTCAGGATTTGTTTCTTTTCTACCACTGCAGTTCTGTTTCCTGTAGTTTTGAAAAACTTCCCATTTCCTAGCACCTTCCTGTAGCACTGGTTCACCCTGACATGAAGCCTATTTCAGTATCCTGTAAATGTAGGTAACTTGGAAAGGAACAAGCTGCTGGGGTGGACTCGCCATGCCTGGAAGTATTTAAATGACGTGTAGATGTGGCATTTGAGGATGTGGTTTAGTGGTGGAGTTGGCAGTGCTGGGTGAACGGCTGGACTTGATGATCTTAAAGGTATTTTCCAACCAATCCAGTGATTCCATAATTCTTTAAAGGGCTGAGGTGGGTGGAAGAAAAAGAGGAGGGGAGAGGAGGAGGTGTGCTAGGACTGCCGTGCCTCTCTTGGAAGAGATGAGAAGAACACCAGGTTGTTTCTTCCTGTACATCACGTGTGTGTAAATAACGTCTTATCTCAGGGTGTGTTTGCTTTATGCTTTCTAAAGTCCACTTTCATGGTTGCCTTGCACCAACCTAACGCTGTGCTGCCAAACAGGAACACCCCACTTTCACCACTGGTGTCCCTGCATTCCTGTCCCTCCCCTTAACCCCGCTCTAGTGATTGCACAGGTGTGTCAGATCCCACTGATTTCCAGGGTTCATTTCACAGCAGCTGCTTCCCATGGGATGGAGCCCGAGCTTTCCTGGTGAGGGAGGGAAGGAGCAGGAGCGTCTTTTTCCAGGGTCTTTTGTGTGCCCTGAAGTTTCTTTGAACAGCCTCCCTTGTCTCCTGCTAATATCAAAAGTGTTCTTAGGTAGTGTTTAATGAAGTGCATAAATGTTTATGCTTCCTAATTTGGGATGCTAAATAGCAAATTAGTGTTTAAAATGTCAATGCATGTATCCTTTTATTAATTAAAAAGAACAAAATAGAGATAACACTGAAGAAACATTTAAACAGCAAGTTCCCACTTTTCAGGTGGACTTGTAAATATACAGGTTTTTTTTTTTAAGTGATACTAAGGCAACCCACTATTTTGGGGAAAATGTCCATAATTTCCTCAGTCTTTTATGGCTTTAGTACTAATGTGTTTCCATTGTAACAGATTCTTTAATGAGAAGATCATGCTGTACTTCTTAGAAGATAAGCCTATTTGAGACAGCATTTTATGAAACCTGGAAAAAGCAGATTAGAATTTAATTAGAGTTAGGACTCCAGCCTGGCCCCAAAAATCAGAGGTGTTAATTCTTTCTGCAAAACCAGCATCATCCTTCTAAGTCTTCTCGTTGACATACTCGTCCCATCAGATGTTAATACTGCATTTTGCTGAAGAATTTGAAAATTCTCCTTGGACACAGTATCTTGGAAGGCTTTATTAAGTTTTTCCTGAAGATTTCATCAGGCCAGGTTAGTTTTTATTTGAGTTCAACAGGGGGTATTTGGGTGGCACAAAAAGTTCAGTTCCCTTTGAAATGTAGTGTCAATGGGGGCTAAGAAATGTGTCCATTGGACTGGGCAAAGTGGCATTTAATGTGTCACTTGAAACTTTGTTAAAGGAATAGGATATATTAAAGGTAGAACGCCTCTTTATTATGTTACAACTTGAATTAAATCTTTGGATACTGGAAATAAGTTTTTGCTAAGAATAAGCCATTTTTGCACACTCTGGTCGTATGGCAGCTTGCTGGGGGCTCTGCAGGGGGTAATGGGGGTGTGAATAACATTTTATACTTGTATTTGGTCATTACTCTTGTCTTTCCCTCCCCATGAGCCAGTATCAAGGTTGTACAATTGTTTCCCAGTGTGTCTGTTTGAAGGAGGGAAATAGGCTGCAGTTACGTGTTCCAGCAATACCCAAGAAAAATAGGAACTTTAATGGGGTGTGCTTTTCTGCATTGCAATACTGATGTATAAATTAACTGTGAGTTTCATTTCATTTTCCTACACTGCATTTATGGCCAGGGCTGTTCTTGTTGGTACATTAATTCATCCATAATTGTGCCTGCCTGTACATAGTTTGCTTTGTTCATATTGCGTCTGCTGTGAATCTACCATGGGAAACTTTACAGAATATAGTCTCTACTAACTTTTTGCTGCTCTAGGGTAACTTCATACCTGTACATCATGAGAAACAGGAGAGATTTTTGACAGAAAATGAAGTAGGTTTTATTACACCCTGTAATACCCCTCGTTCGTCATTCTAAGGTCTGTGCTGTGCCATTACCTCATGCCGTAAACCTGGATTTGTAAGGATCAGAAAGACACAGATTTAAGAGGAAGTGACTGTTTACTCTTTTCTTAATCAAAGCAGGAAGGAGGTATTACTGTTATATGAATAATCTGATCTTCTGTTGCCACACATTGCTGCCGTAATTTGTGATATTCATGATCTGATCCATATTAAAGTGCCTCTGGCACACTTGCAAGGAAGCAAGATTAGAGTTAACAAAAAGGGCTTTATTTTCTATTAGTGATTTTATAAGGGATATGAGCTGTTGTGTTAAAGGAAAGAATCCTACCAGGGATTTTAATACCTGAGTCAGGAAGTCTGGGCACTCAATTAAAAAAAAAAAAAGCTTGTATTTATTAGGGAAAAAAATTGTTGGTTTCTGCTGTTCCAGAACAGGTTTGGATTTACTGATACTTTATAGAGATGGGAGGGGTTTTTTTAAATTGTAAAATAGTTATGTCAAAGTTGAACTCTAAGTAGGAATTCAAGGTTGCGTTGGTTAGCTGTTGTTGGCTGTCAAAAGCAGGTGCATTCTCCCTGTGGGAGGGCACTTCTTTGCACCCTACCTTTGATGTTGTGTCTGAGAGATTACTGTAATGCTGCTTTGTTGTCTTAAGCAGAGATTATTGTCCTCTTGGAAGTTTTAAGTAGCAATAAATTGAACTTTTTCGGATTTAGTGAAATTGTAAAGATAATTCTACTTCATACTTCCAGAATCTGTAGACTGTTAAAAATTAAAGCTAAGTGCAGGTCATTGTTTAAATGGTACAATCTTGATGCAGAACCTCAGAGGAGTGAGAATTGTGTGAATTGGGAACAATGTGTATTAGCTATGGCTTCACTGTGTATTAGCTGTGTTCGTAGCTCTTGAGAACACCAAATCTGGCTGGTTTCAGAAAGGGAAAGCAAGGCTGTGTCACATGGAGCTGTACTGAGGGTTATTTTAATATTCCTTTTTTTTGGCATGACAGTTCTCTTCTGAAAGAGACAAAGACACAACCTGTGCTTCCCCAAACTGAGGTGGCAGCTTTCTCCATACTCTTGAAAATATTTGTAATTCTGTGCGTGCCTTTAGTCTCGGATTGATGAAGTCATAACATCAGTTGCTCAGACTTTATTGGTGTCATTTTTTTCATCATAACAGTGTGGAACTCTGAAGTGATTCATACAACACCAAGGCAATAAAATTGTTATGAAGTGCAATCATTGCATGTTTCATGCTCAATAGCTAATTTTTAATTTCACCATCTTGGATATTTTTTCATCCCCTCAGGGTTCCTAAATAGGAAAAGAGAATCATTTGGACTTGAAAAACAGGAACAGTGATTCAAAAAGGAATTAATTTATGTGGTTGTTCATTTGTTTTACTTTTGCAATTATTTCTCCTGTTTATGTTTTAACAGTAACTTTCATTCCGTGCGTCAGATACCCTCTTGTCCTGCAGTGGAATCATGGTCCTGTGGCTGTGAGATCATTTGTTACCATAAAGAGGAAAATACCTCACTTATGGCATCAGATGAAGTTGCGTTATGGCTGGATCAGAACAAAGGTGAAAGTGTGTCTGGGAGGGGAGGAAGAAGCTGAGCCTGAAGGATTTTTTCTGTGCTGCCTTCTGGCTAGAAAACTTCTTCCTACAAAGGAAATTGTTTCCTCCACATTTAGCAGAATATCAACTTTATGTTCCTTGTTTATTGATAGTAAAGCCTTAATGGAACTGGAGTGTTTATGAATATATATATTTATTGCATCAGGCTACCTACTGTCATGCTGAATTTTGGTCTTTGGTGATTTGAAATTAAAGAGTCACAGAAAATTTCCTGAACAACCCAAGAGAGGGGTAGGCTGGGGTGACTTAGCCTTTACTGTAATATAACAATCGCTGAAAGTTCTGCAAAACAGAAGATAAGAAATGATGTGTGTTGGTGCTTGTGTATCCTTTACAGCTGGCAGGAGCTCTCATGCTTTTGGAGTGGAGAGGGTGCAGGTTTCATGGGACAGGCTGCTTATCAGAATTGGCTGTGAACACCCTTTGGTGTCCCCCCTGCTGAACGTGAGCGATGTCCTGGGACAGCAGCAGAGGGAATGTGCCTTGATAGTGCCATATCACACTGGTACCAGCCCCTTCCACAGGAGACTCGGATGAAAAAGCTTTTGTGGGAATTTCATACTCTTTCATATTCTTTCATACTCAAATATATATTTAATGCCTGCCCAAATGTTTATATAAATCTTACTGAACTGTAGTTTAGTTTTAAAAAAAGTGTACTTTCATGTGTTTCCTATTTTTCTTGTATTAACCGAGTGTCCGTGCTCTGGGAGATGCTTTTCTCCTTGTTTAAGTTGGAGTATTAAGCCACTGATACTTGAAAATAGTCCATTTGGACATTTTGGATTTGTGAGCCAGATGAACTATGGTTTTACCTTTCCTTACGGAGTCCTCTGTAGGATTTATGGAAGTACCTTTAGAGAATAATTCTTAAAATATGTAGGATGGGAGGTGGATGGGGCAAAGCATTGCCTCCAAGTTAATATTCTGTGTTTTCATTTCTTTAAGAGTCTTAGCTTATGAAAAACTAAAACTCTGTAAAGTAGGATTTTGCTTTTTTTCCTGCACTGTATATTAAAATTCTTTTACACTCATTGGTTTCTTCGCATTTGCAAGGACACTTTCATCTTCCAGGACCCAGTTCTGCTTTTTGCTGTAGATCCTTACAGGAATAAGCAATCAAGGGTGTGGAATTTGGGGTTCAACAAGGCTGTAGGTGCTGTTGTAGGATCATCTCTGCTTTGGAGGACAATGCAAGGAGCCACTGTCCTTGCTAGGATTGGGAAATACAACCTCGAGGGTTGGCTGCTCTTTAGGTATTGTCCCCTAACGCAGCTCATCCAACCAAGGCTGTTTATTCCCACACTGGTGGATCTGTGCAACTTCCACTCTTTGGCTTTCCTGAGCTTACAAAGTAACTGAGATTCACTCATCCAGCCTCATGTGGAGGAGTACCCTAAGTCTGGTGGTGCAGGAAGCCAAGGAAGAGGTTGTGGAGGGGTCACGTAGGCCTTTTCCCCTTTCCCACAGAGTGTGTGTGCAGTGTGAAGTCAGTAGCCAAACAGCAAAATCCCAAGCAGTTTAAGTGGCATTTAAGGTTTCAATCAGTGAAAATTTTATTAATTAAAAAAGTCCAATCACTCTTAACATTCCCAGAATCTAATCTTTAACAAGTAGCAAAATCAGCATTTTCTTCTGCAGCCAGAGACCTCTATCTAGTGCACGTACACAGCTGGACGTGTGCAGATGTGATGTGCCATTATTCTGTGTAAATCTGTCTGTGCCATGTAAATCCACACCTTGATAACGTTCCTGATGGTGCCCAGCCCTGCCTGTTTTCCTGGTCTTCCTTTCTCAGTGCTGTTCCTTCTGCAAATGGGAGTCTGTCCTCTGTGCCTGCCTCAGAGGGACGAGACGGGAGCGTTTCATGATTCCTGCCTTGCAAATTGTCAGCAGGGCTCTGAAGTGAAAAACCTGCTTGTTATTCCTGGGGGTGACTGACACAGAACTAGAGCATTTCCTTGGGAGATCTGGTAGTGCTGCTGTCACCGTAAGGCAGACTTTGCCATTCAGGGACTTCACACAGCAGCATTTTCTTGGTTTTTTTCCTTACCTTGCCAAAGCCTAGATTGTAGCAAAGAAAATTTCATTCTTATGTGGAGGTCTTGAAGTGGTAAGATGGAATAAGTAAATCTTTCAGCAGTATCTCTTAAAAACATTCATTTCTCAGAGGTTCCCCTGCTTTTGCAGAGGGTCAGTGGCCTGGAAGTTTCCCACCTACTGGAAGTGCCCAGGTGAGTGGTGGAAAGCACTGGGCACCTTGACAGGTTTATTCTGATCTATGGCTTTAATCTGCCCTCTGTGAAAACCCGCCCGGTGAACTGGGGAAGAAGGAGCCATTTCCAATTCTATGATCTAAGAACGTGCAGAGATCAGTGCAAGTGTGGTTCTTGACAAGGATGTTTTTAGCTGTGCCTAAAGCTGTGCAGGCTGTGGTGGCTGCTGGGCCGTTCCATGAGCCCGTGTGGCTCCCTGCAGAGCACATCACAAAACTTTGTTCAGCAGCTCCCTTGAAGAGAAACCTTGGCTGGACCACAGCAGTGCTGTTCAGAAAATCAAGCATTCTTGAAAATCCATCAAAGTGTGAAATCCATCTTTTCCTTGAGTAGTTTATTCCAGTGCTTAGCGCTACCCTTGCTGTTCAACTTGTGCCTTATTTCTCTGTGAGTTTTTCTGGCTTAACTTCTTATTCCTGATTCTTGATTTGCCTGTCTTAATATCTTCCCCCAGTATTTCTGCAGCTCATGAACACCTTAATGGACTGAGTGCCTTCACTCTCCTACCACCACAGATTTTCTAGGTCATGACTGACTCATTTTTGTAATACTTTATGTCTACCCAAACTCATTTCAGTTTTGTGTAAATACTTTGTATTAGAAGTGTTTGGTTTAGTGAATGTGATACAATGTGGTGGTTTAGGACACATGTCACTTTGTATTAGATGTGATATACAATAGTAATTAAATTTTGTGGGCCAACCTTAATTTAATTTTGTAGAAAAAACCCCTGATATTATTTGATTCTTAACCAATTGATGTCCCAGTGTATTTCCCTTTTTACTCTATTACTACATATAGCTCTGTCCTGGAAATACTGTTCTTCAAATCAGTGTTTATCTCTACTACACTTTCCCCTTTGACTCTGCACCACTCACATGCCAGTGAGGAGACAGAGCACGTTCTTCCTGCTTTCCCAGCTGCTTATTCCTGTACTCACAGCTGGGCCAGGCAGGTGGGTGGCGGGGTCTGATCGGGCTGTGAAAGGCAGCAGGTGAACAGAGTTTCACAGAAAATAGGACACTGAAGTAATAAAACTTAGAAAGGGAATCCAGAGCCATTTTACTGCTGTAGAATGTGTTTTCCAGGTACTTACAGAGTTTCCTTGTATGAGGATGCCTTTGAATTGCCAAAGAACAGTGAAGAGATATCACCATTATGTTGAGATACATTCTCAGAACTGAGTAGGGAATCCTTGGGGAGAGACTTCAACTTTTGTGGAGTTGCTTCACTCTGGAGCCTCCAAGCAATCCCATGACCTGACAGAAGAGCACCAGCCCTTGCTGTGTCTGCTGTGATAAATTAAAAGTTGCTTTGCGTAGGACTTACACACATTTTGTTTGACCATTCCTGCTAAATGATTAATATCCTCTCTTAACCTCAGAGATAAGATGAGGAACTGCCAAGTTTCTCCGCTGAGATGGTTTAATGAAAATTGTTCTTTGCCAGAATTTTGAAGGTCAAAACCGGCTTAAATATGTAAACAGATAATTCTATCAAGGTAAAGTAAAAAAACTTACAATTAATCTCTTCTAAGAAGTCGCTTCCTTCCTTTGAGAATTTTGAATAGTGAACAAGGTTCTTCTAAATTTCCTTCATCATCTCTCTGAAGATTCCCTGTTAATTAACTTAGTCATTTATAAATGTTATGAAATCATGTTATTGACTTATTTCTATTTGTAAAGGCACCAGGAAATTTGTGTACTGCACCCTTTGAAAAGTAATTAATGTTTCACTCCTAAATGCCTATTGATATTTTTGTGCTTCCTATTGATTTGAAATTAATATCTCTGCCAGTTTAAAGCTCACATGCTGGTTTGTCCAGCTTTCAAGGAATGGACAGGACAGCATCGCTGAGCTGGTCTGGTTAAAATGATGACTCTCATCTGATGACCTCAAGAAAAGAATACTGGCAAAGTTCTGCCTAGCCTGGGCTTCCTCCCTCTCTGGGCTGGTGGAAGGTGGCCCTTTCCCACGTGATTTGGGAGGGGTTGTGTAGGTTTTAACAATCTGGTGGCTTAATGATGGGAGGAGTAAGATCAGAGCAGTTTAAGTGCATGTTGTAATACCAAGGGCAGAAACCATTTGATGCCCTTACCCCAGTGCTGCAGGATTATTAAACACTCTGGGCAAGGCCTTGGTGATGTTTTGCAGGGCTATGGGTGGTGCAGAAGTTGCTCTCGAGGTCTCCTTGCTTACCTGACTAATCCAATCTCCTGTTCTGGAGCTCAGGTAGAACCTGTACCTGAGAGGTTTCACCTCTGTGGTGCAAGATGTTGCTGGATTTTCATCCTCTGTGTGTGAGAAATCTGCGTCTCGTCAATGCCTGACCTGTGCTGGGATGCAGAGAGCCCCGCTGGCTCCACTCCCGAGTGCAGCTCGGCTGCAGCAGCTGGTCAGGCTGCAGAGTTTGGTAAATGCCCCCAGGGTGGGTGGTACTTTGTGAGCAGCCCCTCTTGCCCGCTCCTCAGGCATGGCACATTCTCTTCCTTGAGGAAGGAATATACAGGCAGTTCTGCAGAAGCTTGGGATCTTTTATTGCTGGGTAGTAAAGCCATTTCTGGTCTGGGAAACAAACTTGAGTGGAGTTTTTTAGCAGAGGGATGCTTTGTTGGCCAGTATTGCCTCTGCTCTACATATGAGAATCACCTACTTGCACTGTCAGGTACCCCAAATGTAATTACTGGAAGAATCAGATAAGGTATGATTAAAGGAATTCATATTTGTTATTCAAGGGTTTTCTCTGTATTAAATACTTCAGCAAAATTTCAGTAACCGGTGACCTCTTTTGAGAAGTGACTCATTGCATTTTAAAGGCTTTATAACCAAGTCATCCCTTCTTGTCAGGGACATGGAAGATGAATAGATCGTTCCTGCCTGCGATTTCCAGTCTCAGGGGAAGTCCCTTTTCACTGCCTGTGGTGATGCTCAGCTGCATCACTGCTTTTAATTGCCTGCAGGCTCCTGCAGGACTGCGTGCGTCCCCTCTGGCATGACCTACATCCTTGCAGAGCCATGAATCCCTCGGCACTGCTTGGTGGAGCCTGAGCACAGGATGGAAAGTCCTGTTGTTGCTAATCCCTCGCTGTCTCCCAGTGCTGGAAGCTATGTGACAATCTCTTGTTTGCCTAAATTCGTCTGGCATTATTTTGCCTGTAGAAGGATACAAATGAACTTTGTGTATTAGAGATGATGGTAGAAAATGTGAGTGGTGTCTTGAGTATTATGGATACTGGGTGTGTTATTACACTGAAACCCAGAGAAGGATGTGTTAAAAAGAGCACAGCACCTTATCAAGCCTGGAATTGATACATCATAATATGTATGTGTGTTTTTTCTTGAAAGAGGGAATAAACAGTGAAATAATCATTCCAGCTGTAGCCTGAATTGCCTTGCTGCAGGTCAAATCAAACTGCATGAATATGTCAGATAGTTCAGTTTGATTTGGAAGGCTTGGGCTAGGGGAGGAATAAGATGATGATATTTTGGGTGAGTTAAAGTAAACATTACAGTCTGCTATGGACAGGAAGCATTTATAAGATGTAAGGTCTTCTTGCTCATTTTGGAAAGTTCTCCAAGAATACCTGTTAAATCATTCTGTGGTACTGGAAGTGTCTGGACCTGCTGCTGGACTTGTAACTCAGGGCTGAAGTTACTGGTCCAGTGCTGTTGAAGTCCCAGTGTTCCACAGGTTCATCTGTTCCAGTTTTGCTTTTTCTTCACCAATGGCAGATAAACTGAGAACATTGTTCTCCAGGACTTGATTATTTTGTTTTCCTCCACCCAGCTTCCAGTTTGAATTTATTCATGAGCAGCAGTCTATTTATTTGTTCTTGAGCAAATGTTGCTGCCAAGTTTGAGCAGCTTTTTTTCCTGTCTTTGAGGAGTTTACTAGAGATCATATCCACTTTACCTTTGCTAGGCTGACCTGTCTTTTAAATTTTTCTTGGGAGATACACTCACCAATTCATGTGCTGTTATCCTGCTCCGTGTCTCCTGCACTTGTCTGATCTTTCTCCATCAGTGATGCTTTTGTGCTGAGTTTTATCTTGGGTGGTAACAGTACATTTTACAGAGACATTATCTTTCCAGAAATGCCTTTCTCTAGAAATATCTTCATGGCTTTGTCATGCTGAGGGCTCATAATTCAGCTGCAATCAATGGCTCTGCTGAGGTTCTTATCCTTCCTTTGAGTTAATGTATACCAGCCTTCCTGTCACTGTAAGAACTTGCTGTCAAACAATCTCACCTCCATTATTCCACTTCTGAAAGTCATCTGGAGGGATCTCTACTTCCCATCTGATACTTCTCTGTTGCCACATCATACTGATATTACCTCCCAGTATGGTGCCATTGGTTTGTCTCTCTAGGCTCTGTCCTTAACCAGTGCATAAATGAAAACTGCCTTTGCTTTTATATAGATTTGTACCCATTCTAAAACTCTTTGTAAACATTTAATGAAGTCTCAAATTGTCCCAGTGGAGCAGGTAGTTTTCCTTCCAGTAAATGAAGGTTCTCAGAAACAGGGAGCTGGTGACTTGTTCAGCATCATGCCTTGAGTCAGAAATGAGCACTGATGACACAGTCCCAAGTCCTCTGCTCTAAAAGTCAAATAACATTGTATGCTCTATCAGGAAGCCACCCAAAGGCTTTTATAAAATGGGGAATGTCAGTGCAAACTTGAGGCTGGGATCTGGAAAGCCATCTGGAAGATAAATTTAATGGGAACTGAGTTTTCAGGGTTCTTGGGTAACTTCAAATAGTGAAGCTTGGATATTTTAGCCACTGATATTTTGATGGATCTGGTTTCTTTGGGTACTGCACCTGCACTTCTCCTGGGCACTGTTGCAATACCAGACTGAGCTTCACCATTGTTTTTCTTTATGTATTTATTAAAGATGAGTAGCTCGGGTGAGCTGATAGTACGTAATGCCACACTCATCTGTATTTGCTGTTTCAGTGGCACTTGCCTTGAGGACTTGTGGCAGGATGCATTTTGAACTTTCTAACTCTTGAGTTGCATGTGTAATTTCTCTGAAAAAACCCACCCCAGATGTCCGTGTTGCTCCCTGATGCCCCCAATTCTAATTGCTGTTGTGTTTATTGTGCAGATTAATCTCGAGGCATGGAGTGATTGTGAGCTTAGGCAATAACGTGGAGTGAAATCTCCTCGGTAACCGCGTTACAGGGAGCGCATTCCTGAGAAAGCGAGCGCTAAGCTCCGCATCCGGCTGTGTAACACGGCACCTCCCTTGTAGCCGGGATTAGTCTAATTCCCCCTGCTGCCTCAGCACCGCCTTGCCTTGCTTCACTTCTCCGGGATCCCAAACACGGAACGCGTTCCCACAGAAGTTGCCACTTTGGGATTTGCACGCAGTTTTTCCTGCCCATCCTCTGCAGCCGCCCTCCTGCCTCCGAGCCAGGAAGGAAGCTCCAGCTGGAAGCTTCTAAACTTTAAAAAAACCAAAAAAACCAAAAAAACCAAAAAACACCCCACCAAACCTGGGCAAATTACCTTTTGTTGTTTGTTTTGGGTACAGGATAAAACTATAGCAGTTGTGTACAAAGGTTGAGAAGAGCATTTAGCCCCAGATAGGATAATCTTTTGATGACAAAGGTTCAAATTTGCAATTAAATTCCTGCAGCTTAGCAAATCATAGCTTTGTGTTTGTGTGTGAGAGCAGTTGGTCTACAGCGGCTGCAAACCTAAACCCTCTCTCTGTGAGCCAAAAGATGTCAAACTCCAGGGTTTTGCTGTGGAAGTGCACCAAAGGGGGGTGTCACTGTGGCTCCCACACGGCCAGAACAGGAACCTGAGTGCTGCTGTGGCTGAACTGGATGCCAAGGTTTAGGGTGAATTGTGTTGTAGGGTTTCCACTGGCAGAAAGTGGTTTTCTTTCCTCATTTCGCATTGTTTCACTTGCAACCAGAAAAACCCCAAATTAGCTTTGTTTGTGGGAATACACAGAATCACATACCTGTGCTGGTTCACAGGTCCTTGGGCAACAAAAAGCCAGACAAGAGGGTGCATCTTTTGTTTTTTAACTCTCTGGATCACATTCCAAAGGCGTAATCGAATCCTGAAGCCCCAGCCTGAGGATCTTGTTGCATGCACTGATCTCTGCATGTTCTCCGTGGTTCCGCCGCTGCCCTGACCGGCCCTCGGCGTGGGATGTGGAGCAGAGCGGCTCTGAATTCCTATTAGAGGCAACGGGAACCTTTCCAATGGGTCACAAACCAAGCCTACGGGGAAGGAATCTGCCCTCTGCACAGTAGCAGCCCTATTGCTCAAGCTCAGGGCAGATACAGCAAGTGCGAGGTGGCCTTGAGAGGAAGTTTCTGTGGTGAGATGTCCTAGTATGGGGTGTTTGCATAGCTGGGCATTGTAAAGAGGATTTCTTAGGAGCAGCTTTTAATCTTCGCCGATGCGGAGTTGTGCAAACACTGTTCTGATATCAATCACGCTGACGACACGTGTACACAGAGTAGCAGTCACTCCTTAAATATGGCAATCACAAATACGTGTTGACAGAAAAATATATTTAAGCAGTTTCCAGTGCGTGCTGTAATAAGTAAACCAGCCATTGTATTCCACAGAGCTGCATGCTTTAAATGCCTAACAGTGGAGAACAACCCAAAGTGAATCACAGTAATAGAAAAGGAAGTGTTTACATCGCTCAATACATTCTGTACAATAATCATTCCTTCTTTATAAATTTGATTTTGGCAAATTTGAATCCAAATGAGATGAGGTTTGAAGCACAGGCTTTCACGGTAAGGTACGGCTCCCCGTGTAATCTTTTGCAGGTGGCTGTTTTTCGTTTATTATTTGTATTTCCATATTGCTTAGCAACCCCCGTCCTGGACCAGGACCTCGCTGCTGAGAGTGCTCTGCTAACACTGATGGAATGGATGGCTGCTGCCTGGGAGAACGCACTGTTTTGTAGTGAAGCCAAAAGCAAGCTAATGGTTTCTCATTCTGTCCTCTCCCAATGAGAAATGACGAGGCCCAGCTGATATTTAGCGAGGGGATTATAACTCTTGAATTACTGAGTCAACACAAATATTTGGGGGCCCTGTCAAGCATGCAGGCTCAAGTGGGTGTAGTTTTCCCAGGTTTTGTGTCCCGATGACCAAAGCAGGGAGTGCAGGCTGCGAGATCGAGGCAGGCTGGGTTGCTGCTCCCTGGTGCGCTTGCTGACAGAGTTGCTCATGCGAGCAAATAACTACTCCTGCTTTGCGCGTCCCTGCAATTAAAGAGGAGCAGCCTACCCCGCATTGCTAAGCACTTACTAATGCCTCCTGTGCCAGTGGCACAGCACCTGGATCCCTCAGACAGCCCGTGCACACCACGCTCCGTGCTTTCGCTCGGGGAGTTATGTAAGTCAACATTTGCGGAGCTGTACCCGAGTCCTCGTCTAACCTCTCAAGTAGAGATGTCCTGATGTTTCAAGGGTTTTTAGGAAGCAGTAATACCTCCATTTGAGAGCTGGAAAGTTGGGAAAAGTAGGATAACTTTTAGTCTTGAAGTCCTTTCATCAGCAAATTCCACACAGCTCCAGCACAGCTGCGCCTGAGCACTTGGGAGTAGGGATTTGCTGCTGCCGAGCAGAGAGGAGCCACTGATCATTGGCAGCTTGTGTTTGATAACCATGGCCAAGCTCTTAAATGGTGAAGTTCAAAGCTGTGCTTCAAACCCTCCTCTCGCCCTGCAGCAGGCAGCCTTGGACAGCAGGCAGGATGCAGTGCAGTCCCCCTTTAGACAGAAAACCTGATTGTCTGACACTGGAAGGGGTTTGGGCACTAAACTGGTAAAAACTATAACTTGAATGGTGTTTAAATGCCTGGGGGTCCTTTGGAGCTGTCTCCAGTGCTGTACTGGGGTGTGTTTGGCTCAGAAGTGGTGAGAATGATCTTCTGCTCTGTGACAGTGCCCAGATGCCACCCAGGGCCAGGCCATGGCCAAGGCTCTGCACAGCTGTCTCAGGACGTCGGTGGTTTGCACGTGGTGGCGTTTTTTAATAGCAGGTCCTTGTGCCCGGAGTCACACGGGGCAACCATGTGAAAAGCCTTTGCATTGAGAGGTTAAAAACAACTTAGGTTAATTCTGGATTCCAGCCACAGTTACCCAGCTTTTTAGCTGAGACTGGGAGCTGACAGGCCGAAAAAAGGACACACGCAATTAAAATGTCGCTCTCTGGAGAGATAGAGAGAGAGAAAGGGGTGGCCATCAGTGAAACCAAGGTGACGCAGGCCTGACTGCAGGAAAGGGCTTGGGAGGAGGTGGCCAGAGTGTGAACACTGTGGGCAGGTGCTCAGTGTCCCTCCAGGTGCCCTGGGAGATGAGACAAACCTTCCTGTGATGTTCTGGTGGGTGCTGGGATGCTCATGGTAAGGAAGGACACCCTAAGCTTTAGTTGCTGGAGTTGTGTGGCTGCAGTGCCACTAATTGAACTTTAAATTGGTGACTGAGGATGACAAATACCTGATGCAGAATTTACCTTTGTTGCAGGGAAGCAGTGGCAAGTAAAAGATTTTTTAAAAGAGTTCCATGTATGTTGGTTGCCAAAGCTGTGAGCTTCTATATTTCATTTCTCCAGAGATGGTCCTGATTGACTCGTCTGTGACTGACATTTTGCACACAGCCCTTCTTAATTTCTAAATAGTGTCCTGTTCACAGGTCAATTATTGCTCTGTGAATGCCAAATATTTGGGCTCTGAATGCAATGGCCCGTGCTTCTAGTTTGAGTCTTCTCCAGCTTTATTCTCCCTTCCTCCTTTCTGCCCACAAAACTCACATTGCTGCACAGGAGCAGGTTTTGTTGTGTACTTCCCCCTTTGGGGCTTTAACAAGTTGAGCAAACTTGTTGAGCAAACTCTCTACCCAAATACAAAAAAATTAATCTTTGAAGTTTCCAAGCAGAAAGTTGGAAACTGGTGAAATGTCCATTTGGAGCAGTCTCCTCTGTCAGTAGATGGTTCTGCTGAGAGCTTTCCAATGCCCGGTGCCTTCAGCCATTGTTTTCACAGCAGCTGTGACACAAGTGCTGTCCTAAACAAATGACATCTTTTCAACCTTGACCTCACTGCCAGTGGTTAAAAATCCAAACCACCTATTTTTCTGAGTTTGTCCGACTTTGTTCTACCTGATATGACACTGATGGTGTTGTGTTTGGCTGGAATGCAAATGAAATGGTGTCATGTGCAAGCCAGTCCAAAAGGTCAAAGGAAGGAAAGTTTAATATCAGTTTAGGGGGAAAAAACCAACAAACATAATTTCATTTTCTATCTTTATAGGCCTCCAACTCATCCGTGGTAGTGATGTAGACCAGCAGACATCAATCTTTTCCCTAATGAAAAAGAAGCTTAGGTTGTCAAAAGTAATTTACCTTTTAAAGGATCCTCAAGTGTGAAACCATAAGTTCTTTACACAGGAATAGAGATGAACAAAAGGTAGGAAATATTTTTCATAGATGCCTGATGAAGTCTGATTCTTTCTGGCCTCATCAGATTTTTTTTAATGAGAGAAGAAGGGTAATTTCAAGCTCCAAATACAACTTAGCTGTGAAATGAGGCAAAAAAAAATTAAAAAAATTAAAAAAATAAAAGTTCTATCTATCTTTCTGAATGAAGGGGGAAAATAATGTTCCTGTAAAATAATCTAAAAGTGATGCTTATTCTGTGCTTGTGTGCTCACAGCTCACAAATCCCTTTCAGAAAAGAACTTGCCTTCCTTTCACCAGGGACCTGGAAATGGAGAAGCTGCGTGGCAAAGGTTTCTTAAACTCGTTGCCTTGGTTGCTTCCAGAGCTGTGAATCCTATTCCTCCTTCCTCTCAATGTAGTTTCCTGTCCATTGGAAGAAATCTGATCTATTATATACACAGCCTGTGTTGGTATTTTCCTCTTTCAGAGTGTTTCATTCCTATTTAAAAAATGCTTTTGACTTCTGTTCTCATGCTTTGCTTTAAATTGCAAGTAATGTGTACGGACGTGCTGCATGAAGAGCACTGCCTTTAGAAAACTAGAGACTTAAACAACATGTAGGTTTAACGTGGGCTGGAGAGGCAATAATACATCACTCTTCTACCCTACCTGAAATGCTAAGTTAAAGCAAATTTCTGTTTGCTGCCAGTTTGTTTGTTTTCTTTTATATTTGTTACTAGAAATTAAAGCACTAGCCCCGGATTTAAAGGGGTTTTTTTCCCCAACAAACTTCCATTCTGCCCAAAGCTTTCCCCTATTGTAAGACTAATTAAATCCCCTGGAACCTTCAATTACTGCAATTTGTGGAGATTTCTGTTTTTCTGCACGTCTGGAATCACCAGAGACAGACATTTCTGCCTTTGTGTGTACAAGAGCAAATGACTGGAGTCAGAAGCCGATCAGTCTAATGCCATCTGACAATGGGTGTGTGGGGTTTTACAGCACTGAAATCAGTGAACTGTTCAAAGCTGCTGCACCAGTTTAGAGCTTACAGAGCCAGAAGAACCTTGTGGAAGTCGGGACATGCCTCCCAAAGAGGGGAGGTGCTGCCCGGCTTTGCCGCTCTGGGGTCGGCACCTCGCAGCTGCGGCCGGATCCGGGAGCAGGGAGGGAGCGGAGGAGGAAGGGAGCTGTGGCTCTGGCTTCCCTGTGGCTGCCAGCTTTGCCCTGCTGCTGGTCACATCTTTCAGGGGGGTAGTGTTCGCTCTGGTGCTGTAAGTTGGTATAGATCTGCCTGATGTGGGGCTTAGGGGCTCCCCTGTTACCAGACATGACTCTTTCCTCCACCAGTGCTGGCTCTGATGTCGCTTTTTCCAGACATCAGCTGAGATAACACCTCTGTCCTGCACAGTAGGAATGGCTGTCCCCTCACAGGCTGCTTGGAAAACACAGTAAAGTGGTTTGCTCGTGTAGGGAAAAACTTTTTTGCCTTTCATTCTCTGTGTGGCCTTTTGATATTAACAGCTGACAGTTTTCCACTTCTTAGCATTTTTTATCTGCTTTGAATATGCCATTTGCTATCTCTTTTGTATATGACAGCAGCGTAAGGCTTTTGTTGTACAAATTTTTAATAAAAAAAAAGCCAAAATATTTGAAAGCTAAAGCGGATATTACTTTTCCTATGGAGTATATAACCTTCTTTTGATAGCCCAGACCTTGGATAAAGTGTGTTGTAAGCCAGGCACTGTTTTCAGAAAGCATTTAAATGTTCAGTCGTGGGCCTGTTTTCTTTGTAACAGAGGAGCGTTTCACTCTCAGAGACACGGTGAGAAGCAGTTGTAATTACAGACAGTGCTGGCACACGACATTCAGCCTTTGACTCAGTCCTGAGCTCCTTCAGAGCCCCAGTACTTGGGTCTGGTGTCTGCCTTCCTTCTGTCGGAAGGGCTGAGGGGCAGGTGGGGCACGGGAGGTGTGAGGGTGTGGCTGTGGGGTGGAGCGCTGTGACAGAAGGGAACCCCATCCTTCATCCCAGATCCTGGTGTGCCCCAGATCCTGGGGCCGAGCAAACACCTCCTGCCAGAGCTGCTGTTGCTGCAGAGGTTTTGCACCTGAGGTGAGGCGCGGCCGGAGAGGCAGAGGATGGAAGCTGCTCGGCCAGGAAGGGACAGGGTTACCCGGGATCAGAGCCCTCAGCAGCAGCTCCAGCAGTGCCAGCCACACCGCTGGCACCGTTCTCGGAGGTCTCCCGATGGTTTGCAGAGGCTTTGAAAGCGGAGGCCCGACCCCGGCGTTGGATGCTGCGGGGAAGGGCAGGCCGGGCCGGCGGTGCTGAGCGCTGAACTCTGGCGAACTCGTCTTTCTCACTCTGCTGTTTGTCTTAGAGGCCCTGGGCTAGAACATTGCTGTGGCATTTCACCTCCTGGCCCGCAGCCCATCGCGATGCCGGTGTCTACCCTTGCATAACCGAGCCTTGTTATGAATGACTGGAGAAAGTGCCATTACAGATCTGCTGCTGCCGGGGGCACTCCCCAAAACAACTCACAACAACACCCTGTGCCTAAAAAAAACCAGGCGCTGCATGAGTTCGCAGAGCCCTCGGTGCGCTGATGTTACAGCAAGATGTGGTGTTGCACATGACCCACTTACAGCCTGGGGATGTTTTCGGTTTTGCTTTTTTTTCACCTAGAGGTCCACGCTCTCCCCTGTGCTGTCTATTTTTAAAAAGGAAAGAAAATTAAAAGACACAAAAAAAAGGCTTCTCTATAGCTGTGGATTACGTCTTTGCATAAGTCCCTCTGTCATTCTGATTTTCACATTGGCCTGCTCTTGCATGTCTTTGTTATTTTGCCTTTCTCTGGGATATTCCCAGTTCTCACGCACCCTGCCCTTAGCAGCTGAGGTGAATGCAATGCACACCCATCTTCGTGCACCCCGTCTCTGTTTCCTGACTGATGATCTTCATGAAAGTGCCTTCGTTTTACAGACAGAAAATAATGAACAGGAAGGAAATAACGAACTTGAAAGGAGAAGTGTTGAAATTGCTCTTAGTGAAAGTTTTTCCAGCGGCGTAGCTCAGGTTGAGCCACGGCGACAGGAAGGACGTGCCAGTGGGAGAGCGAGAAAGTGTTCTTCCTTTGCAAACAAGCTGCTGAAACTCCTCGCTGCAACGTGTTTATGCCCTCCCTGAGAGACAGGCATCTGTTCACGTAAGCCTTGGCACCGATCAGAAGATCCGAATCTGCTCCTCAGCTGTGCTCCGGGAGGGCTGGGAGGGAGCGCAGCCGGGAGCGCTGCGAGGCGCTCGCCGGGCTCACGGAGCGCTTCAGCCCAGTGCGAGCCGCTGGATCCAGCGTAAGAGCTGCGTTTAGCCCCCACTTGCTGACAGTCTCTCTCATCCCGCAGCCCTGCTCCTGAACAAAATGATGCACTGCTGAAACATCCCACCCACGCACCTTTTTTCTACAAGATGCCCATTTTTTGCATCTTTTAAGCTTCAAGTAGTGCGGCGTTATCAAGATTTAGCGCGCACATCACATGTGCTGAATGACTTGGAGCGCGGGCTGTAATCTAAGGGCTGCACCTCAAGTTATGAATTTGCTAATTAGCACCTATCCTTGGCACAGGCTTCTGGTTAGCGAGGAAATCCCATAACCTTTCCGCCTGGAAATGCTCTTTAAACAGGGATTCTAATCTTTATGGACCCTGATGGTTGTGCTGTGCCGATTCGCTAGTTAATATTTTCAAAGCACTTTGAAGATGAAAAATGCTGAGTATTATTGGCCTTTTATCTAAAAAAGACATTTTAAAACACGGAGCTAGGGAAAGATCTGCATAAATTAACACGTGTTGATTATGCTCTATCTTTCCTTTTCATCTGAATGCATTAAGTAGCAAGAGAACTGTGAGAATTTGTATCTTTCCTTTTCATCTGAATTTATTAAACAGTGAAAGGACTCTGTGAATTAGTAATCTAATTTGAACATCAAACCAAAAGCAAAATTTTTCCTAATCCATCTTGTGGATCTCTCATCAGCAGTAGAGTTTTCTTCCATATCTCAGGTTAAGAGTGAAATTTCAGGCTCAGGTCTTGATACTTTCTGGATTGACGAGACTTCAACAAAGAATTGTTTTTCCAGTTCAGCCTGGAGGGTCAGTAACAACTCTACTTTGCAGTGAAAAAAATGGTGAGCATCAGTCAAACCCAAGTTGCTCACCCAAATCAGTAATGTTGAACCAGGCAGTTTTCACTGATTTCGGGAGGGAGCTCTGCTTTAGAAACTCCTGTGATTTTCTTGCCATTTAACAGAGTAACATTAGTTCAGTCATTTGAATGTTTTTCTTCAGTAAATGTGATTATAATGATAATTTTTTGTACTTTGTGAAATTTAATTCACTCTTGCGAGATCTTTTCAATTGTGAAGTGCAAGATAGTATTGCATTGTGATTTGTTATTTTTTTTTACTTCCAAAAAAATGGAAATGTGAATTTCTGGAGAAACAGATATTGCTAATTTTAATAGAGGGTATATAGCACAAAAGCTAGTGAAGGATTCTGTCTTGGCTTCATGATTTGAGACAAGTTGCAACTGAAAAATCTTTTTTCCCTCTCCAATTTCCGGTATCAGGGTGAAGGGAGTTACAGAAATTTGGTGAAAATCATTGAGGAATTTTAGAACTTCTTAATGATAGACTACACCAAGATGTGGGGAGTGGAGACAGGCTCCTGATGAGCTGGGAGAGGAAAGGCAAAATCCCAGCTACTTAGGGCGAAGTTCCAGAAGTCAGGATCTCTCCAGCTTGATGCTGCTTTCAGCTGAAGATAGATATTTGATTTTATGCAGACACCAGGTGAAATGAGAAAGAATCAAAGTGTTGCAGTTTGCTGCTTTTGCTTTGAAGTGTTGCAGATCTTAAAAAAAAAAAAAAGGAAAAAAAAAACCCAACAGCCCACCAACACAAAACAAGACTCTAACCTTTGAAATGGTAGAACCTTCATTTACCAATAACCTTTTATCATCATTGCCATTGGTCTCCCCAGGGCCAGGGGCAGTGGCTGCAGACATGGTCCCCATGATGGTCCCTTAGGCTCAGGAGCTGAAACAAGCAGCCAGAACATCATTCCAGAGTCCTCATCCGCAGTCTCCTGCATCTGAGACTTTGAGGTGGCAACGCAACCCCTAATCTCCTGTCAGCAATGGGATATTTCTCTGGCAGTGACACTCAGAAGGGGTTTATGTTTATGTTTGCTGTGCTGTGAAGTTCTTTTTTTCTTTTTTAATTTTAAAATAATTTCCTCTTTGTGCTGTGGTGAATTGTTCTGGATGGGGGTACACCCGTACTGTGGAATAAAAATTAAACCTCGTCTTTTTAACAGAAATGAAAGTCCTTGGTAGTCACTGGAGTAGCTCTGAAGCTCATCTGCCAGTCAGTTTGGTGTTTAAGTAATTAAAGAGGTCAGGCACAAAAATATCACATACCTGGAGCTTTGCCAGCCTCTTTCTCCCATCTCTTATCATGCCCGTCCATTTGGGATTCTCCCACAAGCTTTGTTATATTCATCGTGTAGATTAGTGGTCTGCAACTATTAACAGCAAACTTTGATGCTACAGAGTGGGAATTGCTTGAATAAACAATATCACAAGTAAATGGAGTCACAGCTCTGAACCAAGAGAGCTCCAAACTTGTTTTAATTTACAGAGGTCAAAAAGTAAATGGGATTGTTGCTTGGGGAGGTAACTTGAGGAGAACATGCAGTGTTCCCTCACAACAAAGGGATGAAGGACAAAAAATTTGTTTGACTTCTGGAGTTTGGTTTTAATTGGCTTTATTTCTACCATCACCAGCACAGCAAGCACTTGTGTGAGCAGAGGGATGCTGGTAGGTAAAGTTGCATTTTTGGCATTTTTTAACATTTTCAGAGCAGTTCAGTACAAATTCCCCACAAGGGACAAGCAGGACAGTTTGCTCCAGAAAACAGGAGACAGGCAGTGGGGTAGGAACTGCCAAGACGAGCGAGTCTGGATCACTGGTAGTTTCTGCTTGGGTTTCCTGAGCATCTTTTTTTCCAGATGCCTCACAGCTGCTTCCGAGAAAACAATTTAATTTTGTTTATTTGCTTGTAGTCTGGATTATTTGTGCAGAGGAGTGGAGTGCCATTTCCAGGCATTTTTAGTTGCAGAGGACTGTCACTTCCAGTGCACAGGGAGTCGGGTTTACTGAGCATTTCCTGAGAGATTTAGCAGGATATTGGGAGATCAGTTAAGTGTCTGTAGAACATCTGAGGTAGCGCTGCTCACTCTGGATTTACTCACAGCTGTCCTTGGTTGCCAGTGGTGACTGCCAGGGCATTTCTGCCCATTTGCCAGCCCCTTCCCTCCTGCCCCAGCTGCCCCTGGCTGGTGGGATGGCGTGGGCAGACACTGCTGCTCCTCTGCCAGCCCGTGTCAGTGCGGGCACGAGATGAGGGACTGGGGAATGATGTGGAGAAGGCCCAGTTTTATGGGAGTGTCACAGAGCAGCTGGGGTTGCTGGAGGGGCACAGGGAGGTACAGCAAGCACAGACCAAGCTTCCTTAGAGCTCAGCTGCTGGCGGAACCGTTTAATCCCAGGATTATTTTTGCTCAGGGCTGTTGGGAATAATGGGGAAGTCTATCACTGACTTTCCTCCTAACCCAGCCAGCTTCCCACCAATTCATCCAACCTCAACACGAGTCAGAGATCAGAAACTTTTCTCCAGCAGAATTCCTGACAGTGTTGTAGAAAGCCGCTCTTCCTCCATGCTTTGTGTTCACTGATGAGGAGAATTTGGCTCTGCATCCTGATCCGCATCCTCCCCTCTTTATCCTCACATAGCTCTGCCTCCAGCAGCTGAGCAGGAGCCACCACCTGACCCAGGGTGTTAATAAGTGTCACCCTCAGCAGTCAGCAGGTCCCTGGGCAGGTGCAGACGTCGGGCAGGGAGCCTCAGTCCCTGTCCAAGGAAAAGCCATGCCTGTCCCCGCCGTGCGGCCTGACCCCTCCTGCTGTGCTTCCTGGGGACCACACACGGCCCTGACCCCGGGCACAGGACAAGCTCCTCGGCCACGTGCCCTGCCCTGGTGGCATCTCCTGACTCCTGAATGAGCTGTGAAATATCGTGTGTGCGCTCCCCATGGATAATTAAAGGCGACACAGATGGCGGTGCCGGCGATGCTTCCCGTAAGTCACAGCACGTAACAGAAAATGAAGTGATAGTTTTAGGTGGTGGCACATGTAGCTTCAGGTGTTTGTTTAATATTCAGCGTTCATGCTCGGTGAGAGCTGGGATGTGAGCTTTCAAATGTTGCTCCATGGCTGTGCATCACTGCACATTTTTTTCTTGTTTTTCCTTTTTGGGCCCTGACAGATGGTGATGTTTAGATTAAAAGTAATTTCTTTATTAAGCCGACACCCGTGTTGTCAGTGATTTTTAACAGGAGCTTCATTTGTTGAAACAAGACTGTTGTGGAGCTAAAGTGTCTGAAAAGGACGGAGGGCTTTAGAAAGACACCTAAGAGAAATTCAGTGTCTGAAGAGCAAACAGGGATAGCTGCACCCTGGGGCTGGCAGATCCAGCTTCTGTGTCTTTGGTGTTGTGAGTGAGACCTCAAGGGCACCATGAAGCCTTCCTTTCCAAAGCACTCTGATTTTTGCATTCCTAAACGAGGGAAAAGATCCAGAAATTAGCAATGGGAATTCTGGACAGACTGAAACCAGGCTGTTTTCCTACAGTTTTCCAGCCAGGTGTTGCACTCTATTGACCATGGATGTATTGTATGAGATGGGTGCTAGAGCCAGCCTGTGCAAGGAGGAAAGGCCAGACCACTCCAGTATCCAACTTCTGTCTAAGACATGGACCAGCCTCCCGAGGAAGGACCAGAGCTTAAATCACATCCCTCAGCAAAGAGAGCTCCCTGGTGAGGTTGTGGTGGGCAGGAGGTGGAGAATCAGAGATAGGAATGGAGGTTTGCTGTCGGTCAGAGTGCAATCCAAGGCCTGTGGAGTAAATGCCAGCATGTATGGAGCCGTGGAGAGGGTCCTGTTGGTCACTTCTGCCACAGGTTGGTTCCCTGCATTCCCATTGTCATATCTAATAGTTCTCAGGTAGTATCTGGAGGAAATCAAAATTCCCTGCACGTCCTATGGGCAGTGACCAGTGTGGTTCCCTGGCACAGGCAGTCCCCTGCCACAGCCTGGTCTGGTGGCTCTGGGCTGCCTTTGGGTTTCTGTACGAGAGAGATGGATACTGGGAGACTCGTCAGACTGTTTGTAACATCAGACCCATTTTATGGGCTAAAAACACAGTATCTAGTTAGTTAGCTCAAAGTTTTCCACTCGGCACTGTGCTGTAACGTGGTCTGCTTGGGAATAAAAATGTCAGTCAAAGAAAACCAAATTTTAATTCTGCCATTGAAAGCCATATTTTATTTTTTTTCCTTCTAAGTTCCTATGGGAAGGTAGATAAACCTTCAAAAAATGAAAATGCACTCCCACTAAAATTATTCTGCTTTTGGGGTCACATTTTAATCAAAACCATACCTGCCTTCAGGAAAAAAAAAAGAAGTAAAACTGATTGAATTTAATAACTAAAGGAACATAAACTGTCTGCTTTGAAATGTATAATCTCACATGACATTTATTTCATAATGTGATCAAATCATATATGTTGTTATGGGGACAGTCTTTATTAAAAATGCCATTTATTTTAACAAGTGCAATAAAAAGAAACCCATATTTTTTATTGTGGTAGAGGAAAAAATTGCTATTAGTCTGCTTTCAGCTAAATGAAAACATCTTTCAAGATTTGTTCAAAAATATTTAAATAAAGTGTTATGGAATTCATTCATTTGCTGCCTTCCAGCATGAATTAAATTATCTTAAATACAATAAATGATATAGAAGAATTTGTTTTGGTTAGGGATATCCTTTGCTGATGATGAATGAGATCATTTAAATATAACATTTTAATATAGGCCTGTAATTATGTCATTGAAAGCCCAGTTTGATCTTGGTGAAGCACAGAGTGAGCTCTGCAGCTGCAGCCAGAGCTTCCAAAAGGCACCAGAGGGGAGCTGCAGGGACATGTCCCCATTAAAAAGGGAGTGACTGGGAGACCACGGAGCACATCTGGTTTCAGTGAGGTGAAATTCATGGCCTGACCCCGCGCAGGGAGTCAGGGCAGGGATGGATTCCTTACCCCATGGTGGTGGGGAGGAGGATGAACACAGCTCTTGCTCTTCCCAGGAGTTCGTGGAGCTGGTACCTCAGTGACAGGAGCACATTGTGCAGTGACAGCCAGATGTGTCCAAAGCATGAGGGTGATGCCTTAGGATTTAGCTTTTATATTTTCAGACCCTGTACTGGTTTAGTGTGTAACTCTAAACCTCCACATAACCTGTTAGCTACTGTTTCTAGGCCTGGACTCAAGGACACCTTGTTGTCCCAGGTCCCGAAATACATAAACTAAGCCTCTGGAAAGGTGGAACAAACTTGGGGTAATGACATCATTAGCTGAAATTGTAATTGGAGAATTAACCTCGATATGCAAATGGACCAAACTTATAAAAGTGTGAAAAACTCTGTACCCATAGTGTACCTTTATTGAAGGCCCTTCAATAAATACCCGCGTTTATTCTCTTAATCTTGTCTAGCCTCTGTTTTCAGGTAACCATTCCAAGGCTTTGCTTGTGCTTCCCTCCACACTTCCCTGGAGCAGAGCGTTCCCACCATGGCCACCACCAGCCTGGTGGCTCTGTGCCATGGCCTCCCTGCAGTCTGAACCCCCTGATTTCCCAGTCCCATGGTCCAAAGCCCACATCACAGTGTCTGGATCTGATCTGGAAGGTGAGGAAGGATGGGACCTGGTTAGCCCTCAGCTGGGAGAGCTCCTGGGAGCACTGGGGCTGAGGTGCCTCCCCCTTGTCCAACCCAGCTGGCAGCCCTTGGTCTCTGCCCTGCAGACTGGCTCTTCTCTTACCCCAGCCTGAGTAACACCAGAACCAGGGGAAATGTACAGTATTGCTTTGTTACAGCTGTCAGATTTGCAGATAAAAGTTAGGTGAAGATGGACTTCTATTCATTAAAATTCCAGAAGCCAGACTAAAAGATAATAAATGTAACTTTGGTTCACTTTGGGAACAATGCTCACCTGAAAACATTGACGATACTCCTGTTCCCAACCTTGCTGGACTTCCTTAGGAAGTGGGGCAGCACCATAATGGGATTAGACTTCGTTCTCCACCTCACAAGTAAGACTTGGGGCCCTAACGAGTCAATAATTAGCCTAATGCCATGAGAAGTACTGAGAAGCTAAAATGTGTGTACCGACTTAATGGGAGGAAGGGCCTTTGTTACAAGCTGGACAATGCAGTCTAATGGCTCCTCCTGCTTTTCAGATTCTGGGGGGAAAAGCCCACCTCTATTAGTCATTATTTCTGCAGCTTTTTGGTGCTTTTCCCTTAAAAAAACAAGGGCAAGGTCTGGAAAAAGACAGTCAGTTTAGTTTCAAACAAAAATTCCTTTATAGGATACGGAAAATGGAAGATAATTTGTGGATGTGCTGTTATCTGTGATGTTTTCTTGCAGAAGTATTTGAAGTTTCTAGCCATGGAACTTGTGGCTGTACATCTTGTAGCCATATAGCTGTTGGAGAAAGGAACTCTCTGCCCTTCCTGCTGATCCCTTCTAGGTCATGTTATTTGACCATTATTAACCTAAAGCACACACAGACAGCAGGCTGTTTTCCCCACCAAGGCTTTCCTGGAAATACATGCTCATGTTTTGTTTGCTTATGTGTTTTTTCAGTTGTTTGGGATTTTTTTTAGTTGTTTTGTGGCTGCTTTATCCACTGTGGTGTTTATGCTATCCCAAAGGCAATGGAGCTCAGCTTGGCTTTCCACTGACTTCCTGGGACTTCTCTAGCCATGTCCTGTGAGGTTTGCTCTGACAGTCCCTGCAGTCTCCTGGAGCACAGAGGGACATGGACTGACTTGATTCGTGGCAAAGAAATTAATTGTGGATGGCATTAGAGACTTCAGGATGAAACGCTGCAACCAAGCTTCTTTCTGAAGTACCTAAGAAAATGCTGAACTGTAGTTTGGGTCTGAAAGTCAAGGAATACTTAATGCAGTTTCATGACAGCAAGTGGTGTTCAGGTCAACAGTGTTCAACCAAACAAAAATGCGACTCTGTCATCTGAAAATCCAGAGGTTTAAGGATCAGTCTTAGCTAAGTATAGCTCCCACTGTTGTTTACTCCGTGCCTAACTAGCATAGATCTGTTAGAGGTGGAGAACTAGGTCTAGGTATGGTAAACACATTGGTGGTTACATCCATACCAGAGCTTTTCCTGTTTCTCATAAGGAAATAAGATTATTGGTCATCAGAGGGGCTGTATTTCCCATATTTTATCTATGTAAGTCTGTTTCAAGAAATAAAAGGCTCGGTAGAAATACTCTTTGAAAGTGTAGAAGTGCCAGTGATGCAGAGTGATGCCCTGGAGTGGAAGTGTTCTAAAGTGAATCATGGCTGTGGAACTGGTTTACCTAAACTCATTTGAAATCAGCAGAGTGACAGGCCCAGCACATTAAGTGATGAAGGATTGCTCCGTGACGCCGTTCGAGGCACCGGGTTGGACTCTGTGCAATCATTTCCTTCTAAATTGGTTGTAGTCCCCTTTCAAATTGTCAGAGTAGTTTTCTTCTGCTTCGTTGCACTTGAGAAGCAGGTGGACAGCAAGCTGCTCGGGCTCGTTTGATCCACACGCTGCTGTTCAATGGAGAGAGCAAATCAGACTGGAAGGGATTTCTGGTGTGGCTGTTCCGTGGCTGGGTTAACAACAGGGAGCTGCTGCAACCCGGGCAGGAGGACATCTCTAATTCTGTCTTTCCTAGGGCATATTAAAGAAGACAGTGATAAATTTAGCTCCTCAGTGCCAAGAATGGCAAGTGTCAGTGTGACACTTGAATGCAAAATGTATAAAGTCAGCCATCACTGCATGAAACATCAAGTTATTGGTTTTGGAGCACAGAGTGGTCTAGTTCTTGTAGTACAGGAGATTTCATTTGATCTAGCTCCCAAATCACTTTAGGAGTTTCCACAGGCCTGCTTTCCCCTCAGCCATCCCTCGGGTTCCCCCATATGAGAAAGGGGGGGAAAGAAAAACTTGGCAAGGCTGTGGGGCACAATTCACAGAAATCTGCAAAATCTTTTTGGTTTTTTGCATGCAGAATGAGGGGCACACGTGGCTTTTGCCAAGGTGTTCCAAAGCTCTCTTTCTGCACTGGGCAACAACACAAAAGATGCCAATGTGCTCCTCGTGTTTGTCTCCTACAGAGGTTCCTTTGCAAGGACGAGCGCTGGCTTATTTGAGAATTCACCTGAGGTTTAGGCCAGAGGTTGTGAAACAAAATGAGAATGGAAAGAGAACATTTCTTGTCAAATGGATTTGTGTTCTCTCATAATGAGAAATCAGCATCCTGCAAAATGAATTTGCGGAGAAATTCCTTGGAGCTGTTCCCTACCTTGATCCTAGTGAAAGCTTAGCCTGATTTAAGGAAAGGGCACCCAGGCAGTAATTTGAGTAGCACCTCTGCAAAGCTTTTTTCATCATTGAGTCTTACAGGGCGCCTCAAAGTTATGACATGAGCTGTACAAAGCATCCAGGCGCATCAAGTGTGGTCACGCAGAGTGAGTGGTGATATCTTTGAGGCTTTTCACTTGTCACTTGTCTCAGTGACAGCCTCGGTGGAGAGTAAACTCTCCCTGCCTTTGAAGGAACCTTACAGAAGCCGTGGCTCCTGATACAGCCAGATGCTGGAAGAGATGTGCACATCAGTGATAATCCTGTTTATCTCCTCTTTCTCTGTAGCTACTTGGCACAAAATGTTCCTTGGGAATCTCTGTCCTTCATGAGACCAGCAGACTGGGTTAACTTAAGTGCATACACATAATATTTGGATTTTTTTTTTTGCATACTGTGGTATTTGTGCTGTTTTTGTCTCCCATATGTGTTTTGCCTGAGCAAGGCACACTCAGGTAAGGAAAGCCCAGGCACTGCAAGAAACCCAGTGGGTTTATGCACTCCCCAGATATGTAATCATCTAATTCTGAATGTGCTTTCCTTAACGGTGTGCTTGGAGACGGGTGTGTGTGCTGGAGGGCCGGGGTGCAGCGTCTGGGGGAGCAAGGAGGGCAGCTCCATCAGCAGGAGCTGGCACAATGACAGAGGAGGAAGAGATGACATGGCAGTGTGGGGACAGGAAGCGGAGGCCAGGAGACTGGCACAGCACCTGCTGTTTGGAGATGGGAGGGAAGCATTTGTGTGTGTCAGGGGGGATCTTGTGCTTTCAGAGCAGGCTGAGAGTTGCTCCTTGCTGGCTGCATCACTGCCCAGCACTGGTGGCTCTGAGGCTGCCCTGAAACTGGAGAATGGAAAGAGCGGTGAAGGGAGGGTGGGCAGGAACACAGCACTAGAGCTCCTTGGCAGGGAGGGACTCTCCCAACCCTCCTACCACAATTTCTCCCATGAGCCACAGGCTGGGAATGCAGTTCTGGAGGGGAACCAGCAGCAGATCCATTCCTGGGTGAAGAGGCAACTGCAGGGAGCACATCCCAGGAAAGGGAAAGGAGTGTGGTGAAAGGAAGGAGGAGGAGGAGTGTCCTCACAGACAGGGCTTGTTGTTGGGTTTTACTGACATGGATTTTGAGTACATGGGGAGCACAGCCCTGCCATGCTGCTGCTGCTCCTTGACTCTGGTCTCTGTAAATTCCCCTTCCAGCGACTGCACGTGGACATCCAGCTGCTGCTGCTGTGCCTGAGGGGCAGCACAGTCAGACCTGCAAACCCCGAGCCCAGGAGAGGCAGAGCTGGGCTGAGCCACAACCTCAGGGCACATCCTTTGTCCCTGTGCCCACAGCCCCAGGTGCCACTGGACACCATCACCACTTCCCTAGGTGCAGCAGGGTGGGCAGCCCAGCTGGAAACAGGCACAGGAGCTTGGGGCTTGAAAAAGGGTGTTCCAAATCTAGTTAATCTGGGTCCTGGAAGTGCCAGGTTAGGAAGCCTTCCATTGCTCTGCAGCACCAGAGATCTGCAGATTCTCTTATGCTGTTTCCTGCTAGTGGCCTTCCCCAGTGAGGCTTCCTTTCTCTGACACTTTATACAAATATAAAATGTGGGAAAGAAACAAAATGACACATAATTCTTGGCTCAGAATAGAATAGAGCTGGATTCTCCTTTAAAATCCCTCTACCCACAGATCCTGTGAATTGCAATGGCACAAAATTGTTAAATTGCTTTACATTTGGGAAAACTCAGTTCATAAAAAATTGCTAACAATTTATTTTTGTACTACATGGTTGACGTCCTTCTCTCTCTCTTTCTCTCTCTTTTTCTCTTCTCCTCTCACTCTCTCTGCTGGTTATATGCTGGGTTTTTTTCTCTGCATGTCTGCTGAGATTCCAAGAAAAACCCAAGTGTGTCATACAACATTGCTTTCTGATTTGCAAGTTAAATAGTTTACATAGGCAAAAATGTGGAGCAATTGGAATATTCCCTACCCAAACACTTAGGGACTCAAACTGCACATTTTAGCCTGGCAAGCCTCCACTGATATTTTTAGCTCGAAAAAAAACATTCTGAAGTAACAAGGAAAGACAGATCAGATCTAGGAAAAAAAAAAGTTAAAGCACTGTTGGACATGTTTTGTGAATGTTGCAGTTTTGGTGTTAGTTTACACCTTGGCCTGCGTGTTCAGGAGTTCAGCACACGTAGTCTCTGAAAGCTGAGGCCCTTCTGAAATGCCTGCTCCCAAGATGGGGTTAGCCTTCTTGCTGATTGATTTAGTCTTTTGGAAACAGGCAAACCATCAGGAGCTTTCTGCTCAGAGAGATTAGCATTCATAGCCTGCTGTTTTTTAATTAAAAAAGCCATTTAAATACAAGGGTTGGGGTTTCTGCCAGCAACCATTAAAAATACTTGTTTTGTAATTATCCCCCAACCCCTTTTTCTATTTAATTCTTTCTTTCTTTTTTTTTTTTCTATTTGTTTCTCTGAAGTCCTTGACAGATTGTCCCTGTTCCATCTACCTGCTCTTGTGGCATTGTACCTCCCACCAAAGTTAGCAGCTGGCTGCAAATCTCATGCCAGCCCTGCTGCAAGCAGCTGGCAGGAGGTGTGGGAAGGATGTGTTCAACATCCGTTTTCCAGTGACTGAGTTTATCCTCTGCCTCCTGCTTGGAGGATTAGGGGCACAAGCCCAGCTTTGCCACCGCTGCAGGACCTCCGGGGCACCGTCGCCCCGGGGATTCCCCCGGTGTAAACACGGCACTGGTTGCACACTCAGAAAGGGGACATGGGGGTGGGACAGACCCTGCGTGGAAGCTTAAATAGGTCTTAGCTCATCTGCCAGGTAGTAAACGTGGTTTAGCTGTGCTGTGTGTACTTCTGCTTGGAGATTGGCATGTAGGAGTTGTCCAGACAACCTTACTGAGGCTGGGCCTCTGTTCAGGGTGGTTTTCAGTTGATGATCTTGGAGGTCTTTTCCAAACTTAATGATTCTCTGCAGGGCTTGGCTGAATATTCTGTATCACTGGGTTCTGCAACCACCCTGGGCTCCTCCAGGCATTCTGCCTGTGCTATATTTGTAGCTGTAGATATATCGTTGTTTGTGCATGTGTATGCTCACTAAAAAGGTGGTGACCAAAGGCATTAAACTGAGTGGTGGCTGCCTTTTGATTGCTTCTGAGGAGTTTACATCTAATGATTTTTTTCTTCTCAAGTCTTGTTGGACTGTGGCCTTGGGCTGGCACAGAAGCCCTGACCCCACAATATGAGCACCATCATTCAGCAGCCTTGTTTGCACAGAACCTCTAATATTTTTACTTCTCTGGAGCAGTGTGTGGGACCATATAAATTGATGGGGGAAGAGACAATTCCTGTTTTGGCATCTGACAGGTGACTGTCAAGTTTTCAGTTTATTTTCATTTACAGTGAGAGTCTCACTTGTGAAGTTTCAGTCTGTCCTGATCCTGTTTTGTCCTTTCTGCTCCCTCAGCCCATTGCTCCCTCAGCCCATTGCCATCTTCGGCTCCATCTCCTCCCCTTGCCTCTGCAAACTCCCTAGAGGGTGTTTCATTACTGATACCCCCATGCACCTGCTTCAAACTGCTCAAACCTTGGAGGCAAGATTCCTTGTGGCTGGCTTGCCTTGGTGCTGGAAAATGGGGAGGGGAAGTTCAGGTTTGGTCACCCCTGATATAAACAAAAGGTGCCCCTCTTTGCTCCTGCCTTGGTCTCCTGGCTGCTGCAAGCTCCCTTTTCCTTCTGTTTTTCACAGCCTTTTCTCTGCCTTTTCCTCCTCCCCAGCTGCAGTCCTCTGGCTTAGTGTTCCTGGTTTGAAAATTGCATGTGATGATAGTGCTTTTGACAAAATATTCTTCAGCTAGGAACAATTCCTTGGGGCAGCCTGCTGGTATTAGGTTGAAGGCCTAACCTCCTCCAGCAAATATTTAACACCAGAATGATCTCGATTTCATCTGGCTGGAAACATCCCACTGTGGTCCTCGAATCACAGGAAATCTTTCCCCCAGAAAATTCAGACAGCTGTATTCTACACAAATGGATAGCCAAATAAAGGACCAGCCCCTCCTTTGCTTTTAAATGCATACTTCTAAATTTTCCTTTAATTTCTGATGGCAGTTTTCAGTTGTATTCTCCAGATAAAAATGATCCACATGCTATTTTACAAATATGCAAATACCACTCTCATCTGACTTACGGACTGCACAAAAGCTTAGTAAAAAGCGTTGGAGAAATATTAAGGCTCGTAAATGTCTATTCAAATCAGTGCTTAAAATTATGTTCAATTTGTGTTGGAAATGCAGTAAGACTAGAGCAGAATACTTTTGAAATCCCACTTGAGGTGATTATGTAAGTTACAAGATATCTACTATCCATTGTAAAGTCCATGGAGATCTTTTCATCCCAGGGGGGCTTTTTTTGAACCAGTATTTCCCCTGCCCTGGCAGGCCAGTGGTATCAAACACCACCTTGCACTTGCAGCATAAATGTCAGTAAAATAACTTGTTAAAAAAACCCCAAACGTTGATTTTCTTGTTTGCATTTCCATTTTCTTTGACAGACACTAAGTGAAGGAGTGCGAACTCCTAGCCTGAGGGCTATGGAGGCATTAGAGCAGTGGCAGGGAGGACTAAGCAAAGCTGGTGGCATTGACTTGGTCCCTGCTTGGTGCCAGGCTGGCAGGCAGCACTTGAGGGGAGCAGTGTGAGCAGACAGCTCTGCCTCCAGTGACTTCTTACAGTGGTCACAGGACAAGCTGCAGAGCAGGGGGAGGGATTCATCTCAGTCTCAGACCACAGGTGTTCATGGAAAGGAATCCTTCTTGCTGACCGAGGCTGAGAGTGCATCGCGCAGAGCTGCCGGGCCTCTCGGTAATGTGGGACCCTCTCGGTCCCCTGAAGGTTTCCCTGGAAAGGTGTCTTCCCACAGCACTCTCCAGCTCTCTCTGTGAAGCCAAGGATACCAGCAACCTCCTTCCTCCTCGATTTCCTTCTGCCTCCATGCAGACCCCTCTGAGAGAGCAGCTGGCCCGTGGCAGGTCACCACATCGGCCTGTGCCTGCCCACCCAGCCCAGAAACAGCCGTCTGTGCTTGGCTGGTGGCATCCAAACCACCAAACTATGACACACAGGGCACTCCAGCATTGTCCTGGGCTCTGCTCCCATCTACAGAGAGTGACCATTCCCTCATTAACCCAAAAGGCCATGTGCTGGTCATGGACCTGCAAAATGCAATATAAACATGTGTAACACTTCAATACCCAGCAAGCAGATTTTCTAAGTGACTCATTCCCTGTGCCAGGCCGAGCTTACTCATGCCAAAGAGACACAGAGCAAAAGTTTGCCCCTGTCCTAGCAGAGGTTTGTCCTGCTCTTGGTGTTATTGCAACGAGGACCGAGATCTGCGTTGGGACAGCGCAGGCCAGAAGTAACCAGACCATGAAGTGGAGATTTTGACTCACGATTCAGAGTTTACAGAAGTAGCTGTGCCTGCCAGATCATACCTGTTTAAAGCAGCTGGAATGGGTCTTAAGGTTCTTTATTCTTAGTACTATTTTGCTGTCAGGAAACAGCCATAAAAGCCAATAGCAAAGCATGTGTCTGATCTCATCTCCTTTCAGAGCTGATTCTCAGATAGGATGAAGGCTTTTTGCTGCTTTTGGTTACTAGATAAGCTCACATGCTGAGAGCTCGAGGTGGATCTGAAGGATCAAACCCTGTTTATAATTCATCTGTGCTCAAGGTGAGGCTATGTGATAGAATTTCCATTTTTATAAGTTTGCTTTTTTAAAAAAAAAAAGAAAGAAAGAAAGAAAAGAAGAAATGGAAATACACCAAAGAGCTTTGTTCAAAGAGCCCCACCTTAGGAAATGGCAGAATGAAGTTGGTTTTGGTCTCTTTTCTGAACTCTTGCAGGATGGTGTTAATAACCTTCTTTTAATGTAGATTTTGAGCGTGCAATACATGCAGAGAGGGGAGTGTACTGTGTTTAACATGTCTGTAAATGCCAGATCTTGCAAAGCACAGAAGTTGGACTTATGTGGGCTGACAATGGCTAAAATCCTCTTCTTTCTTTGTGTCATTTATAGTTTGAGTCAGGGGGTTTGTACAGAATTTCAGATGTTGGTTGAAGATGTCCCTGCTCATTGCAGGGGGTTGGACCAGATGACCTTTAAGGTCCCTTCCAACCCAAACTGGTCTATGATTGTATGATTCCATGTTTACAGAAGTGCTTCATTAATTTTGTCATGCAAAATGCAAAGTTGATCATTCTATGAAAAGTGCCATTTGAAGGGGACCTCCAGTTGGGCCAAGAGAAAGAGCAGTTTGTGAGGTGTTGCCACTGTTTTCTCTCTTAGTCTGGGGTACCCGAGACCCAAAAATATTGTGGGATTCCCATTTAGGCCTGGAGAAATCCCCCATGGCCTATAAGGAGTGAGAGCTGGTGCAGCATCATGTTTTACTATGAAGAGCAGAAGATGCTCGTGAAAAATACTGCACTGGTACCAGATCTTAGCACCTTGTGGAAGATCCTGTCACCACCCAAGTGATTTTCCCATACAACAAAAGTCTGGGGAAAGTTGCCAATGCCTGTTACATTGAACAATGTAATATATGCACTTTTTTTTCTCACTGCAAACATTTCTGTGTAATGCGAGATGCCGATCTGTCTGAAAGCCATTGATGGATTCTGTGCCATCTCATGGGAGCACAGGGGGAAGAGTGAAGCAGTATTTTAAGTGATATAGTCATATAATATCTTTGTTTAAAAACATAAAAATCTAACTGCCTCAACACCCCGCCACATAATTCCGCAGGACATGTGAAACGCGGCACGCTGCAGCACTTAGTCTGTGAAGGATTCCCTTGTCACTGTCAAAATTGTTTTAGAAGTCTAAATTAATGCATAGCACTGCATTTATTAAAATGTGAAATAATCATAAATTTTTCATTCTTTGTACACTTAAGCTAATTTTCACATAAATGAAGCACTTGGCAGTTGAAATTCCACATATGGTTGACAGTGATGTTTGATGTCGGAACAATGCCCTGAGCTCCATGCAAATTAAACATATTTTAATTATTTGGGATATCCATTCTTCTTTTACAGTGTGTCTAAGCAGAATATTAAAAGGAATTTTAAGTGTAATGTATTGTCAGCAGCTGACACCATCAGCCCGGGTGAATCCTCTTGCCTCTTCTGCTGCTGAAAGGGAAGTGGCCCAAAGAGAAAATTAAAAAAAGCTCAAGAGAAAGTAAAACTTTTCTTGATCTTCAGACACTGTCTGGCTTAAGGGGAACAGACTTAGACTTCCCTTCCAGCAGTGACCTTTGTGGCCACAAGACAGAGCAGAGGAGGCTCTCCAGGGCAGGGAGCCGAGCCAGAGGCATGTGTTGCTTTTGGAATGGGAACTCTGGAATGGGAACTCGAGCTCGCACTGTTGCTTCCCAGGCACCAGGTTTCAGTTCCCTGTGGCAGAACCACTGGGTTTCCATGACAGTGATGATGTCATTGCTTGGGCAATTCCATGGTTGGCAGTAATTGCAATTCCAACCACGTTCCTGGCATGCTGGGCAAGGGGCCGGGGTGATCTGGGGCTATGCATTTTTATCACTATTTTACAGAGATGTTTAAGAGATAAAGATCTGGCCACCCCTGAGTTTCAGCTTCTCCTTTGACACTGTTGTGTTGTGTGATCAGCGTCTCTATGCCAAATCTTTTTGCAGCTGACTAAAGGCAGGTAACTGGACCCCAAATTTCAAGGGTGTGTTTAGGTGTCTTTCGTTTCCCTTAAGAAAAGGAAAGGAATTCAAGCATCTTAAAAATGCCTCTTTCCATGTCAGTTTAAATATGTTTAAACATTAACTGAAAAAAAAAAAGAAAAAGGAAATCCAGGCTGGTATCTCTAGGGCGTTGAAGGGTACCCCAGCCCTTCTCTCCCCTTGAAACTGAGGGGTGCTGGCCTGAGCTCCACGGTAAATATCAGATTTCTAAGTAACAGAGGCACTTTTAGGAGACAAAAATAAACAAAGCCGACTAGGCTCCAGTTTAGACAAATGAAAAGTTTTTCTTAGCTTTGGCTGAGTGCTACCACACAACCTGGAGTGGAGAGGCTTTCTGAAATGTGGGGTCATGCATATCCCAGGGTCTTGTGCAGATGATTTGGGTCAACTCTGTGTAGTGATCTGATGTCCTAAGACAGTACAAGCAATAGTTAATTCTTTATCACATCTGTTCTTGTAGGATTGCTTATAAACATTGACTATTGTTTAGGAGCATTGCTTTGCTAGGCAGCTTAGAATTTATCTTCACTTTTAGTAGCACTTGTGATTATTTTTAAACATAAGAACATTGATCTTAAGAAGCTGGAAGCAAACAAACATGTAGCAAGTGAGGAATTATGGTCTTTGATTATCAGTTCTTCAAAAAAAGAAAAATTTTAGTTTGGAAGAGAAAAAAAACACCCCTGGTGGAAATTAAAAGGGACGTTTCAAAACGCCAAGGAAGTTTTGCTGAATTTCAGCAGAAGCCATTGATTCTGCCCTGTATTTATTTAATTGTGGATGACTTGAAAAATTAATCATGCTTCTACGTTCCTTAGGTTTATTTTTCCTTTTGTGTAAAAGCAAGACCCTTTTGCTAACTATAACCTGTGTAAATCTTTACCATCGTGTTCATGTGCTTTGTTTTTCTGAAGGTGGGAGGATCTCGTGGTCATGATCACAGGCATTTGACTTAGTTCTTGTTCTTGAAACAAAGACAAAGCCTTGAATCTCACTTGCTGCTTCTGGGTGGGGCTTTTTTTCTTTTTTTTTCCCCTGGTATCATCTGTCCTCTGGGTAAATTTAAATCTCTGACCCCCTCTAGCTGCTGTAGGAAAGAGCTCCTTGCCTCCTTGCCTTCCTCCCCTCCACTGCAGACATGAAGGGTGAAGTTCTGAGGAGGTTGGGGCAGGAAAACTAAGGAAGATTTTTGGCCCAGAGGAAGAGGAGATGAGAGTGAAAGCATGGAGCCAGTAAACCTTAAAGGCTCAAGAGTCAAAAAGTAGCCAATAAACTCCTAGATTATATGGGGGAGAGACTTCATGCAGTTTTTCAATCATCTTATTTTCTGTGGAAAGGCTTTGGGTTTTGAAATGTAGATGTAAGCACTCCAGTAAGTTCTGGCTCCCTAAACCTTGCTCCCGAGGGCTTCATGTAGAGGATCAGCTATTAAAGATGTACAGAGGCACTGTTAAAGATGAGAAGTAAAAAATTCTGACACTTTAATAAAAGTATTTTTTTCTCCTCTTCACTTTTCCTGTTTCAGCTTGAGGAATGAAAGCTTCAGTGCACTTATTAGCTTCCCAGTTAATGAGATCTTGAAACAGGGGTGTTTTGCTTTGCTTTCCCCTGGCTCATCACACTGCCTTCTCTTTGGAGAGTGGCCACAGAGTGAAGATGAGGAAAGAAGAGTGCAAGACTCATTTATGTGCTTGTTGGTTGTTGTGAGCAGATAGATACTGAATTGGCTTTTTTTCAACTCAGTCCTTCCCCTGTGTGTGTTCCAAGCTCGCTTTTTTGGCACCTTCAGACGTGGTGGGTAGTGTGCTGTTCACAGGCAAAATACGCTTTCGAACTTTTGTCAGGCACCTCAAAATGCAGATATAAAACTCTCGGAGATTGTCTCTGTTCCCTTTCTTGTTTTAGGAACCTCTGCCACCTTCTCTGTTCGTGTTCCTACAATAAGGCAGAGCTAGGAAATAATGTGGACCATCAGATCAGGGTCCAGCAGGAAGTTTGCAGTTAAATAATTTTGACAAGTACCACGTATAGGACATGAAAACTGTGGCTAAAGGAGAATGCTTATTTCTTGTTTCTCCCTGTGGGATTTCCAATAGGTGATGAGACTGGACTAGAAGGCATGGGAAGAATAGGCCTCTGTTTTGGGAGGAAGGTGAGAGTTAAAGGCATTCAGGCAGAGAAACTGGTCTTGCCTGAACTGTCAAAAGATAGAAAAACTTCAGAATACCTGAGCCTTGCACAAAGCTGCAGAAATACTGAGTAGCCCTCTCAGTCGAGTATTTCATATATTCTCATTTGTAAAGTGAGCTATTCCTCAAGGAGCCATCAGCTCCTTAGGATTAGATGTGGATTAGGCTGGTTTGTGTGTGTGCGCGTGTGTATTCTTTATCAAGCTGTCGAGTGTGAATCTGGTTTCAAAGACAAGAGGATCCAAGGTAGTGTGGGAACAACAGGGACAGCTTCATAAAAGGGGTGGCAGGAAGACAACCTAAGAATTGGGAGTTTGGCTAAGTTTTAGGAGAAGTTAAAGACATGGTCTGAGTTTGGCTACAGTGTTAACCCTGGGCACACAAATGCAGAACTCTGAAAGAGAGGGAGGTGAGTTGGTCTATTTGTCGATAAAAGAGCAAAGTGAAGCCAAACAGAACATCTGCACAGAGCAGCAGGACCCATGGAAACAGAAACTCCTCCATCCATCTCCTCTGAACAAAGCCCAGCTAAACCTGGCACTTCCTCAGGTCCTGAGACAGAGCCTGCTTGGGTTGTTCTCACAGGGCTGGTGGACCTGTGCCCTGCCAACAGCCCAGGGCAGGCCAGGCCAGCACTGCTGAGAGATGTCCCTCCCTTTTCCACGTGCTCCTACCACACTTCTTATCGCTTCAATCCAAAGCAGGTGTTTCAGCAAATAAACAACCCTTTTTGGTGTGCCTAAAGGTTGATAAGGTTAGTGCTGGGAAACACCGAAGCCTGAGAAACGTGGTTCTGCACTGAGTTACAAGGGTTTATCAAGCTGCCTCGGGGAAGCAGCCGGGACAGGCTGGGGCTGTTACTGAAGAGATTGCACCAGTCTAATGAATTGGTGCTCACAGCAGATATTGTCGGGGATATGGCATCTAAAGATGGATGGGATTGCATCCCTAGGCTTTCCTGGCTTCCGTTGTGTTCCTCCTCTTGCTGCTACTGCTGCACATCACCAATCATCCCATTAAAGTTCAGGAACAGTGTCCTGAAATTAAAGAAAGGCCTGTAAATGTGGAAGGATAACTCGCAGTCCCCCTTAGCTCCTCACTTACAGTAAGAACTACTCAAGTGATTTGGAGAGGGCTGGGGCATAGATTTCAAGTGTTGAGGGGGGAATTCCTCTTTTTCTGTTGCTTTTCTTACATCCAGGAGGGATGACAATGAATAACAGGGAGGTCAGGATATGTAGGAATAGCACACACAAGTTTTCATAGCATATTCTCATCAGCTGAAATGGGACCTCCTGTGCTGGCTGGTTGAAAAGCTGTGTGAAAAAGGACCTTTAACTGTTCCCTCATGAACATTTGCATAGGAAGGGAAGGATTTTTTCTTACCTAGGAGAAAAAAAGAGAATAGAAAAAAAAAAGGAAGCATCAGGAGCCAAAAGGACCATTTATCATCTTTAAAAATATTTTTTCATTTTTACACAAAGCTAAGCAAAGCACTTTTGTTGCCTTAATAGGAAAACAAGCAAGGTCCTGGATGTTGCATTCTTGGGAGTAGGCAGTGGCAGCGACAGGGACTGCTGCAGGGACAGTTACCCTCCAAAAACAGGCAAAAGGCATCCTGTCTTTTGGTTTTGTCAAACCCACCACAGTTTGGCCGTTTTGCTAAAATGAGTGGAATTCCTTCCTTGGTGGGCTTCTGACTGCTGCTCAATAGGATTAAATTAGAATTGGGATTCTTCTAAGAAAAGGCCTGGAATCAATTGCAGTATTGACGCCATTCCAGAAAAGAGAGAGCCAGCATGAATTCAATAAGCCTCAAATAATGCCCAGTGCCTTTCATTGCTAAATGGCTTCTAAAAAAAAGGTCTTTTTCCTTGTCTAGATCTTTAATTAATCTTTCTTCTCATAGTCTTCTGTCATCTCTGGAACAGTTAAATGTATTGCATGACTGACTCATCCTGTCCCGTGTATGTGGATTAAGAGTTTGGGTTGGCTTAGGCAGACAGTGTTTGCAAATATGGGGGCTGGAGGACTGAGCCAGGTGAAGCAATTCAACTGTGTAAAAAAGCTTGTGAGTGCTTTGTCAAACTTTCAAAGGCTCTAACATGGCTGAGTTGATTAGTAGGAATTAGATGACTTGAAAAATCTCCCTTGGTCCTTTGTCTGAATCCTGAGGTCTGTGAGAAGCATTAAATGTTTTAAGATCTGGACCGAAAGGGCTGTGGAAGTCTAAAGAAAATACCCATTGACTTCTGTGCCTTGGATCAAGCTCCGATAACTGGAGGAGGAGCTGGGAAGCACGTGTGTATTGGAAAGGATGTGCTGTAGGCTCTGCACATCCATCGTCTGGGTTAATGAAGATTGAACCACAATGTGGGGCACAACCAGAACTTGAACCCAGCGTATGAAAGTGAAAACTTTAACGTTTGGTGTACAAGGTGAGGATGAGTTGGCTGAGAGAGGGGATTAAATGGGCTGAGAGCATTCCAAGACCTTGTTGTTTCCCCACTGTATTAACACTGAAATTCCTTGCACCACTCTGGTTTTCTTACCATCACTAATGTTGATGTAGGACAATTTACAGTGCCTTTCAGGATGGCAATTAAAGAAGCCAACAACCACACAGTCAATTAGTGGGGAAACAACAATCAATAGAGCATACAATGAGCCCTAACTAGCAGGAAGACAATTAAGACACTGGAGATAAAACAGTGACCAGTGACAAGTGCTAAATCTCTTGCCAGGCATGTAGGTGAGAGGAATAAACCTGGTCCCTAGGGACAGCTAGGTTCTTCCCTCAGCCTTACTGCTGACACACCCCATCGCCTTTGCCATATCTGTCATGTCCTAAATTATTTGTGCCATAGTATAAATCTTCAGTTCCTTCAGGAACCGAAGTAGCAATGGGAGTTTGAGTCTTCATGTTTCTGCGAGCTCCGTTTTGATGTTGTAGGTGCTGCCTGGTCAGCCATGACCTCCTGGTGCCAGGAGTTGTTTTCACCAGCCCTCAGGGCCATTAAAAACGGTGGAGGTGAACTTCAAAAACCATGGAGCTGATTTTTCAGGGTGTGAAGCTTTTTGGACTCTTTGCTTTGGCCTAGTTTATCAGCATCAGTTTACTGTGAGTTGTATTGTGGCGCTTTTAAGGAAGGCCATTGCTCCAAATTCCACTGGGTTTGCAAAGAGCAAGGGAAATGCCTTCGGGCTGGCACTGGGCCTCCATGGCCATGGGGAGAGGTGCTGCCTGTTGGGCCTGACAATGCTCATAAGTGTTTGCTAAAACAGGGATCACACAGCAAGTTGTGCAAGTATTGCCAAGATGAAAAGATTTAATGCGCCGTGTATCTGCCAAAGGCATCCCAGACCCAGCGGGGGTAGAGATGCTCTGAGGGCCGATCTTTTAACAGCAGTATCCATGTCTGCTTGACTGATCTGCTGTGGTCTTGAAGAGCAATATATAGGTTTAATGTGCAACAGCAGCAGAGCTGTGTTTCCTTTCTCTTTGGTGCATTAGTAGTGTCATTCATAAGTGTTCCTGAGTTACCCTGCCATACTGCACGAGTGAAAAGTGCAGAAGTTCATGAATAAGTTATAACCTGAACCCTATTAATAGTCCCACTGATGATATGTTATGGCAATCCTCTGGCTTCTCCCCCACTCTCCAGCTTAACTATTACTCTGCCTGTCAGGAACTGGGCTGTGAAAAGCCTTCCCAACAGCGCTGTGTGAGCTGATTGCCCTTCTGTGGGTGTTGGTGAGCTGCAGACCACACCGTGAGACTGCTTTGTTCTCCTTCAAAGGAAAGTATCCCTAGATGTTGTCAGAGTCACTGGTTTTCATTCAGAGTCGGTGAAGGTGGGATTTTCCAGGGCAGAACCTCCATGTTTCATTCCTGCTACTGCTGGAAGATAGCTGGTGCCAGGTTTGCTCCCTCTCAGCCAGGATGGCAGTGGTGTTTGCTAAGGCTGATGTTTAAAGCCACTCGGATAAGTGGGAGGTGTCAGGGGGTGATGGTGGAGCATGGCTGAGACAACTTCATTCAAGAGACAGGGGAATATGTCACTTCCACAGAACCATTAATCTTCTGGCTTCAAAATATTTGTTATTAAGGACAAGATAGGTTGGAAAAATGCTACCTGGGCTTATAGAAGTGCTTTCCTTGAGATTATAGGGGGGCTTTCATTCTGTGATGCCAGTGACATGTACAAGCTATTCTTTGCTGCTGACTTGAGCTTCTGAGCTGAGCAAGTCTCTACCTTCCTCCAGACTATAACAAACACCTCCCCATCCCTGCTCCAGCAAAGTTCCTCCTCATTCCTTCTGCAGGCACAGGCTTTACTCCTTCCATCTGCACCATTTATTTCCTCCATTCCATCTCCAAGAGCAAACTCTTGACACGAGTCAAGAATGAGGCTTTTTAAGTGACAGCAAACTTGATCTTCATATTTACCCACATCAGGGTAATTCCATGGGGCTGAAGTGTAAATTTGTCAGATACTACTTTACCTTTGCCAGCCTCAGCCTAAATGCATGGCCAGGTCAACAGGACTGCACTTGAGATGATCACAACCATGATATAATTCAGCAAAATAAGCACATATTGGTTTGATCTAGAACAGCTTTGCAAACTTTTAGAGAAAATATTTTTGAAGGCCGCTCTCAGAGGTGGAGACTGAAGTTATAGCATATACCACATATACCACATGCGCCTGTGCAACCCAGAAACCTTCAGCAGTTGGAAAATGATCCTTAATGCCATTACTGAAGAGAACACCTGCACTGAGGTGAGCCTGTGCCTTGCTGGAGCCTGCTGAGAACAACAGATAGATTTGCAAATAGGGGACCAGTAAACTGATATGTAACAAGAAATTGGTCATGAAGGAGTTTATGGAAGTGTGATGATCCCAAACTATCAAAACCCTCTAAAAAATCAGGTTAAAATAACTTTCAAAGTACTTTCTATGTGTAACCTCAGACTTCCCAACTGTATGTGTTGTGTGAACAAAATTGAACTTTGTTCCTTCCTTATTAACATAAAAAAGGATTAATTCTAATTTTATGGGAGAACAAGAGATTGCTCATTACTGATAAAGGTTGCATTAAAGCTCTATCTAGACTTACAGAAGGGAAAGTGGGGAATTTATCCACTATTTTAAAACACATGCCCCACAGATTTTCCAGCACCATGGAGAAAAGCTTTATAAACCAGCTCAGATAGATGGAAGGCTGTGATAGGTCTTCAGCTGAAGGCATTGCTGAGATATTACAGTGATAGTCATGTTAGAAAAGATGATAGATTAGATGCAGCCCCACTGGAGGGGGCATGTGTGCACCGACTGCTGAATGCTCTGTGCACATAGAGATACAGCTCTGGAGCCATCACTTAGCAGCTCTGAAATGTCTGTACAATTTTTTATGCTGTAATTTTGTATTGTTCATAAATATTCATAGATACTGCTGCTTTTCTTGATCTCATTTTAGTGAAGCAGCACAGTCTGTTGGTTAGGAAAGGAAGCTTGGAGCCAGCCAGAGCTCCAGACTTCTGCCCAAATGCCACTGGATTCCTGGGTGGCTGTAAACCAGGCACTTAACCTCATCATGCTCCAGTTTTCCTATCTGTAGATTAGCTATCACACAAATAAGTGTCCTCCTTGCAGGGGAGTAGGAGGCATTAATTAATGCCTGCGGAATGACTCGAGCCCCTCCACTGAAAGGTGCTCCAGAAGTGCAAATGGATTATTGCTATTGTGATGCTTTTCCATACTGAGCCATATTGAAGTGAAATGCTCTACTTTTATTACCTACCCTGGGGCTGGATCGGCATCAGTGGGGACACATCTCTGCATTTGGGGAGTGTTTCTTCCTTTCACTGGGTTTTGGACAGGTCCCACGTTGTTAAGCCCAGCAAAGGTGGGCATCAGAGCAACAACTGGTTAAAGTGTTGGGGGGGGAGGGCAGGAAGAGTGGAAGTCCCATGCTTTTGAGGAAAATCGGCATTGAAGTCCTGGGGACATTATGTTAATGGCATTACTCAATTTCTGGAAGCAATGCTGATTAAATATTCATTGACTTTGATTATACTGAAATTAGGACTAAAGCGTGAACTCAAATTGAGTGGAATAATGGCAGTGTAAATAATGCATACTTTCTAAATTGAAAACACCAGCTTGTGCTCTGCTCCCCCTCTCCCCGCCCCCTCGGTTTGTCATTGTGCCATTTGTTTAGGAGACGATTATACTGATGTGTGCATATCCAGCTATCATTTTTACCAGCTGGGAAAAAATGTGAAATTAAAGGTTTTCTACATTGTTTGCTTTTCCCCACTCTTGGAAAACAGAAGTAAATACAGTGCAACAAAGACTAAGCTTGTTTCAGGAGAAAGGGTTAGAGGCTGCTGCTCAGCCTTAGTCCTCTGCATCTCTCCTGAAGGATGAGAAGTGCTGATGGCTATTGGGCCCTTGGAGAAGGAGGCCAGGAAGAAATCCCTGTGGGAGATGCAGGGCACAAGGGGAATAGGGTTGGTCTGGCCGTAAAGGTGACAGATGGTGCCTTGGCTCAGTGCTCTGGTCCCCTGGAGACTCCACGTGTGACCTGGGGGACAACATCTGTCCTGTCCTAGGTGTGTGCTGGAGCCTGAATCGTGACTGCTCATGGAGAGCAGGCTCTGAGGGGGCTGTGGGCAGGGATGACACAGTGAGAAGTCTCCTCCCTGCACATCACACCCAGCTGCTGCCCTTTCCTCTGGCTGAAGATGGGTCTTGCAGAGGCCTCCCAGTTCCTGCTGCAGTGGAGAACTGGGGAACATTCAGCACTGCCCTGCAAGCAGCTGTGCAAGGCCACCCTGAGGAACTCCCTTCCCTCCTGTCCTCTCTCTGGAGAGGGCTAAGAACAAAGCCAGGCCTGATCCTCCTCCTCCACTGGCCCCGAAGGATCCTTCACTCCTACCCTGAATCCCTCTGGTTTCAGAGGAACCCATCTGACTCTGGGTCTGCAGTGCTCCTGTGTGCCAAACTGCCCCGTTCCAGACTTCTTTTCTCATATTTCTGTTACTAAAAATGCATCTTTTTTAGCTTTTAGCGAGGTGATATTCCAGTGGCATATCTTTAAAAACTCTTTTTAAAATCAGAAGTATATTATTTTTAATACAATACATAATGTAGGAATTGCAGGGAGGCTCTTTTGGCAGGGTTGCCAATCAGGCGGGGGGAACAGGGAGCTGCGTGGGTTCCGTGGGCTCAGGACTGCACACTCTGGAAACCAAACCGGTAGTTTTTCAAAGTTCACATGCTGATTGCAAAGAAAAAGCCCATTAAAGAGCAAATCGTTTAAGGCACAGCCTTCCTTCAAGCCCCAGGGAACTTGCTTTCTGTGACAGCGTGATGGAAGGGTTTCTCAGTCACACTCCGCTTTTCCCTGCGCAGCAGGGCTCGCTGCTACCTGAGATTTACTCTATTGTGAAGTCCTCACCAGAAAATAGCGGGGCCAGGAGCTCTGTCTAGATCTGCCTTTTCTCCTTGCAGGCAGAGAGGTGCTGGCTCCCACCCCATCCTGCTCCAGGAGAGCACTCGGTGGCCGAGGGAGCAGGGCTGGCTGGCACAAGGAAGAAGCTGCTGCACTGCTCTCGAGGCTGCAGCATGACTGCAAGCACCATGGGCACTTGGACTCATCCAAAAATGTTTCTGCTTTCCATCCATGAGTATTTCTGCTCTCCCCTCGGTGTGTGTCACCTTCCCCAGCACCCAGGGCTGTGAAGGTACCAAGACTGTAACTTGCAGTTCCCAGGTACACAAATCTGCCCCGTTCTTGCTCCTTTCCCAGAGTGGCTGATTTCCCTCTAGGTCTTGGAGAAGATGAGGTTCATCCTTGGTCCATGTTTCTGCCGCCTTTGGTGTGGATCAAGGCTCTTTCTGTGGCTGTGAAATAACTCCACAGCTAAGCCATGACCTTTATGAGTTGTGTGATACATGCACGTTGTTTCTGTTCCCAAATCTCTTCCTCTTCTGGAACTATCACCCCCTGTATTTCCTGTCTGGGAGCTGAAAGGGTGGCACATCTCTATTCCAGTGGCAGGGATTGGGATTTTAGAGTCACTCTAATTAGATTTTTTCTTTTCCAGCCTCTTTTTTCCAAGGACTCACTTTTTTCCCCCTCTCCTCTGACCTCTCACTCATGCTTTCATAGCTGCAGATGAGGTAGGTAGTGATAGTTCTGCTTTTGGTTTGGCTTTTTTTAATGACCAGAAATTCCCAGTCAGAGGAGGAGGCTGTGGGGCATTTTGCACTACAGATTATTCTGTTCTGTGAAATATCCTTTATTAAAACTGTTATTCACAAATCAAAGCAAAGTCACCACCTGATTAAAACTTGATAGGATTAATTTCTTTCCAGCCCAAATTAATTTAATGACATAAGCATAAAGATTTGTCTTTTTCCTCCTCAGGAGTTTCCTCTCATTAATTTTACCACTGCACCACACCACCATTTCACAGAAACATCTGGAATTGCAGAAAGTTAGCAGAGTGCTTTTTGGCATGCAGAATGATAAACAAATGTGGAGGAATTTGCACAGATGTTGAGCAGAGATTTGTGTTTCAAGTTGAAGGGCTGTGCAGTGGCCATGGTTTTCAGATTTCTACAAAGGGCAGAATTTCATCCGTAGCCTTAAGAGTGTCTTAAGCTAATTTGAATTTTTTTTTTAATGAAATATTGAAAATGAGATCATCCCACCTGAATAGCTGGCCAGGCTCTATGTTGCCATTTAGCAATAATTATCTAACTTGTCTGTTAAAGTATTTTGGGGCAAATCTCCAAGAATTACTTGTTCTTCGGAAAACATGATAAATTTTATGACAGATGTTGGAGGATTTTTTACTAAAAAGAGGGGAAAAGTGTGCTTCCAACAGAATACAGTCTAGCTGAAGAACCTGTGGATGTGCTTTGAAATGAGTTGGGTAGATGACCCACGTCTCTCTTTGAAGTCTTGGTTGTTCCTAAATTTTCTCCTGATTGCAGTTATTCCCTTTGGGACACGTTACATGGAGAGCAGGCGAACAGTCACTGCAAAACAACCTAAATTTGATGATGTTTCCCAGTGCCATGCACTCCTCTGAGGCATTTGGTTAGGCTTTTGTATGGCTAAAGACACTTTTCCTGGATCAGTGTTTTCTCTCCCTGCTGGAGCTTGCTACCAACCTGGGAAGTCACAACCTTACCTGTAGTGTCCTGGATCAAGTCTGTGCTCTGAGCCAATGTCCCAGGAACCTAAATGCAAATTGCTGGATCAAAGGATATCAAAGCACTTGGATGATTGTTTCCAAAAAAGTTTAGAGTCTGTTTCTTCCCTTTTCTTTTTAAAAAAATCTCTTTGCAGCCTGGCACAGCGCACACGTACTTAATAATCTATGCTTGTCTCTATGTAAATAATTAATCAGAAAAGGAAAATAATATAAATCCTAGCTATCATATTGCTATTAAAATTGCAGGAGCATTAGTGCATCCAATAAGTATTGTTTCTGTAATTAGATAACCTTTCTGGGCTGTATCAGCACTCAGAATGGGGAACATACGAACATCTGCTTGGAGGCACCATGGAAGGAAGGAGGAAACTTTGTTTTATTTGGAGACGTGGATTTCTTTGCAGAGGGAAGGAGTTAGCCTAGCACAGGAGGTAATTCATGCCTCTCTCGTTTCCCTGAGAGCTGCCTGAGCCTGGTGGTTGAGGTCTGCCTTAGCTAATCCAAGGTCAGGATCACCAGGATCCGTGTCAGCCCTGGCCACACATCCCCGTGTGTCCCTCCGGGGGTGACATCCCAGCCTGTGCCGCCGCTGTGTCCTGCAGGCTTGTGCTTGGTCTGGAATAGCCATTTGCACGGCCTGGTGAGGTGAGACAGAGGGGATGAATAGTTGAGCTGAACAACTGCAGACCTGCCAAATCTTTTCCCTGGTTTTCTGGGGGGGGTTTTTTGCCTTGATTGCAGAGCTTTCAGTCTGCGAGGAAATGGGTGGGAAAGGGAGCACTCTGCTGTCGCTGGACTCCTGCCTGTGACTTAAACTCAAGTTCTATTGGGCAAAGGAGGGCAAATATTCACTCTGTCCCCACTGTGGCACCTGCATCACTCCTGTCAGACTGAAGATGCCTATTAGCAGCATCTTAACATTGGAAGGACACAAATGCATAACCATGAAGTGCTTTTTTCACATAAATGATACATTCTTTTTTTTTTTTTCTGAGATGCTGATAAAACCCCATCAAGACACTTCTGAATTTCTGTAAGAGTGGCATTCTCAGTAATAGCAAATAATCAGGTTTTTGCTTGCAGTTTGAAGTCTTAGTACTCATGGCAACAACCAAGCTTTGGTATCTGGGTACAACTATAAAATGATTATGCAGATAATTCATCCTTTTGAAGACTCTGTGTGAGAGTGTTTTACAGTGTGTTCACTAGGCAGTTTGGGCTCACCCTGCAGGACATACACGGGCTGTACCTGGCTCTTTTCTCCTCTGGAGAGGCTGTCATACTCTAGATTACATATGGGAAGAAATCTGGCTCTGTCACCACTCTCATTACTGCATATTCTTTTCCATATGGCAAAGCTAACATATGGTTAGTGGAAATTAGAGGATTTCTGTTGCCCAAGTCCAGAACTGGATTAGAACGGATGGTATTGTCCAGGACAGAGACATATGGACAGATGCTTTAGGAGCATCTTAGTTAGCACTCATCAGATTTATGCAGTGCAAGAGAAAATTCTGCTTACTCGAAAGTGCAAAGCTTCTCCACAGATTAATTTAAACTGGATTTTTCCAAGGAGCCTGAACAGATTAGGTATCAATCCCATTACTTTTTAATGGGAACTGGACACTTTTCATTATTAGGTCCTTTTGAAAATCTATCACTTAGAGATCAATCAGTGGAATAATTGAAATTGGGCCATATCTTAGTTAACAATTAGTTGAAGTCTGGGGGCTTTTTTTCCCAGTATCTAAATCACTCTTAAATGATTTGGAAAAACCCTCTGTGTGTGCTGGTGCAGTGGGCGAGCTTCACAGCCTCTGTTCTCCTTACACATTACTGCTGGACCCAATTAAAATCCCAAATAAACTAAACCCCAGCACAGCAATGTTTGCAAAATTCTGCAATGCTTTGATGGACATTCCCAAGCCAGCCAAACCCCCAGTGCTGGTGGAGAGGATGGTCCATATCTACCCTCTTCCTTCACTGCTGTGTCAAAGCCTGGGACCTGTAGTTCTGTAGAGCTGCTGGACAGATGTCCTGTGTCCATGCAAGGTTTCATCCATGTGCAGATGCATTTTTTGCTGTTGCAAATGAAGACTGAAAAAAGTATTTCCTCTCCTGTAGGGAAAAAAAAAAAGGTAAAGGGGGAAAAAAATCTGCCTATAGTAATGTTTCCAGAGAGGCTTCATTTTCCTTTGAAACATCTGATGGATGAAGCCGGTCAATCATCAAGAAGCTAGTTAATGTTATTATACAGGATGAGGACTCCAAATCAAAAAATTACCCTGCAGCTGCTCCAGCATGTCCTATCACAAGGATGCTCCTCGTACGAATGTTTCTGTGGGCAACATGTGCTGTTCTGATAGCACTCGTAGGCTCTCTGCACTGCAAGCTCAGAGCTTCTGCCAGTCAGGGTAATGCTGAGTTATGGAGAATCTCCTTTCCTGCAGGGGCACTGCCCTGGGTAGCCTGGCCCATGGGAGTGCAGATTTCTCATGTGTGAACCTCTCCATCTCTGCCACATCAGGTGCAGTCACACGTGCATCGTGAAGGAGTATGTGCTGGATATGAGCTATTGGAATTATTTAGTCATCTGCTCATGTCAGCTGATGAGCTAATTTTCAGCACAGAAATCCATATATACGTGGGATTTTATTTGTTGTTGGTAAATGTTTCCTCTATATTGATGTTTAAAATAAAATTAATACTAATACTTGATGGAGGTGATAATGATTTAATTGCTCCTTGATTGAATTGTTACAAGAGGAAATGAACTGTAGTGTGTAATGTGTTGAAGTTAAAATAGAGTAGTATGAGTTAATTTTATATTGCAATCAATTTTGTAACTGTAATGTGCCTTTCTAAATTGCTGTTTTCAATGACTCTTGGTTCCCAACCTGAAAAATTTTATTTGTTCATCTCTTGATCTTGTGTCTATTGTCTTTTTGCCTTCTGAGGTTGTGGTTCTACACTTTTCCTTATTTTCCCCAGTCCTAATCTGAAAGTGAATTTTTTTTCGCTGATTATAAGGATCTAATTATAAAATACACATTTTAAAATATTCTTAAAATTTATAGTTCATATATCTCAAGAGTAAAGGGGGCTGGAAGCAAAAACTGTGCAGGACAGAAGGTGCTGGTTTGCCACACCTGCGACTCAGCAACACGTGTTGCCGATTTCCATTTTGCTCTGCCAATTTACCCAATGACTTAAACGTGTAGCTGGAGGCTGTGTCTATAAAGAAGGGTAGAAAGAGGGTAAAGGGGTTGATTAGGGTGTGAGGGATGCGTTTGTAGTTGGAATACACTGTTATCTGTGTGGTCCTTTTAACTGTGAAGTTGTGGAGTTTGTTCAGGGGGAAGTTTGACTCTTTGCTGTCGAGGAGCTGCGAAGGTGGCACCGCGCCCTGCAACCAGAGACACCTTTGCAGCCCCGCTGCCAGCGAGGAGCTCTGACCTCGGGGCTTGATCCTGGCCCTGGAAACCTGCACGGTCTTCTGGTGGCAGAAAATATCCCCTGCTCGGGGCTGGTGTGTTTGTGCCATCCTGGTTTAAGCAGAGGGAGCGGCGCATCCTCCAGGTACGTGCGGGACTCCAGCCCCGCTCAGAGCCGCTGCCCCCGCGCTGGGGCGGGAGCGGGAGCCGGGCTCTTGCTGATGGGCGAATCTGCATTTTCCCAACTCCAATTCCCTGATAAGTCTATTAGCCTTGAACCTCTCTCTCCCTCACCCCTCCCCGTTCCCGCTGTACAATGCAGGCAGTCCTTCATCGTGGCACTGAGAATTATTTTCTTGTTTTAAATCTCAGTTTGAAAATGTCAAAGTTCAGGTTTCGGAGAGAGAAGTCTGGGTGCTAAAAGCAAGAATGTTCTTTTTAATTAGAGTTATGCCCTCGAGCAGTGAGAAACCATTATGTTTTTATTCTTCCTCTGTACTTGTTCCAAAACCTTTTACATGATCAGACTAAAAGGTAAGTGCAAATGAGTAAGCAGCTAAAGGAGTAAAGCAGATTCATATAAAAAAAAAATCTCAGGGAGAGCTGCAAGTCTTGCTAGTTTGTTTTTATGAAATAACTGGCACTTTAGATTATGCTGCTGTTTTTGGAGACAAGATATTTGAAAAGACCATTTCCCTGCCGGAACGCTGTACTTTGGGGGGGTGTTTGTATGACACATTTTTAAGCGTTTTCAGTTACTTGCTATGAGAAGTGATGTGGTTCTTCAGCTGGGGAGGCTGAGGAAGGTGCAGCTGTGCTTTTGCAGGGCCTGATACAGCCGTGTGTGCGCCGGTGGGTGGGTGGGATGCCCTTCTGGGGTCCAGGGCTTCTCCCTCCCCCTTGCAGCCTGACCAGAGAGAGAAATCATTTACTCCTTGTCTCGGCTTGCTGCTGAGTGGGCTTCAAACCTTAACGATTATAATGAATTTTGGGAATGAAGTCATTATATTTCTAGTGTGAGTTACTGGAATACAAAAGAAAAACGAGGCAGTTGGGAGGGGGAGCAATGGATATTGAAAACAAGAAACAAACCGNCATTTTTTTTTCTTTTTCCTTCTGGTGAATGGATGAAAAATATATTTGTGTTTATGGATTTTGCCACGGGTCTGTATCCCCCTCTGGCACGTGCCTGATGTGGAGGTGCCAGGACTATCTTGTGCTTGGAGCTCCTGAGCTGCAGCTGAGGGTGGCAATCACCACGTGTGAGCTCCTGTCCCAAAGCCCAGCTCATGTCAGTCGTGTGGCTCCTTCCCAAATTGTCTGGGCTCTGCCTGAGCACCAAGAGCCTGGCTCTGGAGAAGCACCAGTCTAGAAAACTAACTGAGATTTTCCCCGTAATCATCAAATCCAACTATTCACAAGGCTCTGTGTAAGCTGTTCACTCACAGAGGTGCCTGTATGCAGGAACAAGGTAGATCCCCCAACACACGCACTTGCAGATACATTCCTGCATAAATTATATTCATGTATTACATGAAAGACACATCAGCCAACGTGTGAAACCCTGACAGGCAGGAAACTTTGAGATAAGAGGGGGAAAAAAATATCTCACCTTTTCTGTCTTATGTTTTTCCTGATAAATTTTCTTGCTGTGAGTGTTATAAAGGAGGATGCTATTTGATACAAGATACAAAAGTAGGAAGGTGTTATCGTGGAGAGGAAGACACTTTGTTTACCCTGTTCTGTCTTTGCCACAAGGTTGTTCTCTGCCTGGAAGAGTAGGGGGGGAAAAGGCCTTATTTTCAGAGGTGTCTGGGGCTTTATTTTCTTTCTAAGGTACGTGTTTTAGCATGGAACAGTGCGAGGCTCTACGTGGAGCTGCCTTGTGGGGTTGTAACCCTCAGGCTGGGAGTGGTGCCCACTGCTAAATTATACTGCAAATCCCAAAATAGAGGAGGAGGTGGAAGCTGCAGCTGTGTGTTTATCTCTCAGTGCGTTGGGTGGTGAGAATCCAAGTCCAGGGCTGGATATCCTTGAATATGGTTCAAATGCGTGGCAGAGCCCATTTGCCCAAGAGCCAAGTGCAGCCCATGCAGGCAGCACAAATGCTGGGACACCTGAGGGCAGCAGGAGTGTGTGGCTGGCCCTGGCACCTGGAGACCAGCTGGGACAGGTGCCTCTGGACAGCTCTGTGGGTGCAGTGTGATGGGAACAGGGGGAATTCTTGCTGGAATATCTGTTTGCAGAGCCAAACTGACTGGAGGCTGCCAGCATAGTCTGGCCATAAAGCAAAATACTGCTTTTGGGGATCCCCCCCTGCCGTTCAGGGGACCTGCAGGCAGTCCCTGGTGAACAGAGGCTGCGTTTACAGTGACCTTTAGGCTCTTTCTGTGCCCGTGGGAGGGTGGTGGTGGCGCTGGAGGGGATGGACCCAGCCCTGGCTGTACCTCTGGCTGCCCTGGCTTGGGCAGCAAACAGCTGAGATGAGGCTTGTGGGTTGTGGTAGCTGCTTGTCCAGCATCCACTGAGCTAAATCATCTCATTAGAGGGATGCTTGGGAAAGAAGCGTCGTGGCTCTGGCTCTGCTCTGGACCTGAGGTCTGAACAACAGATGTGCCTTGTATCCAGAAGCCTGCATGTGTCCGAGAGCAGATTTTCTCTTATGGGTGAGAACTCAGGAGGATGAAAGGGACCAGGAGGAGAGTGATTTAATGGAGCACTGATAAAGTCTGGCTAAAGAAAACAGACTTCTGTTTAGTTTTGTTTTTCCTCTTGCTTTTGCTGGTTCATTAAAAAGTGTTTTATTTACTTTAAAGGTTTTATATTTATTCCCACCACAAGGGATGGAGTGAGGGAGGGCAGAGAAATCAAAAAGAAACATTTTGATAGCAGTTGCTGTCTGTCTGGATGCCAGCTTTCTTCAGGGAAAATCTTAACTGGCATGCTAGCTTGTTGAGTATTGAATAATAAATAATGAGGTGCAAGGTGGACAGATGGGTGATGGATGAGTTTTGCAAGGCTTAAAGAGAGGAGAGTTTTGTTTTTTTTTTTAAAGCCTGATTCAAACAAAAAAGAAATAGATTATCAACTGAAAAAAAAAAATCTACATTCTCCCATTTTAATGGAGTTTCATTTCAAATAAGTTGAAGGAAACAGAGTTTCTTGTTTAATGCAGTTGTGTCTTCATATGCAGGATGCCAGGGATCCTTGAGCTGCTTTAGTGGGCCAGGTTGGTGTTATTCTCCCAGGTGTTAAAACATGAAGCAGAGGATGTTCACTGAACGTGCTCTCCCTTAGTGACTCTGTCTTCATTTCCTTTTTTTATTCTCCTCAGTAATGAACCATTTGAGTCTGGAAATAAGTCTTGGGCTGTGTATGGCAGTGCAGTAATAAGTGGGAATGTGCATCTGTTTATTTTGACAAGGACCATTTCTCGTGGAGGTGTTTATTGTAGGTTCCTGTTTCCCAGGTGCTGGCAGATGTCTCTGCTATCTGTGATGCTGTGTAGATATCAGGATCTTATGGCCTGGGTTTTTGCATACCCCATCTGGGAAGCAACTGAAAACTTACTCCAAATCAGTCTGTGGAGGGCTGTGGGGTGTTCCCTGTGATGCAGAAAACTGAGAAGATGTGTTGTACCTGTGCTGGGCTGGGTGTGTGTCCCTGCATCCCACTCCCAGCTGTGGTGTGCCAGCAGGAGCTGAGCTGAGAGGGGGATGCAGCAGGATGAAGCTCCTCTGCCTCTCTTGTTCTGCTGGGAGATGTCTCCTGGCTCTTCCACTGGAGCGTTCGGTGTTTCCCTGGGGGATTACAGGAGTCAAAGATCAGTTAAATGAATGAAATGTGTTGGCCTAAATAGGAGCTCAAGGTGCACAATCGAAATCCCACTAATGCTGCTGCCAAGGTGTCCTCTCTCCCCTGTCTCCCCAGTGGAGTCCTTCCCATTCCCCGGGCAGGAACTGCAGCTCTCAGCAGGAGATGCAGCTGCTGCCTCCTTGAAAACCTCCCTGGAGGAGGGAGCAGCCCTGGCCCTCGGTCTGGGCTCAGTCCCAGGCTGGGCTGCTCCAATCTGTGCTCTCTGCACACGTTTGTGAGTTGTTCCCACTGCAGTGACCCCAAAGAGCCCGAGCCACCTGGGAGATGGAGGGGAAGAACTCTGTTATTGGGGTTTTTGTGCAGTCCAGCACCCCTGAGCCTGAGGGGCACCGAATTGAAGTGGGGGTGCTCGATCAAACTCTTTCTTGGGGGGAGCAGACCTGCTGGTGAGAGCCCCCAGCTTGGCCTCTCCCCGTGCTGCTGGCACCTGCCAGTTCCACCCCTGGAGTTATCAGAATGCCCGGACCTTGGGTGACCTCTCTGAAATGCTGTGTCTCGTGCAAACTGCATAAGAGAACTTCTAATCTTTCAATTAAAAAGCCAACTATAGAAGAGGCTGTCTCAGCTGCTCTGCCTTGATAAGAAGGGAAAGCTTTACAACTCGCTGTCAAGTCATAACTCCTTCGTGCACACACGGGTCTGCTCTGCCAAAAGCAGGCAGAAAAGCAGAAAGAAAACCTCCCATCAGTTTCATCTCTTTATTGAAAGCTATCTTGTCTGACAGTGAGTCTTTTGAAGAGAGATGTTTTCCACCTGTAGAACTCACCTAGGACTGTCAGCATCCCATCCCTGTTGCCTGAGGACTTTCCTGCATTCCCTCATTGAGCCTTGCAGTCTGATATTCCCTCTCTGCTTCTGCCTATTGAAATATGAAAAATAAAATAAAAACCAGGCCTTAAGAGCACAGGTCTGGCTGTTAATGACAAATATATTGGTGTTTAGGCATCAACAGCTTAATCATCCACTATTTATCCGCTGCTGGGAGAACACAGTGTTTAAGTTGATGGCAACAGAAGAATTCCTACAAGTGTTTCTCCCCTTGTGAATATTTAGGATGAGGGGAAGTAACTGCCTTAAGCTGCAATAAAAAACTTGCCTTGGACTCGTGGGTTACTGATCAGGAATTTCTATTATTTGAACAATGCTTCTAATCAGCTGAAATAGCAAGTGCTGTGTCAGAGGATTATTCTAGGAAATGAGTATTACGTTTGATTATAACATTGATTTCGCACTTATTAAATCCTAGCCAAAGAAGGTGTTAAAGAATATTATTTCTGCCCAAAAGTGTTTTGTTACAGGCAGCATTTGTGCTTGCTAAGCGTTCTCTTAAGCTGGTGGCTATCCATTAGCAACAGTGCTCATTGCCTGAAGGGAGGACACTGGTATGTTTTGCTGAGAAAAGGGAAGCCTAGACATTTAAAACAGTTTTTCTGGAGGTGCCTGTGCAGAGGTACACAGAATCATAGGATCATTTTGGTTGGGAAGGATCTTTAAGTCCTGCTGCTAACTCAGTACTGCCAAGTCTACCAGTAAACCATGACCCTTAGCACCACATCTTCATGTCTTTTAAATCTCTCCAGTGATGGTGACTCCACGAATTTCCAGAGTAGCCGATTCCAATGCTTGACAACCCTTTCATTGAAAACAATTTCCTATTATCCAGCCTCAAGCTTCTCTGGCACAACTTGAGGCCACTTGCTCTTGTTCTATTACTTATCACTTGAGAGAAGAGACTGAGCCCCGCCTTTCAGGGAGTTGTTGAGACTGATAAGGTCCTCCCTGAGCCTCCTCTTTTCCAGACTAGACCCCCCCAGCTCCCCCGGTTGCTCCTCACAGGGTGTGTGCTCCACACGTCCTTTGTTGCTCTTCATGTGCACATCTGCCTGTCATGGGCATGGTGCTCCTGCCTGCCCCGTGGCAAGGGACACATCTTTTTCAGTGGTTTGGAGCTTTGGAAAACTTCTGTAATTGTTTACTTGAAGAGTTTGGTCTCTTGATGTGTTGGAGCCTGGGGGCCTGAACCAGGCTCAGGGGATGGGAGGGGAAGAGTGCTCCCAAAGGAACAGGGAAAAGAAATTCATAATCCTAGGTCAAATAAGCAACCAGATACTGTTTCTTTGATATATTTTGTAGAAATGTAGGATGGTTAATTTGAGGTTATTTATTTAAGTTGTGAGTCTCCTTTTTAGCACTCCTGTGAATGTCACTTGGCACCTTCTAATTCCCTATACCACCAAACTTATGAAATCCTGGACATTAAGAGGTTAACTATCTCCTTCCTACCACCAGCTAAAGGCTACATGCTGCACAAAAGGGACACCGGGAACCTGGAATGTGGTGTTCTCCTTCTGAGTCAGCTAATCAATAAGCATTAATCTATTCTGCCAATTAAATGCTTAGGGAAGGTGAAGCACTATGTAAGTGCCAGGTGTTGTGGGAAGCCTGGGGTCACTGCAATGCCAGAGGTGCTGTCTGATGGATGGGAGATTAAACAAAAGTCTCCACTACAACTGCTCATTAAAGATTCTGTAGCATTTTTCATGGCAGAAATCTTCCCTGAGAATTAAAGGTGAACTGATCAACATCTGAACTTTTTTTTTTTTTTAGCTTCTGGTCAGTTAAAATTGGATGCAATGCTGAAAAGCAGTATGAGCTATGAAAAACACTAACCTGAAGGTAACAGATGGTAAAAGAATAATGATGGATCCAGTCAACAATAATTTCCTGTCCTATAATTTTTTCTGGCTGGGGCACCACACTGCATGCTGAAAGGCTGAGCTAATTTCCGGACTGTTCCGTGGGCTTTCTGTATGATGAGATCAGATCATATAGGCCCATGCTCCTCACTTGGGATGCCTGGCTTCATTTCCCTGGGATGATTTTGAGCTGCTTGTTCTTCCAGCACATGCACTGGCTGTGCTTGGGGCTGGACAGGCCTCGCAGAGAGCTTGCAGCTCCGTGTGCCAGCAGCCAGCTCGGCAGTGCTGAGCAGCACCCAAGTGCTCTGGAGGTTGGATCCTGTGTGATTTGGCCATCGCACAGAGGGGAGCCTGAGCCAAATCCCCCTCTAGACCTAGCCTAGTCCTTAGCCAGAGAGGGATACTTCCAACCAAACCGGTGCCTAGCCGCTGAAAGTGAAGCCACCCAGAGTTAATGCTCTTTGTAGGCTGGAGAAGGAATGAAACCCCACCTCCTCCGCAGCTGCAGAATATGGCCAGGTTCATTAGCATTGATTAGGTAATGATGAGCTGTACCTTTGAAGGGCCTGTAAATAAGCAAACCATCCACAGATGGCCGCTTAATAGGCTCTGCTTCCAGGTTGCAGGACCTGACCCCATGCACAGATGTTGCTTTCCTCGAGCAGCTGTGCCGAGCAGTTCTGCTTCCCGCCAAGGAAACCTCCCCTACCTGCTCCAGCTCCCTTTCAGGTCCTCGAAACCTGTGTGCTTCCTCCCCACCCCCACCTCACCGCTGCTCCCGAGGCATTCTCCTTTCCACAGTGTGCAGTTCGGAGGAGCAGGCTGTGGTGCCTGTCATCCTTTGTGTGCGCTTTGTCTTTGTGCCAGCTCGCATCCCGAGGAACTGCAAAGTGGCACCCGCGCTCCCTGTCTCACAGCAGGCATGTTTTGCATTTACTGACACATGGGGAGTGACTGACTAATACTAACATGAAAACAATTCTGACAGAACAAGGGCTTGATGCAGGGGGAGGGAAAAAAAAAAATATATCCAGGAAAACAGAGCGTGTTCAGCATATGCTGTTGCCTTCACCAGTTCAATAAATATTTATTGTATTTCTTATAATTGAGTTTCTCCACTGCAAACCTAAGTGGGGGAGAGTGTAAGAAGTTTAGGCAGATGGCCTTTAGAAAAAAAAAAAAAAAAGGAAAAAAAATGAAACAAGATTCCCTACCCAAGTACACCAGCAGAGGTTTCTTACAATATAAATGAGAAAATATTCCAAAAGAAATTTCTCCCAGGAGTGAAGAGAAGGGGAGGGAGAGAAACAACAATAGAAAAAGCAGAGGAAATGCAGCCCCCCAGCCTTCTCTCTGCCTTCGCTTGGGACTTGGGGTGTACGTGTACATGGGAGCCTTCATCCAGCAAATCTTGATATCAGATGAAGCCTTTCATCACCAGAGCTTTTAAACACTTATAAAAAAATAAATCTGTGGTTAGGAAAAGGCAGCAGCCAGGGTCATAGTAACAGACGTTCTGAATCCATTAAAGATGAGATGGTAGAAAAACTACTTGATCTGGTGGGAATAAATCTGAAAATCCATAGGTCTCATGTTGGCTCGTTGTTCTGCTGGATAGCTTTTCCCTGGTCACCTCTCCTTCATTTCCACAGCTGACTGTTAGACGTGAATTTTTTTTTTTTTTGGTCTACCCACTCTGCTTGCCTTGGTTGAGCTGTTAAAGCCTAGGATTTAACAAGAATCTTCAGGCTGTTTGGAATTTGTCATTTTTAATGCTACTTTTTGGCAGAATCACCCATGTTCTGTGACATTTCCCTTTAATTTAGAGCCACTTTGGAGCATCTGTAAATGGTCATGAGATAGGAATTTTAATTGTTTTAATTATATTTCTATCTTCCCCAGCCCCCTCTCTCCAATGGACCTTTTTTACATTGCATCAGAGAGAATTTTCTTCCCCCCCAATACATTTTTCAGATACTGTCATCTGGAGACACTCATCAAAGAATAACTTCTGCTAGAAACCAAAAATCCATTAATGAAGCTGGAACTATTTGCATAGTAGAAATTATACTTAATAACCTTTAAGGGGAAGACTCCTGTGATTGATGTAGAGTACAATTAGAGTTAATGGTCAGGGTGCAGGGGTGCTCAAGCCTGTTGTTTTTCCGATCTGCTCTCCATCTGTGGCACGCTGGGGCCAGTGCCCCTCTGCAGGGCAGGGGAAATGGAGGAGGGGGCTGTTCTCAGTGAAGGGCATCCTCTGGGGTGCACATTCCACCTCAGAGCTGTCCTGATGAGAGGGGAAAGGCCCTGAACGTGCAACGGAGAGCTGGGCTGGTTTGTAGCAGCTGTGCTGCTCACCATGGCCTGGATGTGGGGGTACAGCAGTGTTTCTTTAGGATCTGTTGGGGAAAAAAGGCAGCAGTAGGGACAGCTGTGCTAGTAAAGGAAGAAAGTGGGAGGTTTGCTTCAGATGTGGGGGTCTAAAACCAGCTGCTTTTGCCTCCCTCTGTGTGTAGGACACAGGGAAGACTCCAGGAGGAAAATGTCGCCTGTAGTGGCCATGGATATGAGAATATGCTTGGAAGGGCCAGGTATTTTGTGTGTTCTGCAAAGACTGGTTAATTGAGCTGGCAGATAAAGAGCCCAGGAGGTCCCTGGGAAGAGGAACATGCAAAGGTGACAGGGATGCTGAGGGTCCCCAGAGCGAGTCAGGGCCACCTCTGAGAAGAGTTTTTTCACCGGCCTGGAGGAGGCAGCTGGGAATGGGACCTGTGTCCCTCCCTGCTACCCCCGTGCCTCAGAAAGGAGCTTGGCTTGCTCCCCTTTGGCCGTGCTGCTGCCCCGTCCCACCTGGAGAGGGTCAGCTCACCTGGCTCAGCTCCTGGCTGGGGAAGGGCAGCATCCAGCATGGAGCCAAGTGACAAGGGGATAGCTTAGACAGTCTCCAGTTGCACTGGTGTGCCTGTGTGATCAAGTGAGCATCTGGATTTGCAGCAGATTTTGATCCTTTATGATGTAGGCGGTATTTCTGCAATTTGGAGTTTATTACATCCAGTGCTGAGCGGGGGCTGTGGTGCCCACATCCAAGAAGGGTTAGTGCTGAGGTCTTTCAGTCCTTTGAAGACCTATCTCAGGACATCTAATTATGCTGCTACCAAGCTGCCCCTTTGCAATCTCAACTCTTTCTGCCCTTCAGTACTGCCCATTGTGTTTTCATTTTCCAACACTTGGGTCCTGGCCTTTGGCCGAAGAAACAAAAATAATTTTATTCTAATTCAACAAGAAGATAAAGGTGTAGTGTTATCTCCTGTGTTCGAGGTGAAGGTAAAGGGCTGAGCTCTGGGGAAAGCAGATGGATATTTCAGAGTCTGTGTGTACTAGGAGCAAAACAGAGTGTGCAGAAAAACAAGCCCGTACAGAGGAATCTGAACTATTTAGGGGACCTCTTGTTTGGTACAGCTGGCCACTCAATCATCTCCATTTCTGCCTGAGAAATATCAATCCTGAATTCTGCTTTTTTAAAATATGCAAAGTGGCAAGCCAGTCATGAGGGTGAGTGAAGAACAATTTGCTCTCTCTCTCTCTCTCTGACATTGGGCCCAGAAGGGAGCAGAGACATCTGTGTTTCATTGCCTGCTGATGCTGGACCCTGAGCTGCTTGGTCCAAGGCACAATCCTGCCGAGGCAGGTGTGGAGGCCAGACCCCTTCTCCCCAGAGCTGCAGCAAATGTGCTGCGTAGGGGGATGCTGAAGTTCTGTATTCCTCTAAGGATTTCCGGATTACAGAGTTTGTTTTTCTGTTTTTAAAGGGATCAAAGTTTCTAAGCTGATTTTTCATTCAGATGTCTAACTGATAGCAGTGACAGTAGAGGAAATCAAAGGAGGGAATTATTGTCTGTGCATCTCAGTTAGTCATTCTCGTGGCTGCCTTTATCTGCCAGAACATTTCTGTTCCTTAAAGCCACACTTAACATAAACATAAAACCTTTTTGGCAGGTGGGCTCTGTGCTGGTACTTGGATTTTTGGACTTCTCTGTGACAGATGGAGTCTTTGTCCCTTTCAGATCTGGGGCTTTGCACTTACATTCTGTTTTCAACTGCTTTTTTATTTATCACTCATCAAAGGGAAACAGCATAAAGGAAGCAGGAAAAAAAGAATATTTAGTATTTTTTGAGGGGAAAAAAAAATACATTAAGACCCTCCATCAATACTTCATGAGCTTGGGGCAGTATTAGTGTGTTTTTGCAAGATGATTTCCTTGAACCAAAGCATGATTCACTATCACAGGTAGGCTTGCAGTTTAGAGCTGCAGGATTCTGTGTACCAAAGAATTTTCCCTGAGAAACTACTGGTAGTGAGCGGGGACAATGGCTTTGCATCTTTGTAGGTGATGTCCACCATATCTAAAATTTTAGCGGCGCCAATCCTTATCTATCCATAATATAATCTGATGAGATGTCCTGGTACAGACTTGCCCAAGCTGAAAAGTGTTTCAAAGAGAAAGGGCTTCTTGCTGTACGATCTGTTTGCCACTGCCTGCTCTTTAGTCATGCCTGTAATTGAACTGTGAGCACCCTCTGTGCTGGTCTTGCCAACCTTAGATGAATGCAAGGCCTGGAGGGGCCACTTGACATCCAGACTCTTCATAACTATGGAAATTCAGACTTGACATTTAGGGCATGGCCTGGGCTTCTGCGGGAGGCAGCTGCCAAGAGCCAGGCGATGCCTGTAGCTCTGGCTGAATCAAAAGGTGTGAGAAAGGCAGGGCACAGGTCTTCCTTCTGCTCTCCCTCTCTCCTTCCCTCTCTGCTGCAGACCCAATTTCATATTCCAGACATCCCTGCACCTGGTGCCTCCACAGTGTGAGGGGGAGTTCAGCGAGGAAGGTGCGGAGCAGCCTTGTCCAGGAGGCAGAGCGAGCCCAGCTTGGACAGGAGGGCAGCCCCCCCTTTCCCAGGCACCTGCTGTGTTGTTTTCATTAACCACCCCCACAGAAAATAAACACAGCTTAGGTTGCTGGCCAGTGCAGCCAGATCTCCCCGAGAAAGTGAATCAGCTCACCTGCTGAAAGCTGATAGAAGATAGGAGACAAGATGCTGGAATCAAGATCTTATTCAAAACTGAGCCTGTGCATGATTGTTCTTTGTCTTACCACTCCTTGAGGATGTTTGGAGGACATTAATGACTTGTCTTTCACTCGGAGAGATCCCAGAGCAAATTGTACATTGCACACAGCGTGATAAACCTGTTCTGCAGTCAGAGGCACGCCTGGGCCGGGCTGAGGCATGTTTCATTTGTACCACAGTGCCATTAGGTGGCACGAAAAATAATAATTTGTCAAGCTCCCACTTTAGCACTGTGCCTGAGCTAACCCATGAGCCCAGGGCAGCTGCTGCCCTTCCCCTGCTCAGCTGGGGCTGGGGGCCCGTGGAGAGCTCAGGAACCCCCATACCCAGGGGTAGGTCTGTGCCAGTGAGAGTTAAATCTGGATTTGTGATGCTGGGGTGCAGCTATCTAAGGAGCAGTTGTTCCACCCAACACTGAAAGGTATCTCCAGGGAAAATGTACAGGTTTGCTTTTAACCAAACTGCTTAGAATTGTGGCAAATAAGTTGAGATTTGGTAGACATTAGCAAAGATAAATTAGAATTGCTCAGCAGTTATTCTCTGGTGTGAGATTCTTCCTGGAAATAATTGATTAATGCTGCAGTCTTGAGTTTTCCCTTAAATCCTCTTCTTTCTTCTCTCCCTTTTCACCTCCAGTCTGATCAGAGGAGTGGGCTGTGAAGTGGTGCTGCTGAAGAGAACCAGCAGCACTGTTTTTCCTGAGTCCCAGTTTGAATTTCATTGAGTGTTTCCAGTTGTGAGACTGATCCAGCCACAGGGCCCAGCCTGGGAGCTCTGGTGGGATCGCAGGCAGAGACTGTGAGAGGAACAAGTGGACTCAGTATTAAGGGTTTCCTCAAAATAAATTTCACTACCGCAGATAATTGAATAGATCTTCTCTGTGCATATTCCAGTTTTGTGAACTCAAGAGACACACTTTAACGTGCTTCATTTTACCCCCAATTAACTTTAATTCATCTTTCCTTGAGCTCTCGAGAATGGAAACCATGCCAGATTGGTTGTCTTAATTTCTTTAAAAAAAAAAAAAAAGGAGAGACAAAAAAGTGTGAGGTTTGCACCGGTTGCACCAAATTCTTTAAAATATGAGCATTCAAGTGAACTATTAATTGTTCACCTCTATGGAAATAAGGCTCTATGTGCAAAGTGGAGAGCCTTACAAGTGATTATTACTTTCTCTGCAATGTAATTGCCTTGAAGTAACTTAGGAAAAAAAAAATCCAAAATCCTCTCGCTTTAAGTCATTCATTTGGAAGGGTCTAATGAGTGATATTAAATGGTCCTACCAGAAAAACACTTTTTGAGGGTAAGCTACTGCCATTCTATTTTGCATTGAGACTAGGATGCATTAGATATGACTGCAGTTCTTGTTGTCCACAGAGGCATAAAACTCACTTTGGAGTGAAAATAGTGGAAGGAAATAGCGATTTCTGTGGCTCTGAAGTTGGCCTAAGTGATGCCATTTTGCACAGACACTCCATTTTGGAGAAAGGAATAGTTTGCATGCAGCATTTTCTTTTTCTTGCTCCCCCCACTTTTCGAGACACAGGGATGCCCCTTTGCTCAGAGCTTTGGCTGCTGCACTGGGTTCTGTGGGCAAGGGAGGCTGAGACATAAGGTGAGGGAATAAGGCTGAATGAAAACAAGAAACAGGGTGCTGCAGGTACAGAAATTCTCAGGGAAGCAGTTAAAATAGACAGAAACCTGTTGGACTTGGATTCTTCCAACATGTGAACTTTGAAATACAATCAGCTGAGCAGTGTCTCAGTCTGGGAGTACAAGCGTGGCAAAACACTGGGCCATAAGCAAGGTGGAAACTGGAGAACCAGAAGTGTCCCTTGTCTTTGACTGAAGTTGTTTTGCCAGCAAAAAGTTATTCTTATTGCTTTGCAACTCTTTAACCTGGCAATAAAGTCTCACATCGAACGAGAACACTTATTATTACTGCCTGATCACCTGAAATTGCTGTGCAACAGGAGAACACCTAATAGCCAGAGCGTTATCCCCATGGAAGGAAATGATCCATTAGCAAAATGCTATAAACTGGCAGGCAGGAGGGCAGCTAAGCATTTTGACCCTATTAGCCTGGAGATAGCAAACCTAGTAATCCTAAATGTGATTGCCTCAGAGATAAGTTTAATTACTGAAAATGCTAGAACTGCAGAAAGCCTGCAAAAATCCATCTTTCTTTGGGAGCAAAAGGAAGCAATGAGTTAGTCTAGCAGCTAGAAAAGGGGATAAAGAGCCCGATAGTTAGTCCATTTCATCCTTATGTAATGCTAACACATAAAATATAAGCCCTTGGAGAGACTTGGTGTGGGATGCCCTCTTGAATAAGTTACTTCTGCTGCATTTTCGTGTCTTTTTCCCTCTATCATCTGGGTGAGGCTCCCAACTCTGAATCTGTAGATATGTTGTTCCACATCTTTTCAGTCAGAGGGTGCAGAGAAAGTATGGGCACAGGAAAGTGAATTCCATGAGCAAAATTCCACAGTGCAATTAATTGTGGCTGTGACAAGAGATCATGGAAGTTACATTGTGTGAGGTGGGAAACATCTCAGAAACCAAAGTATTGTCCTTCAGATGGTTTTAGTATCAAGCACAATAACTATTAATTGAATCGAGCATCCAAGTGGGGATGTGAAATACGATATGAGTGGTTTGTGACATTCCTTTGACAGCTGATCCTTCTGGGAATGAAGGCCTAAGGAGGCAATTCATGCTGCAGCTGAGGTCTGGAGGCAGCAGTTTTGAGGGACAGGCAGTTTGCTGTCCAAGTCTTGTGTCCTCAGATCTGGTTCAACACCTCAGGGGCAGTGAAGGGTTGTTCAACCATTTGACTATAGAAATCATAAATAACTATGCTTATACCCAGTTGTAGACTTATAGAATGTTTTTTCCACAGCACTGTCCATCTTTCTGTGGAAGCAGAAGCAGTAGTATTCCAGGTGACCATTAATTTAGGTCTTTGCTGGTGGTAGTTGATGGGTAGCTGTTGGCTACTTTAAATAAAAAGTCGATTTACATTGCATGAACTTGTTATAAAAACTTCCACTATCAACAGCTAAGAGCAATGCCAGGAAAGTCAGAAGCTTTGCTAGGTGGCAGTCCAAGCAGTGATACATCTTGTATTTATGGTGGCAATACACCTTTGGCATGACTGCCTGCTTTTAGTGTGTGGCTGATTAAGTGACTATCATAGAACAGTCAAAGTTATCTCAGTGAAGTCTTAGCAATCCCCACCATATCTCCAAAGAGAAGTCTCATTCTGGAAGCACAGCCATGGTTAGGGGTAGAAAGAAATTATTGGCATCAGGTAGAGATGAAGGTTAAAGTGGTGATTTCTGTGCCTTTTTTCTCATTTTTCTCAAGAATAGAATTAAGACCTAAAATTCAGAAGTCAGATGCATCAAGTAATGTCCTGTTCAGTGCCAGTTGCACTGTGCTGTGCTTTGGGAAATAATAATCTCTTTCCTGGAAGGGTTTGGCACATTCAGTGTGGGCCCCACGTGTTCACCTGCAGGTACGAAGAGAGATGGTTATCAGCTTTCTGAAGGTACCTGTGGTGTGAGATGGTGAGAGCCCTGAGTGGGGGTGTTTGGATCTGTTATGCTATGTCAGAGTGGCAGCCCAGGGAAGCAACTCGGTAGAAGTTCCACAGATGTGTCCTCAGAGCCTTGTTAGTTTAATGCTTAAAATCCTTCCAGCTAATCCATGGGAAACAAAGTACAACTGAATCCACAGGTGGGCACTCAGGCAGCCCAAGCCAGGAAAAGACAATGTTCCCTCCCTGGGGGAAGATGTAGAGAGATCCTGGAAGCCTCCTCTCCAGTCTCAGGGCTGGAAACAAACCCAGCTCTCCTGCTTAGCTGAAAGCCAGTGGGGACCTTGCAGTTGTTACTTCAAACGTGATCAGATGGGCAGGACAAGTTAAACTTCAGTGTGCTGTTGTGCATGCTACCTGTCCCAGATCGTTTGCAAAACAGTCTGTATGACTGAGGAGAAATAATTGTGCTCTTTAGCAGCTCAATAGCAGAGTATATCAATCATGTGGAAAAAACCCCTACCCTACCCACTAATTGAAAGAGGAGTTGATTAGCAGTGGGCGCAGCGCCCGCTGTCGTGGCAGGGAAACTGGTTGTTAAGGGATCGCTTGGAAAGGACTGGCATTGCTGATGAGCTTAAGGAAGAGCCGTGCCCTGGTGTCACTGCAGGAGATGGACTGATGAACTGAGACTAAAATGACCCCCACTGCTGCTGGAGAGGCAGCAGCCTCCACCAGTGGTTTGATTTCTTCTTCCCAGGCTTTGGAGTGCTGTTGCATGGGGCTACTTGGGAAAAGCCTCCAGCAAGTCTGAGACTTCAGAAGACCAGATGTGAGAATTTCGTTTTAGTGCACTGACACTAAGCTCAGGGTCGTTGGTAATATCTTGAAGAAATAACAAGTGATTGTGTAAATATGTGTCCCCCAGCCGTCTGCTTCTGTTAGACAGTGCTGGGTATTTTATCACAAATTAATCATGCATTCTGACAGTAGCTGGAGTGGCATTTTCTGCTAAACTTATCCCTTTAATTAAATGTAGATGCTCCATCTTCAGGCTGACAGTCTCAGGACACCTGTTTAATTTTTTAATTGGGGTCAGTGCTTTACCTGTTCATTGTGCTTTTCCGTTTTGCATCTTCTCATCCCCACACACGCTCACTAAATGTACCAGGCAGAGCTGCAGATATTGAACAGGACAGGCTGGGCTGACAGCTAAGGTCACTTCAGCAAAGAACCAGAGTGCTTGTGTGCTTGAACTGAGAGGGCTGCTGTGTCTGTTAAATGCAGATTGACAGAAGTGTCCAAGGGACAACCTTTCTTTTCCATAGGAAACATTTAATTACTGCTTTGCATTCTGTGAAACGCTCAGAAGTTTCTGCACTCAGATCTCCCTGAATCACAATTTTCTTTCTCTTCCATCCAGCTTGCTTGAAATGTGTTTGAGAGAGATTTTTGTGAGGGATTTGGAGAATTAAAATGGCCTTTTTTGATCCTCTCAGAATACCAAAAACAACGAGTGGGTGAGCTGCTCTTTTCTTGTGAGAATCTAGATGTATGTGCCTTTGCTCTGTGCAATTTCAAAAGGCTGGTTTGGAAATATTGTCTTGTTTAGTGATTATGTTCTGGAGTGTTTTATGCCTCATTCCTCCAAATGGAGGATTTGGCATTTTCTTTACTCTTCTTTGGATTCACAGCGCTTTCCTGAAGTCTAGAAATATATATGTTTTTTTAATTATTGTTTTTAAAGAATACACTTTGCATTTTTAGCACCTTTCCAGCTATGGATCTTTGAAGGCCTCACAAATGAGCAACTTGGTAGTGGGAGGTGTCCCTGACCATGGAGGGGGTTTGGAACAAGATGATCTTTAAAGCCCCTTCCAACCCAAACCATTCTATCAATCTGTGATTGTAGTTAAGCTATACATCACTTCAGGTCTGGTTTGCTGCAGGGCTGCCTTGCTTTGTGGAGGAAACTGAAGGGTCTTCATGTCTTTCCTGCCCTCTGAAAACATCATTCTTAGTAAACATCTTTTCTGGGAGCTCCAGTTCGGTAAGGAAGGGAAGCGTAGCTCTCTCTGCTCGTTTTGCACCTGTTTTTACAGAGCAATTTGCGAGGTAACAGCTGTCAGATGGCTTCTTGTGGAAATGAGGCCTGGAATAACACAGCACTTATTCAATTGACTTGGGTCAGTGTACACCAGGGCTGCTTGTACAGCTAATTCCCATCGCTGTACCTTGCACCCCACTCGTGTCACCGATCCTTCAGGCTTTGGGAGGAAATCCTGTCTGGAACAAAGGAACTTCACAGTGCTGGTGTTTTGTATGATAGAAGAGCTGCTCAGAATCCTTCCCCGTTACCTCATTCATGGCAGTCTGCCAGCCTGCAATCCCATCTGTATTGCATCATGTCTGATTCTCCTGCTCTTGTGCACCTGGGCTGCCCCTCAGGCACCTTAATGTGATGACACTTCTCTGTCCTGCTGCTGGCACTAAGATAGAGGTGTCACGCTACTTCTTATTTGTGACAAAGAGCTGTGAACTGCAGGAATATCTGTATTTTATAAGTCTCTGATGTGGACTTACTGTGCTGAAGCTCTCTGACTTACCTGGGCTGGGCTCACTGGTACAGCAGGATTTCTCCAAAGTCAGAAGTCTGTTCCTAAAATTGTGCGCAAAAGGTGCATTTCAGGTGTCTGCAGCCCTAACTCAGGATCCTAACTCAGGCTGGAGGGATGGGAAATCTTCCAGTGCCTGTCAGAGCACAGGACTGGGGAGTGCTGTTGCAGTGGAGATGTATCATGCTGCAGGGAGGGAGAAATTTCCAGGCACTTTATTGTTAGATGGAAGTTGGGAAGGGGGTGCTAAGGGCCTGCTTGGGGTTATTCCCAATTTTGGGAAACATTCTGCTTCCTAAATACAGCAATTGGTGAAGGGTTGACAATGGGTGAAGGGCTCTCCCTCACTGCTCCTCTCTTGTCCCCATGGTCTTTTAAATGGCACTCTCAGCAGCAAAGGGTTGCTATTGGCACAGCAGCACCGTGCCCGGGGACAGTTTCCCAGATGTACTCGAGCTCTGTGTGCTTCCTGGAGGAGCAGACTTTGATCAATGCCCTACCGTGTTCAGAAACTCATTTGTTTACAGTAATCTTATTATTATTATTATTATGCTGTTTTAGATTGTTTTAAAACAGCTGTACTCAAGGACGTTTGAGCTTTTTCTCTTTGTATTAATGTCCTTCCTTCCAGAAAAAGGCTTGACAAGAAAGAGAAACTTGGCTTCTTTCACAGAAACATACGTTAACAAATAGCAGTGGGACACTAATCCTGTCTTCAGTTCCTTTCTGGATTGTTGTTGCAGCTTTATTTTTTTTTCCTGGAACATGCAGCACAGAGCAAACTCGGTGGGGACTTAGAGAGGGGACCAAAAGAGGCAGTGGGTGCTGCTTACTGACTGAGCAAGGCTCAGAGCACTGCACTGAGTATCTGAGTGGGAAGAGTTAGGAGCCAGGATGAAGTCCTGAAGGAGAAATACAAAACCTGACAAATGGTGATACTTGTTTAAAGCACTGACAACCACCTCCAGGTGCTGCTGTGCTGACAGGGCTCCAGAGCAAAGCAAACTCGTTAGGTATGGTTGTCTGGGTCTTGCTCGTGCACCTTCCTCCCCAGGGCTGGGCTCTTTGCTGGTGTAGACACATCACAGCAATTAAAAGGAGTCTGGCTCTGGATCTTTCTGCCCTGATTCAGACCACTGAACCAGTGCAGAGCTCTGCATGAACAATGTACGGGGCTGCTCCCCAGTCTGGCACTCACGGCAGGATTCGATGGGGAAGTTCATACTAAAACCCTGCTGTTTAAGAAATACTTTCCCTTTTACCCCTCTCCTCTGGGATTTGCCCAGAAATGGCTGGTGTCTGATAGCCTGATAGCATTTGTGAATGAGTTGGTCACAGTCCAATCCTTAATAGCCATCTGTATCTCCCTGCACTGGACCACGATCCAGCTTGGTTGGTCTGATTAGCAAAGCCCCAGAGAGGCCCCTGTCTAAATATCACAGTGAGCAAACCTCAGCCTCCAGCTCTGGGCTGAGTCCATCACACCAAGAGGCAATGGGATGCTTTTTTATTTGTAGCCACTGATGATGCTGTTTTGGCAGAGTCTCTGTTTCTCATCCAAATTGTTTTGGGCCAGGTTCTGATTCCCTTAAGTCTGGCTTCATTGTAGCTTAGTTTGCCTCTAGCCATACTAGTGAAAATAATTAAAGAGTAAAGGATTACTTGGTGTGAAGAAAGGTGGAAGAATTGGGCCCTTGATTAAAGCACTAAAAATAGCAAAATAGAGTTTCAAAGAAGATGTAATTACTTCTTTTATCTGCCCAGCTCTTATCATTTGTGACAGTTACTGGGTGTTTCTTGGTGTGTTTTCAGACCTGTGACTTGATTGCATATTGCAGAGTCTTTTATGCGGCTCCTGAACATTGTAGCAATCTCTGCTTAAACAAATGTAACAATGGCAGTCAGGTACCCATTGCATTTGCTATTTTTGCCCTGTCAACTCATCCTTTCAAAAGACACAATTTGAAATCAGTTTCTTCCATATTTATTCTCCATCAGTGAACTCCCAGATCAGATTTGCTCAGGTTTAAAGCCAAAACAAGGTTTCTTTGCTGAATGCTCAGCCTGGCATCTAAAACTCAAGCTGTGTTCTTCCTGCCGTGCACGTCACCGTGTCAGCAGTCATGGTGCTGGGACCAGCCCTTCACTGGCAATTTTGCTGGAGGTGCAGGACTTGGGGAAAAAAAAAATTGCTTTCTGGTCTACGCAAATTTTGTTATCAGAAAACTGAATATGTATTAAGCCAAACTTCTTTTTCTTTTGCAATGGGCAAACTCCGATGTTTTCAGAGATGCTTCAGGATCTCTTGTGCAGCTGACAGGGAGGGGAGAGTGGGACCGTGGACATGGGACAGGCTTTGAAGGAAGCAGTGGGTGGTACTACAGCATCCTTTAACTGATGCTGCCCTTCTGTTTAGGAGCAAAGAAAGAAATACCTCCTTCAGTGTTTAGTCTGTATTGTTTCCTGGTGCAGCCCATTACAGAGACAAATGGGTGTGCAGTAGCCCCCAGTACTGTCCCATGTGCTGTGGTTGAGAGAAAAATGACAGCTTGACAATTTCCTGTGTGTTTTCTCAGCAAGGCTCTTTTTAATTGTTAGAAGGTTTTCTCTTCTTCCATTAGTGTGATGTCATTAGACTGCAGCTCATGGGATTTTACACTAAATTTTTCATGCTGAGAAGCAGAAGTGATTCTATTTTTTTTTTGTTGGTTTTTTTTTTCCCCCGCTTGTCATGGTTTTGATTAGGAATTCAACTGATCCCTGTCCAGAAGAGCCTTTATCAAAATGCAGCTAGGGAATTAATAAGTAAAAAGTGCATGAAAACTTTTTGTCAGAGTTAGAACAATAAGCATTCCTAAAGCTACTTAGTCTTCTGTCTGTCTCTCAGCCCTCTTAGCTTGAACAGGAAGATAAATTAATATTCCGTTAAGGAAGTTTTGCTTTCTTCTTGTTGAGTTGGTTTTGGCTTGAATGGCCTGCTGTGTGCATGAGAAGTTGTTAGGGATCTTGTGAGGAATAAACTGTGTTTTGGGTACCTGTGAATGTTCTCTGTTCATTACAGTACCTTTGTTTCTCTCCAAGTTTCAGTATTTTGGATCTACTTGGAAGACCTTTGGCAGACACAGGATGACAGTTCATTAGAAAGTCAGTTCTATTTTCTGAAAATATAAAAAGTCCAAATGTCAGTGTAGTTTCTGCATGTTCTTACAATTGAGCCAGTTGGGTAATCTAATTTCCCCCCCTCGCCAGGGTTAAATCAAACTATGCTTATTTATTTTGAAGGACAAACGTTCCCCCCCAGTTCCTTTCTCTGGGGCTAGACTTGAAGTGTGCAATCTATGGGAGGCCATCTGCCAGTGCAAGGAACGTGAGCAGAAATCTCTTTCCCTTAATGAATGAGTTTTGCTTGCCATTAATATTGTTGATTGGTTTCCTGACAAAATATTGCTGTGCTAAACAGAGAGCTGCCTTGTCCTCCATCCAGGAGCTGCTTATCAGCACTGACAAAACAAGCTACTTCATTGTACGTTTTCAGAGGATTGTGAAATTTCTTAAAGCAAGTGGCAAAAGGTGATTTCCTTTTTTTTTTGTTGTTTCTTCAAGTCTGTGCATGCCAAAGTCTTGACAAGGTGAAGCCCTGTGCAGTGTATTTGTTGGCGTATTTCCTTGCCCTTCTGAAAGTCTGTTTTGATTGTGTTGGTTTTCTGCTTTGTACCTTCGAGCAACAACTCAACTTTAACAATGCATGGGAAAAACTCCACAAAGAGTTACTTTTATGTGATGGCTGGCTTGGAAACAACTCCTTTCTGTGACTTACATCCCTACTTCCAGCTGCCAGCTGAGATCTATAGTGCTTACTCCACTGGATAGCAGTTACACAAATTGTACTTGTGTGGGCAGCACCTGTCAAATCCTTAACCTAAGTACTCAACTTGGAGCCCTAAAGACTTTATTCCCATGATTTGTTTTTATTCCTCCTTTCTGGAGCATGTCATCATAACTTCTGGAGCCGCTGATTGCTATCAGCTAACCAAATCTGACAGGAAAATTGTATCCTCAAAGGTGAACCTCTGAAATCTTTGTGGAAGATGGCTGATGAGGCACTTCTGTGACAGTGCCCTCTGCCCAGACTGAAAATGTCAGCTTGGACTTAGCAGCTTTTAGATAAAGAACAGCTTTCTCTTAGAGAAAAGACTTGCGTGGGAGAACTGTTGGGCAGGCTTGGCTGCAGGAGGGGTTTTGGGGAAAGGTTATGCCCTCTTGGTTGCCCATTTCAGTCAGTGATGAGGTGGGAGTCTGCAGGGAAGGAGGTTTCATCCTATGCCTGCAGGGGTCCTGATGTGACCTGCAGGCTGTGCCCTGTGCAGGTTTAAGTCCAAGTGCTGAGCTCCTCCTGTGAGGGTGGTGGGCTTGCTCAGGCCTTTCACGGGGCTCTAACTTGGCTCTTCTCTCTTCAAGTGCCTCAATCCCAGTTTCCCATGCAGGGTTTGTTGGGAGCAGCACACAAAGGCTGTCAGCCTTGGAGGGTTGGTTCAGCTCCACCCAGTCCTAATTCAAGCCACACTCAGCTTTTCCACGAGCAGAATTGGGCTGGGAGCTCTGGGGTTGACAGGCTCTTTAGTGTGTTTCCTAGCCCTTAAAGCTGTACCCTGAAACATGGAGCAAGGACTGCTGAGACAAGGTCTTGAGACGGGCAAGAGGACAGCAGAGATTTTCCCAAATCCCTAAAGTTTCCATTCAGAGCTGGTTCTCAACTTTTTGCCTGTCTTTCGCCTTGAATTTAAGAATTAAAATGTTGGGAAAGGGTGCTGTTTTGCTTTTGGAATGGCAATTCAGCTCTCCTGTAATCCTCAGCTGTTCTGTCGCAGTGACAGTAACAGGAAATCTGGAAGAAGCTGTGGTTTGATGCCAGGGTGAGAGGTCTTTGTCTTGCTTTCCCGAGGAATTTAGGAATTGCTGTACTACATCATCCCTCCTGATTACAAAAGCTGTCGCTGTCCTTCAAAATAAGCCTTGTTCTCTTCTCCATGCCACCCCAACCCCCATCTTCTCTGTGTTGGACTGTGCCCAGATCAATATTCTCCGAACCCTTTGATTCTCACATGTGCTACAAAATCTGTAGGCTCTGCACTGTTTGGGTGTAATTAGAGAGACCTCATGTGATGGCTCACCTGCTTGTGGCTATCGCAGAGCAGATTTCCTTGCGATCTGCTCTTGGCATGTCCCCATTCTTTGTTGGATACTCTGAGACTAAGTCTGGTTTTCACTTCATTAAGTGACTCTGAAACATGGACACAAACCAAAGCCCGGGCAGATGACAGTCTTGATTGTACTATGTATATTTTTTCACGGCTTTGAGTGGATGAGTTTGTAGCTTTCATAATGATGTTTGGCTGGTGCCTGAATGGGGCCGAGATGGCAGGTTGCCCACAGCGTTGTGACTGGTCTAGAATGAGCTGGGAGCCTCCACATCCTGGGGAAAGAGGGACTTGGCAGGCACCATGTCCCATCTCCTAATGTCCTTGGCTCCAGGAATTTCTCATTTCTTTAGCAGAGAAGCCCAGTCAGGCCCAGCATGTTGTGAAACAAATCTGCTGCAGATGAAAATGGCATTCTTGTTTCTTAGCAGATCCCATTTAAATGGCAGCATGAGCCTGGAGATCATCTGCTGTGTGCACTCTTTGTTCTGAGCTTGTACAGACAGGTGATTTGCATGGCCATCATTTCCAAAAGTGTCATCTGCCTCAGACCAGATGTTCACCCTTCCTCCACTGAGGCTCTGCACTTTCCTTCTTGCTCCTTACTCTTGAAATAAATCTCCTACAGACATTTTCATCCAGACTGAAACTAGACAGTTTCCCTTTGAGTGACACACGCATCCAGCTAATATCAGGGTGGTTAATCTTGCTGAACCCTCCCTGTGACAACCGCTGCTGTTCTGGCCACCAGTCCCTCCCAACATCCTTTTTTCAGGCCTCTGCACACCCAGGTGTGAGATGGAGGTGAGTGCCACCATAACCTATTGACCCCCAGCTAGAGAAGCATTTAAAGCCTCGATGTGGAGGTTGGTGTCCTGCAGGAATTATCCTTTCCCACTGTCAAATCAGCATGGTCAGCTGCAGATTGACCAGAGGGGCTGGGGAGTGCAGCAGCCCTCATAAAGGGGATGGGTGTGGTGTTATGGGATTGTGTGAACACTTGTATGACCATCCTCCATGAGGATGAGACTAGGATATGGTCTATTTTACACCATAACATGCAAAAAGAAGTTCCTGGCTATATAATATTTTTTTACCAGCTATCGTGGTACCATGAAAGCATCTCCAGTTTGTTTTGTTGCTTATGTTTCTTTTCCTGCATTTAATTCTGCCTCTGGAGTTTCTAATTCTTCCTGCAAAAAGTGAAACCAGCAATCACTCACTGGGAAGAGACTCTGAGATCTTGAGTTGCTAAAAATGTACAACATGTTGCACAGTAAAAGGAAAACTTTCTGTCCTTTCTCTTCCCCTCTCTTTCCTCCCCCTATGCCCACCAAACATGTCTATAATGTAAAGTTAATTTGGACAGAAATTTCTATTCTAAATTCCCTTTCTCTTTGACTGAATAGGGCATGTAATCCCTACAGTAGGATTACTTCCACTTATGATGCTGTCTTTGAAGATTTATTGTTCTTTAAACGTTTCTTGGATGCTGCATTTGAATTTGATCCACTTTTTTTCTGCAACTAGCAAGAATCCTGTGCATTGCTTTTGTGCCTCTCTTTCTGTAACATGAGTCAAATGATGCAACTAATTATAAGGAAATGAAAGGTTGCCTGGTGTTTATTAGGCCCTGACAGTGGGGTCTGTGCCTCGTGGAACAGGAAATCACAGTCCCTGCTTCAGTGCTCTCTTGAGCTGAGCAGGGCAGTGGGTGTTACACCCAAGCAAGGTCTGGTGAATCAGATCACCAAAGCTTGGTCTTAAAGCTGTTTGTTACAATTTGTTGGTGAGTTTGTTTGGGAGGTCTCACCAGAGCGATGTCTCTGCAGAGACACAAATGGAAGGAGTGTGGTCAGGCACATAAGAAATCGTGGATTTTATGCATGGGTGGAAGGTGAGACTTCCACAAGAGTGAGCAAAAGAGAGAAGCTGGTTAGGAGCCTGGAAGGAGGGAGCACAGGGAGTAAAGGAGGAGGACGCCTTGTTGTGGAGATGTGAGTGGGAAGCAGGAAGCTTGGATTTGGAGAGGTAGGTGAAATGAAACCAGTGGTGTGATTAAAAAATGGGATTGGGCACAACTGAATGCAAGAAAAAAGCAGAATTGCAGGGAAAGTGCATTGGGCAGACTGAAAGCAAGTGAAAAGCAAAAAGCACCAAGGTTGGACTGTGGGTGGACAGTGAACGTGAGTTAGATCAGTCCTGGATTCCTGAAAACAAAGCTTGAGGTTAGACTGAGCAAGTAAGACGTGAGGAAAAGCAGATGGCAGGGTAGTTTGAGTGCCTGAAGATAAACAGGGCAGTTCAGTGCTTAACAACTTCAGTATTCCCAACAAAACATTAACTCTTTCAAACTGGTTTGTTTTTTTTCCCCTCTTTATTTTCTTTACCTTTGGAGTGCAAAGCATGGCTGGGTTTACAGTGGTGGACTTGAACCTGACCTGGGAGGTGGAGCTGGGCCAGGATGGTTGGCACAGTTTAAGGTGCTGGGCAGAGTGTGCTGTTCCAAAGCAAGGATTGGGTGTTGGATTCTCCCTTAGATACCCTTCCCTCAGTCCTCAGGGACCTGCCCTTGGTGCAGGTAATGCAGAGTGAATAAAACAGCAGTAGAGGTAGATGGAGAGCCAGGGCAAAGCATGCAGCCTGCTTTGCAGGAACTTGGATGTAACTCCTGCATGGAGCTGGCAGCTGGGGCTGCACTTGACAGAGCAGTGCCTGCCAGGATTATAGTTTCTTCTTTTCTAGTTGTATTTTTCTCAGAGGTTGATTTGCATAATGTAATGCAGTAACGGGGTGCTGACATGTGGCATGGTGGAGTTCAGCTCTGGGATGGCTTATCTGCATTAATGCCCATCAGCTGGTTCTGGCAACTGCCCTTTTTATTTAAAAAGGGAATCTCCCATGTCTCCCTTCCAGCTAATCAGCAGGAGATGGGACATCAGATCCCTGTCTCTTCTTGTAGTGTCTCTGCATTAAGACTTGGAGATGATAATGCTCAGGAGAGGCAGGCACTGCAACCCAGCTGGATAATTTCCCTGATCTGCTTGTTGATGTGTTTTCCAAATGGCTGCAGTGTCAATGAAGTGAGCTGATGCATGTGCCAAACTCCTGTTGAACTAGTCCTGCTCCTTGCTTCCCACCCCCCACCCTGTGTGTAATGAGTGCCTTTGCTGACACAGTTCCCTGCAGTGCTTACACACTTCTGCTTGCTGGGATGGTTCTGTGGGCTTCCCAAACCCCTGGCAGCTGAAGAAGTTGGTGGCCTGGCCCTGCTGGCCCCTGCAGGGAGGGTCTCCAGAGGTTGAGTGCATGGGGGCATTCCCTGGATGACCGATGGTGAGTGGCACGTTCAGCTGTAGCCATGAAATCGGGGAGCAGTGCTAACTGCAAAACCGAGAGAGGATTTTTTTGAACAACTGGAGTGTAGAGCTTAGGCTTGCAGAGCTGAGAGTGCTGGGTGAACTGTGAATTAATGTCTAAAAAGCCCTGGGAAAGTTCACGATTGTGTACGTTGTTATGAAGTTGATACCCAGGTTATGTTGGGTCTATCGAGCTGGATACACCTCGTGATCCTTTAATTGCCCTTTAAGCTTTCCTTCCCCTCTAGCATGACTTTCTGGTTTTTCTCTACCCACTCATACTCCAGCACAGTAACCACACCTTGGTGTGTTTCTTTGCTCGCTGCAAGCTAAGTAGGGACAAGTTTTACAGATGCTGAGATTAAATGGGGTCTTCTGGAGTGTTTCAAGAGGGACCAGACCCCTTGAGCAGACTGGGAAGGGTCCAGGATTGCATGTGGGCAGCAGAGGGCTGATGCGAGAGGTGAGCAGGGCCTCCACGTATCAGCTGCCTGCAAGTGGTTATAAAACAATCCACCACAGACTGGGAAAAGGTTGCAAACATATGGAATCTTTCATTTGGCTACCTTTGAGCTAGAAAAGAAAATAAAGCTGTGTAATTTACCCAAAGTATGTGTAGGATACAGTGTCATTCTCAGGAGAGCTCTTTTAGTGTTTGGTGCTAAGGAAGGATGTGTTTGCTGGGGGCCTTTCTGGAGCAGGCAGGAGGCACTGCCAGATGAAGCTCCAGCTAGTTTCTGTACCCCCAAGGTGACTGAGATGAGGTAAACAATCTGCTGCTTGGGACTTAAATATTGTGGGTTGTTTGGCTCTGCTCTGAGAAGGAAGGACAGCAAAAAAAAAAAAAAATAGTAGTAGGTTATTACAGGCAAACAGCCACACTTTGATCATTTGCTAGCCAAGTACTGCCTTGAATCCTGGCTGCATCAGGTTGGGATTGTCCACGGTAAATCTGCTTGGCTTTATTGCCTAAAAAGTGGGACAGTGGCAGTCTGTATCTCTGAAGGTGGTACTCCTTCCCCTGGGCTGAATCACCCAGAGTCAAGACCGTGGGTGAGGACTTCCTCCTTCAGTATTGGAGCTGGAAGATGAAACATCCTTTGAGAAGGTCACAGGAAGGGCTAGAGAGGAAAGTGGGAAAGCAGGCATCATTAAGTGCCTCTTTGATCCTGGCTTTCCTTACGTGATTGTCTGGCGTGGAGGAGGGAACAGATCCAAGCAGTCCTTTCCAGTCCTTGACCAGTGCTTGCTAACTTGCAATTGCTTTTTACAATCGCCACTTTAAAGTGAATATTTGCATAAATAGACATGAGCTGGACCCAAACAATCACAAAAGAAAAGCTGGTTGGAAGCTGTTTCTAGTAGCACTGTCTGCAAACAAAACAAGATGTGCAGTACAAAACCTATTAACTCGATTTGCTGTATTTATGCTTTGTGTGTTCAGGAACAGCATGTTGCTATGGGCCATCATGTAATCCAAATTGCCTTGCAGGGGCTCAGAGGTTTAACCATTCCAGAAGTTTCACAGCACTTTCTTCCCTCCAGAGGCCACCTGGCAGCACTGCAGATTTCCACATGTGATTTTCATCTAAGGTCTTCCCCAGCTATATATAAATCATGGCAGTGAAATCATCTGAGGATGCTAGGAATTTTGAAAAAAGCCCTTTGGGGCTGGGATGTAAACAGGCCTTTCCTGATGGGATTTCATTTATGTTTCATTGAGGCTAAATTCTTCCCTTGGCTACACTAGGCTGTTCTTAAAATAAATGGTTTAAAACTGGTTGTTTTTTGGGGGGGGTTTTTTTGGTTGGTTTTGTGTTTTGTTGTTANNNNTTTTTTTTTTTTTTTTGTATAAATGCTCTTTCATGTCAGAGCTGCACTAGGTCAGCTCTGCCTGAAAGTTTGAGGCTTTATTTCAGGTATTACCCAGAAAGTATTTATTAGTGTTTTGTCCATGACACGAGTACCTGGGAAGTCTTCATGGGGTTGCTCTGAGAAGGGGAAAATGGTGGTTTGTCTGGGTAAAGACACTAAGGTTTGAACTTTTTTTGTAACATGACTTTGGAGTCACCCACCACACTGGTAAAAGTGTCCAGCAGTGAGGTGATGGGTGCAACTGCTTTTGAGTACATTTGGATGAGCAGGAAAAACAATGGAAGTGTGGTGTTGCTCTTATTTCTTATTTTTAGCTGGAAGTTGGAGTCAGCAATTTCTCCTGCCATGGCAAACCATGTGTTACTACACCAGCTGACAGAATAGGTGCATGTGCAATTAATCCTGAGATAAAACATGAGAGAACTGTTTTGTTAGCACTGGCTAAGATGTTGTGGACCAGGAACTCACACACATCCAGCAGAATTTGGCATAGCTGCAGGGGTTTTGGCCCAAACCTTGTCATCTATTACCTCACAGCTCTGGAGAAATCTTTCAGTAGTCACCTATTCCTAATACCCAGTACCTAAGACTGGTTGCTGATCAAAGGTGTGGGGCACTGTGTTTTCCCTTCAAATACTAAATACTAGTTTTATTTTTGGTGCCTGATATCAGTGGTGAGTGGGTAGAAGGGATTAATTCCTTCTGAAGTAAGTGGGCTTTAAAAAAAAAAAATGCAGCAGGTGGATGATGTAGTGCTGCTGCAGCTTTCCTGTAATGTAGGAGAGTGGAGCATAATTGCATCAAGTAGTGGTTTCGAAATATCAGATGTCCATTAGTGCATAATTAGGAAGTTAATGAAGTGTTTCCAAACATGTGGTGACCTCTTTTTCTCCGCCAAACTTGGAGGCACTGTTGCTTATTGCATTAGTTTCTTGGAAAATGTGCCCCACTGGCAGTATCTACTGGGCCTGCCTCCGAGAATTACTGGAAGAGGACTGAAGGTCTTTGTAATGTTGAACATGCCTGGAAATGTTATCCTGAGCACATCTGGGCCCAGCAAGTCTGGGATGCCTTAAAACACAAAGAGTAGAAAAGCGAAAGGTCAAACTGGAAGAGCAAAAGGGAAATTTGGAGCACTCCGTGGGAAGAAGTGACTCAAAATTCTTACAGAACTGGCTCCAATGGGGTGTGAGGACCTAGCACCTGGTCCTGCTAATGCTTTTCTGTGGTACTTAGAAAATACATGATGGTCTGAGGGAATAGTTACAGGTTTTCCTTGATCTTTTATTCACCCAGGGCTGACCATCTTAGGAAAGCCAGATTATTCACCAAAGTACGTCTCTTCCAATAAGCTGGAATCCAAATGCGGACATTTTAATTGAAAATGGTAGTTGATAAGAAATGAATGATCTTTTGTTCATTTCTGACATAGTATATCATGTTAGGTCAAGTTCCTTTTTGGTTTGTATTAATGAGATGTCTGCACTGATGATGAAAAATACTAATTAAAAGATTGCTCTCTTTAGCTACAAAATCTCTATCTGTTTGGACAGTGAGCGTTGTCCAGGGTGAGCAATTGCACGTTCCATCAGAACCAATTTTGGTGTTTGGTTATGGGCTGACAAACAGCTTTGTGCATGTTGTAATATTATGCCAGGAATGATACTGGCCTTGGAAATGCTTCATGCTAAATGGAAGACGCAGTACAGATCTCAGTGGGTAAAGTAAAACACCTAAAAATTTCCTTATGATTTGGCAGCTACAGTTGAGGGGTTTTTTTAGGATAGCCAAGTGAATAAAAGGGTTTTTGTCCCAAATAAAGCTCGGATTACCTTGACCTGTAAGTGTCTGGCATATCTTTGTACTGCTGAGTTCCTTTTCTTTGCCATGTTCAAATATTCTGCTTGTAACTTCTCCCTGTGTTTTGATCACGAGCTCTGACTGTCTTGCTTTCTTCCATGCCAGCTTTCACACAGATCTGCCTCCATCTCCTGAAAGATTAGGTGATCTATCTCTCCCTTTTCCTGTTCTTTTTGGATATAGTATGTTTCCCTGATGAAAAATGAGGCTTGTCTCCTAATAAAGATGAGTTGTGTTATGTCTTGCTCTGGATGGTGTTATGGTGTTACTTTTAAAAAAGTTGCATTTGCTAGAGCTGAGTTAAGGTTTACAACTATACAGGAAATGTGTCTTGCTTTGGTCAGTCTGAAAGGTCCTGAGTTGCAGCATGCTGCAAAGGCTACTTCTCATGTTAGGTATATATGGGGCCAAATTCTTGGCTTGCATAATTCTGCAGATAATTCTGTGTTTATGCTTGCTTGTACCATGTTCTTATTGGCTTCAGTTTATTACTCGCAGCATCAAACTGTAAGTCAAGCTTTAGAGTGACTCAGAATTCTTCAGTTTGCTGAGGAAGTCAGGATTATAGCTGATTTCACCACCTCTGAAATTCACTTTTTGTGCTGAGCACAATGTAATCGTATTAAAATACAAGATAAAGCTTTGCTAATTCTCCTTCACTTGAGGTTTGAGGGGCAGGGGAAGATCTATAAAAAATTAGAGGTTCTAAACCAAAATGGTGCCCCATTCCAGAGGAACAGAGAAGAACTTGGGCATTAGAAAGTGACATCTTCTTTGCAATGGCAACAATAAATGATTGATAAACACAGTGGGAAGGAGAAGAAAATCTACTTGTCCCCAGTTTAAGAAAATCATGCTGGTTGTTTATCTGCTGAAGAATTTAGTCAAGAAAATTGTGGTTGGTGTGTGTGGAAAAAGAATGGCTGCTGGGAGGCTGTCAAGGTTCCCATGACCTGTTGAGCCTTGCAGGGGGAAGTGCAAGTCCCACAGCTCTGCCTGGGGATCAGCTGTGCTGTGCATGGGAATGAAACACCTTGACTTAACTTCATCCAATTTTGAGGTTAGTCCTTCTGTAGTAGTGTGTTGGATTAGAAAATACAGAAGATGTTTTCCAATCTGCATTTTTCTGTGATTCCTCTACCAGTTTGAGAAGAAAATGTAAGTTTTCTCCAATAATGTTGGCCTGTGTGATTTCTGTTCCGTTCTGAAGAAATGTCTTTGCTGTGAGAGTAGATTTTTGTATGTTCTTCTTTTGTTTTGATATTTATTTGAGGTGGTAGAGAGGGAAGACAGAATGTCAGGAACTGATGAATTTAAAGAAAGCTAAAAGAATAATCATTTAAAGTAGGCAGAAAGTGGTGTCACCATTTGACAATTTAAGACCTTAAAAGTCTTTCCCATTTTGAGCTGGGAGAAGCTGTGAAATGATAAACAATCAGGCTTGTTTTGGTTGAGCTGGGTGAGGGAGGATTTTCTGTATTTTTGTTTGAGAACAAGTCAACCAAAACATGCCTTTTTTTTTTTTTTATTTCTAACCCTATCTCCCTTTCCCCACTTTAACTGTAAACCAGTCAAATAGAAAATGCAGATAAGGTAAGCATGAACAACAGGTATGAGACTTGGGAAGACTGCCTTAACTTTGAAATTCAAATTGTGTTAAAATTAATCCTTTCCAGCAAAACACTCATTTGAATTAATTGGTGTGTTATTTTCTTTTCCCACATAATACAATTTATTTTAAGCCTCCTACTTGTTTAAAGACCTTATCTTTGATTGATGGCTGGGATATTCCATAAGTAAGCAGGGTTTTTTTCTGAGATGAAAGTGTAGTAAAGGAAGTCAAGGAATCATATCATCATACCTTTGCTTGCTCTTTAAAAGACTATTTTTAATCTTGACATCCTAAATAACTGTTTAAATCATCTACAAGAAGAAATATATCAATACCACATCTTATATTAAAAAAACCTCACCAGATGTGACTGGCAGAGTATGTGTATTTATAGCTTCTCTATTGCTGCTGTAATCTACATTCATTTCTCTGTGACTCCAGAGTTGTACAAGCAAGACTGCATCTCTTAAAAGCATTTGAATGATTACTTGTTCATGTCAGTGTGTGTAGTGATGCAAAGGAAAATTCTTTTCCTTTCCTCCATTAATATACCCTGTAAATAAATGCTTGTTTGTTCTTCGTCGTGCATATTAATTCTGTAGAAAATCTGCGATCTGTTATGGCCTTGGATGAACTGGGGTTTTTTTATTATTTTTATTATTTTCCCTAGATGCCTTTTTAGAAATGGAAAAAACACTCTAAGTTTTTCTGTAGCAAAAGAGGCTGCCAAGTGTTGTGAGCAGTTCAATTAGAATATGCCTATTTTAGAAGGCTGCTTAAAAGAGACTTAACAGTAGGAAAAATTGGTGCAAACTCTGCTTTTTAGAAGTGGTGCACCTGGGTTCTGATACATTATGCTCATGAGAAGAGGACAGGACTGGGTCTTTTTGGAGCACCCATTTAGCTGTCGGCAAGTGATTAAGTGGCACTTGAATAGCTTCTGCAATATGTGGAAAAGTCTGATCTTTGGCTTCTTAAACTAGAAACTGCAAAGTAATAATGAAGGAAAAAAATATGTGGAATGCAGTTAATAATATTTTGGGATTGCAATTTTCCCACTTGTTTTATTTTAGACTGGAAACAAACTGCGTCTGTAGTGATCAGCTACCTAGAGATATTTCCATTAAAGGTTTCTACTGCAGTATCTTTTTAGAAACTCTTTTTTAGTTTTCTTTCGAATGAAAATGTGCTGACAGTCATGGAGTTAAAAAAAAAAAAAATCCTTTCCCCACTATATTTTTCCCAGAGGATTATTTTTATTACCGATGTGCATGAATTACAGTAGGATGCAGTAGCTAGATCAGGCATTAATACAACCCTTCAGTGTAACATTTCAGCCCTAAGATTAATCTAAATCTACCCAGGCATCTAAAAGCAAATGAGAGGAAGTAGGAAATGAAGGCAGGGAAAAAAAGAAAAGGAAGAGGAGATCTATCTTGGGACCATGATTTATATAGTTTTCCGGGATTATACTGCAATCTGTGAGCACTGAAATAGGCTCTGGATTCTGTAGAAATACAACCCAAAACATTACTTTATGTGCCAAAAAAGCCTTTTCAGCCAGCCCAGTGGGGCCTGTGTTCCACAAAAGCAGGACAGTGACCTGTTTTTTCCTCATCCCCTTTTCCACAGCGCGTGGATGATGTGCTAGGCAAGGCTGCGCATTGCAGTTTCTCTTGGGGCAGGAAGATTTGGGGAGCTCTTGCTGAAATCTGCAGAGACAGTGGGGAAGGGCAAGATGTCAAGGTCACTAAAACCTGGCTTCTCTCCTTGTCTTGACTGTCAGAGCCCAAATCATTGTCTCTCAGTTTTCCTCTTCTCCTTCATCCCTGCACCTTTGGAAACACGTAGAAATCTAGAACTAATTTTGGGGGGTTTTGGTGGTTTAGAGAACTATTCTGGTCTGGGCCCTGGGAACCCTGAGGCAGACTCCCACTGCTCTGAGCCCTTTCTTTCCCCTGCTTACGCTGGTGTGGTGAGATGCCAGGGAATGCTGTCCCTGCCTGTTCCCACGCAAAAGTGCAGTGCTTAATGTGAGTGACGGTGTCCCACCCGCACTGGGGGCCTCCAGACAAAAATTAATAAAGAATGAAGGCGATAACAATTTTTCTGAACAGTCAGAGCTGATCAAATAAACTCCTACCATGCTTAAAAATTAACAACAACAAAAAATCCATTTGAAAGGCAAATTTGGGCACGCAGCACCTGCCCTGATTTTTTTTTATTTTCTAAAGTAGCACATCTCTTTGCTGACGCTTGACTGCAGTGACTCATCATAGGAGGCTAAATCAGCCATGTAGAGTAATGCAGCGTGACTGATTTAGCCAGCTCTGATGCAGCATGATGAGAGTAACTTTAACCAGGAATTTCAGCTCTTTCCCCCTCCTCTCTCAGCCTGAGAACAAAGGCAAAGTTAAACATCTTTCCAGCAGTCAAGTATCTTGCTTCAGGGCAAAGCTTTTTGTTTGTTTTCTGTCAACCGAGAATCTTGTGTGTAAGAGATAAACATTAAGATCTTGAACCAGAACCATGGAGGGATGTGCAAGCAGAGCTTGTTAAAAACGTCTGAGTAGAACAAGTCTTTAGTGCCTTCTTCATCTGGGACACTTATCCAAAAGTGTGGTGAGGATTTTTGAGGGCAAGTCCTTAAAATATTGCCTTGTGTGGTATAATACACATAGAATATAGCCAGGTTTTACATGCTCACACAGGAGGAGCACTGGCAAAGTGTGCCTGACCTTCTGACACCTGACCAAACTCCATCTGCCCATCCAGTTATCCAGCATCAGCTGAGCCCTGCTGGCTGCCTCTGGCCACTTCTGGTGCCCTCTGGTCAGAAGCAGTAACATCGTCCTGCCCAAATGCCTTTCACTGAGATTGAAGCACAGAGAATTTTTTTCTCAAGGTGAGCACATTGAAGCACAGGGATTGTCCCAGGTGAGAGGCTTCTCAGGACCGAGCAATTCGATTGTGGGTCAGAGCTTTTATTCTTGGATGCTGTGCACATTTTTGCTGAGGCAAAGGAAGTTGGCTTTATACCCCAGCCACTGAAATTCAGACCAGAAAATAGTGCAGAATGTCAACCAAATGGTGCATTTTGAGATGAAATGGAGAAGGAGCAGGCTTAGAGGAGGAATGAGAGTGCGTGTTCTCATTTTTGGAAAAATCAAGTGGATTCAAGTTCTGCTGAACAGGAGTGGCCATATTTTGCAAAGGGGAAATAATCCTGTTCAAGAATATAATTGGGCTGTTTGAAATAACCAGCATCACTTGAAAGTGGATCCTAAAATGGAAGAACAGAAAATAGAAAGGTAGGAAGAAGGAGCTTTTCTAAACACTTGTTTCTCCAGATGTTTGGCTGAATCATGTCAGAGAAGCAAGTGTGAGTGGCTTTTACTGTTCTTTCCAAATTTAGATATTAGGGTAATGACGAGGAACTCTGCTTACACAGTCTTTTCTCCCCTGAATATGGTCCCTTGCATCTCTTCTTACTGAGTTTCAGTGATTTAGGGCTCTTGCAACACAGACTCTTTGTGCAGGTACTCTTTCAATCAGCTCAAAGTGCTGGCCGCTTTATACATACATATATATATATATATATACACAGGTATAAAAATATATATTCTTTTTCTTGTAAGACAAGAGGTGCACTGAAGAAAATGGGTTTAACTTCACAATTGCCTTAAATCCTACCTGGGATCAGCTGCTGAGCCCAGAAAAATCCATTGTCAGCCCTTAGTCCAATGGAACATCTTGAGAAATGACATCTGAGTTAACTTTTTTTTACTACTTCCAAGAGTTTCGATATAAAAGAAAGTATTTCAACCTTCTAATTCAGCAAATAACTTCCTCCAACTTCATGTGAAAATGAAAAATTCATTATAGTATATACAGATACTTTTTTTCTCCCTTATTGCTCTTCTGTGGAGGGTAGATGAGTGGTGACACCTGTTTCTGCACAACAAATGCTGGTTCAAATCCCTCTCTTGTGCTGGTTCCCTTGTGTTGGTTTTGAAATACTTATTGATTGCATCTTTTCTCAGGGTTTGTTTCGCAATACCACCTCAAGATTTTTAGATATTAATGAAATAATGATTGCGAGCTACACATTTCTCTGCAGCCTGAAGGACATCAATGCAGAGCCAGAAACTCTTCAGCTGAACTGCATCTTGTTAGACCCAGTGGTTGTCAGCACAGCTCATTGCAGAGTCTTTTGTGGGGGCCAAAATTTAGTTGTCGTTTTTCTGATAATTTTGTATAAGGCATATGATGTTAGTTCCTTAAGAAAAAAAAATAAAACAACATCAGAAATTCTGGTTTTTTGCTCTTGTATGATCAAAGTAAGAGGGAAGCAGAATTGCATAGTGAACAGCGAGGAACACAGGCATATTATCCCTTCACTTAGAGTCAGTCTTTGTTAGGCTTACTGAGTAACCACCACAGAAATCTCCATTGAATCCGAAAGAAATACCTGAAACTGCCTCTTTGTGCTGAAGGGTAGAGTCCAATTTCTGTGTTTAATAGCAAGGTATGAACTTCAGGCAGGAAAACAGGATGCCACAACCAGTGCAGTGGCAGAGAGGGCAGGAGAGGTGAGGGATTCGTGTGTGGGTTGGGGTTCTGCTCGTGGGAGAGGGGGGTTTGGGGACACAGGATGAGAAAAATGTTACATATAGCAGGGTGGATGTTCAGAAACTGCATAAGCGGAAATTGCAAGTGTTCAGCAATTTGTTTATTAAATATAATATTCAAATAAGCTGCACTGATTAATTTTTTCATTCAACTAATATTTTCTATTTTTTCCTCAATTTGTATGCCTGTGCATACTTTAAATGTTGCTCCCCTGTATAGCTTCCTTAAAATGTGGTTTATCTCAGATTTAAAGTGTTTTACTCCTGTTTCGTTTTACTCTCGTTTCGTTTTAAACAGCACTTTTTAAGCAATTCAATTGTCTTCATCACCTTCTACAAAAATATGAAATATTTTTATGTGTTTATGTAGTATTTCTGCCAACACTTGCTGGCTACTTTACAAGCATACTCAGTTCATGAGAATTAAATGAAATATTAAGCACAGATTTAAGAAATGGTTGCTCTGTGCAAGTTTAGTGATGGCTCTGTGCTGTTTTTGTCTAGTATTAAGCTCAATTGTTTTGCCTCAGTCATAGACTGCAGCCCACAAACACTGAGTTAATGTTTCCACCGCAGCCCTTTCACTATTGAGAAGTTAATAGTGAGTGGTGCTCTTCATTGTCTTCCTCCTCAGTGGAAATCCTGTTATTTATGCTTGTTCCCGGGGGCCTGGGGTTAGATCTGGGGTTTAACTCTATTGGGAGGTGATAGATGATCTGTTGTTGTCTTCAGCGAGAACCAATTTAAGCCTGAAATTCTTGTCAGGCCCACTTTTTCCAGCCTCCTCCAACACAATGTCTTTCCAGCCTGAGGCCATCTTCCTGCCCACTGCTGCTCCTGTAGGACGTATGAATTTTATTTTGAAACCCATGATGATTTTCTGTAATAACTGAAGATGTTTATAAAGCTTTTTTGAAGTGAGGGGTGACGTGTTTGTGCAGCACTGCACAGAATATCGTGGGTTGGAGGTGTGCTCTGGAGATCACATCCCCTGTGCCCCAGCCAAGGCTGGGTTTGGTTTCCAGCTCCACAGCTCGTGAACTCTGTGTCCTTGGATAAGCTGTTGAACACTCTGTGTCCTCCTGTGTGTATGAGAATGCTTATCTCGCAGGTAGGGATTAATCAGTGTTTGAAAAGTAATTTGAGATCTTTGATGAAAAGCTGTGTGGGAAGAAAATGTGTGACCGCACAGGAGCGTCTCGGAGATTGTGATCACCCCCATTTCCTTTCCTGAGCTTAAGGGAAAAAAAGTGGTGAGAGGGTTTTTAAAGGAGAGAGAAACATGCTTCTCTCTGTGTGTTTCTTTCCAGCACAAAGCACCAGCTACCCCTAAACCCCGGGTGTGTTTATCCTGCATGTGTCGTTCTGTGGTTTCGGTTATCTTCGGAAGGAAATGACTGCTCTGGCTCCCGAGACCTCTTTAACCGATTATGACCTAAGTTAGTTCACAACCACCATCCTTTACAGTGCTTAATCAATAAGCCCTGAAAGCAAACTAATCTTCATTTACTTTTGGAGGCCACTGCAGGAAAAGAAGAATTGTCAGATAAAGCTGGGGATCAGCATTCCTACCTCAAGGCCAAGGGTCAGGTATTAGTACAGAGGGAGATTGTAAATACAGCTTGGTCCAACAGATGCTAAAATTAGTATGGTGGGAAATTATACCTCCAGGGGACAACACTTTAATGCATGCAATAACTGATAAGATAAGCTTCTTTATTACCAAAAAAAAGGATTTAAAAACCATATATAATTTGTCTTCGTGCTTAAGGGAGTGAGGGAAGAGAGTGGACTATTAGGTGGAGATAAGTGGCTCGCTGGAATATTGTATTCATATTGGGCTGTTTCCTGAGGATTTCAGATACATTTACTGAGGGGTGGGAGGCAGGGTGTCCCAGGTAAAGCACAAATCTGATGGAGGTTTAGCATGGTTTTCTTCCTATTAAGGAGAGTTTTCTCTAGACAAACTTGATTCCCAGTGTGGAGTTGTTACCAGTTAAATGTGGAAGGGGGAGTGGATTCTACAGAGGATTTTGCATCATGGATTACTATGTTGTGTGATGTAAACGAGCAAAACTCTGTAGGCACCTTCCCAGCTTCACTGCAGAATCTGTATCCTAGCTTTAGAAATGTGATTTTTGAAGCTTGCACATCATCTCCACATGAGCAAATGGGCTTGGTGTGCTAGAGGATCTGCCTTTGAAAAATACACCTTGTACATGTTAGTGAGAAAGAGAGGGCTAATGGTACTGGCAGGATTTTATGTGGTAATCAGTTTTTAACCCCAAGGTGTTTGATGACTCCTCTTACACCTCAGCTTTTCTCAATTTCGTTGTTCTTCTCACTTCTTTTAAATTGTGAAGTGTTTGAATGAGGAAAGAGTATTGTAGCCATGTCTCTTCTCATCTACCTGGCCTCTAGGATAATAAATACAGGGTTTCCTATTTTTTAAAAAAAGGCCATTTAGTAGTTTCTTCCATATTTTCATAATTTTTTGTTTTAAATCACTGAAGGTGATGGTGGATATGCGTTGCCTTTAGTGTTGGCAGAAAGAGGATGCTGCTCATTTGGCCAGAAATCAGGTGAATGCTGGAATGGCCATTTGCTACATGCATTTCTAAAAAAAGAATCAGAATTTCTTTGCTGTACTCAGCATGTGTGTGCTGTGTGTTTATGTTGAAGGAAATGCCAAAACTTTCAATTATTGTGTCTTGAATGTTACAACTTTTTGGCAATCTTAAGAGGCAAAACCTCCTGACTGTCTGAAACAGCTGTGTATGGTCTTACATTGTACATATTACTTTTGAAAATTGAGAATAGCCTCCTCATTAATTATGAGAAAACTCGACATAGTGAAATTGATGATTCAATAGTAATTTAATTTTGTCCATGTATAATTTTGAATGTGCTGCCTGCAAATGTCCCATTTGCCCACCATCTTGTTCGACTGGAGCATCATTTCTTTAGGAATCCCTGCCAGGAAAAATCATTGTATGGAGGGCCTTCATGTAGCTTTTCATTGGGTGAATAACTGAGTTCCTAGAGGACCTGTCTGATCTGAAGGCCAAAACTTTCTTGTAATACAGACTATATAAAAGTAGTATAAATCACAGTGAGAGATGAAACGATGCATTTAAATGCACTCTAAGAAAGAAAGAGGCTGCAGTGTAGTCAAGTCTTTTGATCGTTCACCAGCCAATTACCCATGTTATTTAGGAATCATCTTGATATTAATCTTCTGAAAACCTGTTTGCGCATTGATGATCTCATCCTACTTCTGAAATTCACCATTCAAAAATACACATCTTAAAAACAGTGACTGATTTGTTGAATTTAAATGTGTTTCACCTTATCAATTTCTTTTGCTGTGCCAACTTCATTCCCTCTTCTCATCCCAGTGCTGTGGATAATTGGCAATTGATGATAAGCTTTACAGAGGAGATTCGGATAACATTATGTTTCATTAGTTTGGAGTAATACAGATGTGCCTAACCATGGATAAATGACAATGGTACAGCTCTTGTCCTGCAGGATGTGCATTGTGTGAGGTGAACAAAAGGTTACACATAAAAGCAGAATTATAACTATATTTATGTAGGATTACAGAAATATAAATTACTCGCAACTTTTTCTCCATCAGTTTTCCCAACCTGATAACTTGTCTTTTGCTGATGTACAGTAACTTATCCCTATACTCCTTATTTTCCTTTCTTGTTCCTTCTTTTTCTATCTCCTCTGCCATGAGCATGTTATTCTAGCAGCAGACTAGAGGATCTTGGCATTTATGTGCACTTATTTCAGGAAAAATTATCCTTAAAACAAGAAAAGACTTTTTTAAGAAATAGTGAGATATGAAGTGTTGAGCAGTAAAAAAAATCTTCCTCAGACAGAGATATGTTAGTAATTCTTAGAAGTCTTTGATTCTGGAAGTTAACTGTCTCTATAATCTACCTGAATTGACCAGACTTTAGGTTTAGATTATTAAGGGCCAGTTTTAGTCTTTGCATCCTGTCATCTCTGAAAGACCATTAGTATAGGCCATTCTGCTTCATTAAAAACAGTTCAAAGGATAAAATAGTTAAGATGTTCATGTTTAACTCTTGATTTTATGGAGTCTGATAGTCAGTACCTGAGGCCTTGACTACTGTTGCAAGTTCTGTAAATATTTGTTGTGACTTTTTTATGTTGCTCCAACAATTCACATTAGGTAATTATGTACTCTGTCATTCTGAGCCATTTAAGCAATTCATTCTTAAAAACAAACAAAACACATCAAAACCCCTACCCAAACCCCTAAAAACAAACCCCAACAACCTGAAAATAAATATGAAACGTAAGAGATGAAATAAGCAAAGGCTTTTTGAGCATAGCAGTTGAGGCAGTGAAAGAATGAAAACATGTCATGAGCAGGCAGATGTATCTAAATGCCCTCTAGTCATTGTCATGGGAACTTCAACAGGTTTTGGCCTTAAAAGCTAAAGATGGCTTGCATTTATCTCATTTCTCTGGATGCAAATTGAGTTTCTGACAGTTTGACATCTCTGCAAAAAGCCTTGAAGAGCAAAAGTGGTTTTATCACGGTAAAAGTTAATGTGAGGAACCTTTGGGTTTCTGCTGGTGCAGATCCTGAAAATGGGTGTGAGTTCTTGAGTCAAGAGCCCTTTGCCTGTAGGCTTTGGCTTGGGGCTGTTCATTTGGATTTTTGGTGGAGTTTGGTAATTACTGTTTTATTTTTGAGCTGGTATCAAGGCTGCCACAGGTGGTTGATCTCTTGGAGCCAGTTGCTTTGGAACTCCCATGTAACTGGAAGAATTTCTCCCTCCTGAATCTGTCCTGAAAATAAGGCTTTTTTTTTTTTTCCTGTGACCAGCTTCAGAAAGTTGATTATCCAGGTTCTGCCGCTCTGGAATCAACCTTGGGAAGAGCTTATGAAGTTATAATTAGGTTTCTGTCTGCTAAGCTTAAAAATGTACAACTTCCATGAATATATTTGCAGTACTTTTTGCCTGGTTTCAAACTCCTGCCAAGTTCTTGCCTTGAATTTAAGACATCTGTAGGTAGAAAGAGACAGCAGGGCACTTTAGCTTAGATGGACAGAAAGGTATTATGGGAGACATATTTCTCCTGTCAAAAGCTCAGCCACCAGTCATCTGTAAACAGATTCCCCTTGGTCACCACTGAACAAGGTCAGCACACCTTACTAATGGAGATAGGCATGGAGAGAGGGTTTTTTTGTTGTTGTTAGTCTTATTCTTAGTGATGTTTTCCTCATAATTTCAGTCTGTGAGTGAGACAAAATGACCCAAGAAAGCATTCATGGGAGTTCAGTGGGTTGATGCCCTGGATTTTCACCCATTGAGACCTGTCCTCCAATAGTGGTGTGACTTTGGGATGAAAAGGAGCTCTTACCTATCTGCTCTAGTACTGGATTTTGCACCTTTGTTAAAAAGGCTGCGAGTTTTGCCTTGACTGGCTGCTGGCAAGTTTACAAAGGGAGACTCACTGCTCCTCAGGTGTTTGCAGTGATGGATGCTGTGCCAGTACTGCAGGAGCCAGTGGTCAGGAGAAAGGTGAAATGTCAGAATCAATCTGTTTTAGAAAAAGACACTTTCTGAGGGAGGCTGGCTTGCACTGAATTTTTAGCAACACATTCTCCTTTCCTTATCTGTATCTAAACACAACTTTATTCAGCCAGGAGAGATCTTCTTGTCTCTTTCATTTCCATTAATGCAGAGTTGGATTTCAACAGCAGACAAACTGGTGTTTACCATGGCAGTACTTGCCATGTTGACAGTGCTGAGTGATTCTTAAGTGTTCAGTAAATCAGTGAAATTTTCTGAACAGTGGGAAGTTTTGATGTCATTAACAAAAGATGCATGTTAACTAGCAGCTGCAAATTAATTAGAAAAATAAATTAGAAGTTGCTTCTTTTTTTTTTCCTTCTCCTTTCTGCTTCATGCTGTGTGAACCAGCTAGTCTTAAGCAAGGCTATCTGATGAACCCAAATGTCCAGAGCTTTCAGGATCTGTATACTCCAATTTTCCAAATGCTCACTTAATTTTCTGTCCTGCACTGGCTGCTTCTAGAATGTTATGGGTCAGGGCATTGCCTGTCTTAGAATGGTTTTCATTGTCAGTTTTCCTAATGTGCTCATCTGGGGAATGTGTGAAGCCCTCTCGGTTCTGTGCCAGCAGGACCAGCTCATGTCCATCTGAGCAGGGTCCAGCCGTGCCAAATGGGCTTCACTGTGCTGAGGACCCCATCCAAAATCAGGCCGATGGGATCAGGGAAGGTGAGGCAAGCAGCATTAAAAGTGTAATGATACCAGTTAATGAGTGCTTGCCTCACATTTTAGAATACAGGGAATCCTTTCATAAACCTGTTAGGGCTGTGTTTACAGCAATCACTTCCTACTTTCTTTTAAAGGGAAAAAATCTTACTTTTTTCCCCATTTGCTGCTTCTAGCAGTGTCAGCTTCTTTAATTATTGCTATTTAATTATGTCTTAGCATTTGAACTCTCCTCATTAACCTTCATCAGACTGAGACACCTAGGATAATGCAATGGCAAAGCCAACATCTTGTGTAATTTTTTTTTTCCTCCCTCCACCCCCTTCCCAAATCTCTGGAATTCATTAATTGAATGTTAGAGCATCTGGGCCACTTGAGTATTCGAATCATGCAGCAACATGGGTAGTGTTAGCCTGCTATGGCTCAATAAACCTCTCATTCTCTCGTTCACGGTTCATTTGAATTTTGCAGAAAACTCTGGAAAAAAAAGATGAGGCATTCAAATAAAAATGGTGCAGATAATGGTAGGAGGAGATGAAGAACTCAGACAAATGTTTACCCCAAGTACTGTGTGTATGTGGCACTGTCATCCCTTTAATTGAAAAAGAGAATGGGCTTTAGAGCAGAAACCCACAAGCCAGGCTCTCTTCCTGTGTGACCTTCAGCTGTCACTGGAGCTGTCCTCTCTATCTGAAAGCAGAGTTTTTATTTTATGCTGCTAAAGTAGCAGAGCCTAATTTCTCGTTTGACAAGTGCTCTAAGATCCTGCGAGGAAAAGTATAATAAAAGTGCAAAATAAAACTATACGTGGCAGTATTACTCCTGGTTCTAATGGATTTTAGTAGGATCTTTAATCCCTTTATCTACCATGAATAGATGCATTGTCTATAAAAGAAGCTTTAAGCTCTTTCACTTCACTTTGGTAACACCTTGGCAATGCAAATATGCCTTTGGGAGTGTGTGTCATGATACTGGGAAATGAAAGTGCAGGAATGAAGTGAAATGACTGTGATGGGGGTTCTTTAATGTGGCTGCTGGACCTAAGCAAGACTTCTGTATTTTCCCCCCATTTCTTTGCTCTCCACACCACAAATACAAGGCTCATGCTGCCTTTTCTCCCAGCACAGCCTATTCCCAGGGCCTGGCTTGGATTAGGCAGTCACGGAATAGAACGTAGGCTACGTTTAGATCCTAACAGAACTAAATCTCTGAACTGAGGTTTTACTCAGATCCCTGAGCTGTAAAACTCCCGTGTGAAGCAGGAGCAGGATGAAGCTTTCACACTGAGAATTGCCTGTGGTAAGTATGGATGTGCTTGTGATAGGAGAGGGCTGACCTTTATCTCACAGAGGGAGAAACGGGGAGAGACTGAACTATAGATTTGTCATAACTAGATATGAGCATTTATCTGAGCTGCCCAGGCTGGAGGCTCCATGCTCCCCTTGCAGTCAGTGCAAGAGCACTGGGAGCTCCGAAGGGTGCCTGGTCCCACTAACACCTGCTTTGCTCTCCGGAGGTGCTTGGCTTGTTTCTTAAATACTTGAAGCCACGTGGGATGAATCCTGGTTGAAAGCCAAGGTACAGGAAGGCAGTTAGGTGCCTGATTCCTCCTTATCGTCTAAATCCCATGGATGCAGAAAGGGCAGAGCTTTTCTGAATACCTTCCTGGATGTGTTCCTGCTTAATCTCTTCCCTGCAGCCTCAGTACTTCCTTTGTCAGGCTTTGCTCTCCTGTGCTTTTCTGGGGAGCCAGAGGAACTCTCCATCCCTCTGCCCGAGGCTACAAGTGACCTTTTCTTTCCATGTAACATTTGTTGCTCCTGCTGGCAAAGGAGCTCTCCCACCGGCTTGGCTCTGTGCTCCTGGCTGCTGGGGCTGAGGTACAAACCTGGCCCTTGTCAGCACACGAAAGGGATTCAAGGTTTCTACCTCGAATGGGAGAGGAGAGTTCTCCTTTGAGTTTAGGATCTGAGTCACTCTGCCTGACCCAGATATGGCTGGGGGCTGCTCAGTCAGGCAGTGAAACTTTGCTTTTCTTCAGGGAAAGAGTTGTGTTGTGCCTTCCAGCGGTCATATCGGGCTGTCACCCCTCAAGTTGAGTGTCACTGTGCTGGCACTCCAGCAGTTCATATCTGCTGCACAAGCAGCATCCCCACTGAGGCTGTCACCGCTTCGTTTTGGCTGCTTGTTATTTCTTGCTGAATTAAGTAACGCTTTGGATTTTCTAAGGATTGGTTCCTCCTCTCCCAGTCTTTCATAGCTGGGAGCCTGGAATAGATGCTTAATTTTTTTTTCCTCTCCTCTTTACTGTTTGCATTCTCCATTTGTTGAGCTTCAGTTAGAGTCTGTCTCCATCCACAGAAAATGGAGTGAAACCTCCTCCCTAGAAACCTTTGACCTTGCCTCTTTATAGAGATCTTGATTACCTCAAATGAGGCTGTCCAAAACCAGGCTATTTCACTACTTTCCTTTTGTTAAGAGCTTGATATTTTTTTTGTCCTTCATGCAGAAGTAGTTTTCTTTGCTCATCTTGTCCTTTTTTACCTCTTTCCTTGTCTGAAACTGAAGTGGAAAAGAGGAGTGGAAGAGCCATAAACAGTGCAGAGAAAATGACAGACTGCTCTGTGTCACTGACTCTGCAGAACAGGTCACCAGGCAGAGACATCAGCCTCCCATTGCCTATGCTCAGTGTTTCATGTTTTTTATTTGTCTCTACTGTTATGTATCTGATGTAGAGACATGCATTTTTTTGACAATGACCAGCCAATAAGTCCACATTTGTCAAGGAGAAAATGAGATAATCATCATGTGGCCCGGTATTACTGGGAGGGCAGATTAGATTTGCTCAAAAACGGTGGCATTTTATGGTTACTTTTATGCTCTGTAAATACAGGAAGAGACAGATTGAAGAGATTACTTTACAAAAAATTCCATTTCAAGTCACTGGGGAAGCAGGTAACCTTCAGATCTGAGCTTTGCATAAGAATGCAGTGGAAGAGGGAGGATTTCTATTAACACTGCCAGCTGCTTAAAAAAAGAAACCAAAACAACACTGTCTGCTGCTGTACATCAACCTTTTCTCCCTGCTTGTTTTCTCCTTTCCACCCACCTCGTCCCCTGGCAGTGCCATTAGAGATGAGGCAGTGACTCGGGGCCATTCCTTAGCTGAGGCAAGTAGTCATAGTTCCATTGGCTCCAGCGGAGCGGGAACGATTTATGCCGGCTGAAGGATGGTCCCTCGTGGTTTGAGCCTTACCCAGAAGGGTTTTTTTATCAGCAGTGCTGGGATTTTTGTTTGGTTTTCTGTGGTGACAGAGGTCACTTGTAAAGTTTTCACCTGTATCCAAAGTTTGAGGCTGTTCATGACTGGGGTATTAACGCCTTGCAGAACGGTTCTGAGTCAAAAGTTGGGTAAAGTGGTTTAGGGAGACAGGCTGGCTTCTGATTGAAAAAATCTACAGATGTTTTAAAATAAACAAACAAACTAGGTGGGCCTTTGTATTATCCAGTTCCTGTGCCATCAAATCAGGTTTTTATTCTCCTGTTTATGCTTAGCTTGTGGAAGAATGGAACCAATCTGCCCCTTCTGTGACAGCCTTTGAGGCAGGACTGTGGCTTTATGCAGGGCGTAACCCAGTGCATCTCTTGTGTCTTTAGTAAGGAAACAAACCAGCTGCTGTAAAAATGCTTTAATAATATCGATTGCTTTCATGCAAAAGCAAAAAAGAGATTGCATAGTAACTATTTGCATACTTTTGGGTGAGAGCTGAGGAGAAATAGGAACTTCTGGATGCTTGTTAATTCAAGCATCAAAACTGTGTCTATCTTTGCACTTGAGCTGTGCACCCACATGGGACTATTTCAAGAGCAATAAATGAAATCAGAATGTGGTCCATCATGCTTCCCTGTACCCACCACAAAAAATAAATCGAGGCAATTAGGGTAAAATACTTGTGTGTCAAGCTCAGATGTGTAGCAGTCCAAATATCCACCAAACAATATGTTTATTTTAATAAAGATTCAAGGGTGATCTTTGACTGCTGTTTTAATTAGGTTTAAATGAAAATTAATTTTATGTCCCATCTGTAACTCCAATGCGTTTATTTTTCCAGCTATTTCAGGTGATTGCCCATATTCCCAGATTTGTCATATCTGACTCTTTAACCTTGTGAAATGAAGCACCAGATCCTTTGGTACCGATCACACACCTGATGCAGGAAGCTACATGAATCCCACTTGTACTTTGGCCTTCCTTTGGCAGTCACAGAAGCTCCAAATAGTGAAATACTGGTGCTGTGCTGGCTCAGCACACACAGGAATCATGGATCTATTGAGGTCAATGGCACAATTATCTTCCTGTCCACAGTTTCATGCTTGGGGGAAATACTGCTTACCTGAAAGGCCTGAGAATGTTGAATAGACAGGATGGGCAGCTAAACCTGGGCAAGGGAACTGTGAGATTTAGCAGGCTCTTGTTTGGGCTGTTGAAACCTACAGCAGCTCCATCAGCTGGGTATGAGGAATCAGTGTTTCATCACAGACCTTCAGACTCTCTCATTCCATTGAGACTGTCTCACTTCAGAAGCAGGAGATGACCCTTTTTCTTGTTTGTGGTGGTGTCTGGGTGCTCTGTTATCTGCACCTCCTTACAGAAATGACCTCCCTGCAGAGTTCACTGTCCAAATATGAGATAAGTAGGAGATCTCATGAGAAGTCAGGTATTTATACCTGCTCTACCCTCTTCTGCTGTCACAGTGCTTTTTCATGTAACTCCTGGGTCCAGCTGTTGCTGTGGTAGATAACTTGTAAGGTTTGCATTGCTGTTACTTGGTTCTTAAGTAAAAAAAAGGCCTTTTTTTTTTTTTTTATTGAGGAAATTTAACTTTGTGCAGGCTCTGCACACAAATAGAACAACTGCTGTTGAGCTTGTCAGCCCTGGCAGTGTCCTGTTGAGAGGCCTCCTGGTGTCAAGTGCACTTGCCTTCTCAATATGAAAAGGAATTTATATTTGTAATGAATATTCATACAAGAAAGACATGGGTGATCCACAGATAAAACAAAGGTTTTTAGCCTCTCAAAAACCAGTACTGTGAGAATTAGCATGGAGGGAATCTTAAATGGCACAATTCAGCTTATCTCATCACAGGAGCCAACGGGTGCAATTCTGCCCAAATTGATGGAGTGGCTTTCGTTTACCCCAACAGTGAATTTGTTACCTACCCAGACAGACCTAATACTTTTTGACATGAACAGATGAGAGGATCAGTCTATTAATGCAGAAGATTTAGTAGCTGTTTGGTGAGTTTTTCCCATCTTTGACATTTTAGAATGGAGCTTAATGATGCAGCAGTTTAGCACAAACAACCTGACTGCACGGGGACATTTCTTTTCCTCTTTTTCTGCTGCCTTCTCCAGGCTTGGCATTCTCAGTGTGAATGACTTGGGACAGTAGGGTCCCTTTTCAAGTGCACCTACAGGCTTTGCCACAGCTGTTAAGCTTCCTTTGTGAAGCAGGAGTTCTACGAGGGCACAGGTTAGTGAGTTTTTCGGAGCTTAAAATAATCCTGTTTCCCTGGTTCCTCAGAAGATGTTGTGTTTAAAAAAAATAAAATAAAAAAAATTAGACACTTTAATAGAAATACTTTTCCTTCATTAAATTAAATCTCTAAAGCCCAATAGCATTTTCAGTGCTTATATGAAAATGCCAGTGGGGATTTGAGATTAAAAGTGGTATTTTTGTACAAGTCAATGAAGATCTCAATAGGAAAGAACACTCTTCAAATATAAATTCCTCCAGTATCAAGAAAGACAGATTTTCTACTTAGGTCCTTGATAAGACTTCTCCCAACCTTGTTATGAAATTCTGTTTTCACATATCTGATATAAGGCTGTTACACATTAGCTCACCATTTAATGGAATCTTATTAATGGTGCCTTTTTTATTATAGAGATATGCCAAGCTACTCAGATTTAATTCATGTTTAACAGTAAACATGAGGTACTGTGGCCCATTTATATGCAGCTCAGGTTCTCTTTTTCTATCAAAAAAATGATTGAATGGCATATTAAAAATGGAACCAAAATATATCTACTATTGATTTATATTGGTATAATCCTGGACGTATGTTGCCATGCAAGGCCACTTACATATATGACCCACAGCTAGAGGAGTAAGAAAGGAATACAACCAAAAAAAAATTCCCAGGAAAGGTTTGGTGGTGGTTTGTTTTGGGATTTTTTTTTTTCTCCCTCTTCTGATGTCTTCTATCTATTCAAGTGGAAAAAAAAAAACCAAAAAAACCTCACCCTAAAAACCTGAGATCTGCATTTTTGTAGATAAAATACTGCATGATCAAGGTGCAGATTTTGGGAAAGCGCTTTCCAGGTTGTGTTACAGGGAAGAGAAGAAACAGGCATAATTTGGCTTTAGTGATAAATGCAGGGAGATGTAAAGGTTTTATTTGATTCAAGGATCTCAAAGCAATGTAAAAAACCCAGATGATCATTACTAGTGCTTTCAAAATGGAGGAAAATAAACCAAGAATTGTGAAAGCAGACATCAAAAAGAAGTAGTGTGGGTATATACAGTCCCTGTACGAATTTACATCATAGAATGGTCTGGGTTGGAAAGGCCTTAAAAATCATCTCATTCCAGCCCCCTGCCATGGGCAGGGACACCTCCCACTGGACCAGGTTGCTCCAAGCCCCATCCATCCTGGCCTTGAACACTTCCAGGGATGGGACATCCACACCTTCTCTGGGCAGCCTGTGCCAGGGCCTCCCCACCCTCAGTTTGGAGGGTATCTGATTTGCTGCTTAAGATAATCAGCAGTTCTTCAGCTGTGATCTGTGCTCCCAGAAACAGCCCAAAATAAGGTTTGAAAACCCAATGAACTCAAGGCAGTCAAGCAGAGTGTGCTCAAGGATGGTCCTTGGATTCTGTCCCTGTTTTCAGTTCACATCTTCAGTCAGCACTGGGAAGGTGCTCTCACTCTGGCCTCCCTCCTGGAGTTACACAGACAAGTCAGGGGAGAGCTGGGATAGGGAAACAATATTTTAACACACCCCCTGTAATTTAAAGGTTTTCCAAACTGTGTTCTGACTTTGAGCCTTCAGAGAATCCCTGTCTTCAGGCTTTGGGGATGGGAAGAGGTGCTCAGGTCTTCATGCTGAAGCCACTTTTCTTTGTCATCTAAGTCAAAATTCACTGGATTAGCTGTTGGGAAAGAGCAATTGTGATCCTGTAATCTTGTATTCAGGGTGTCAATGTGGAAGGAGGGAAAGCGGGATTCTGGTTCATGTGCTATTCAATGCTGTCTACTTTAAAAAGGAAAAAAAAAATTCTCCAGTCTAATGTATTTAGGATACTCCTGGAAGTGCAAATGTGGTTTCAGGTGTCCCCAGGCTAAAGAAGGGGTTTTGCCTGGAGGCTTTGATAATGCTGGGAAAGTCTGCTTAGCCTGTAAGTGTTGAAAAGGCAGGAATTCGGGGCACTATTTTTTTACCTCTGTGATTTTTGTGGGGCTCTTCCCTTAGGTACAATTTGGAAATATTTATTAAAACTAGCGGGAGAGGCAGAGGTGCATGGATTTCTGGGAGACTTGGCCAAAGGAAGAACTCTGGTTGCCTATGGATACTGACATCTCCTGAACTAGGTGACAGCTGAATGCAGTTTTTGAAGATCTAAACTATGGACTTAAATGGGATTTAGGCTACTTTAGTGGCTAAATCTGTTTGCGGATTTATTCCTGAATGTCTTTTGAAAGGTTACTCATCAGTTTGGTGGAAGAGCAACAGAAAGAACACAGGATTTTTGACTTCTCTCCTCATATTCAGACAGTGCTACATTATGTGTTTGATAGAGGACAGTGACCTTCAGAAAGTTTTCCATCATTTTAGAAGCTTTCTCAAAACTAGGACAGTGGTCTGGGCTCAGCCCTGGCAACTTCTGAAAAGCCTCTCCAGGGTTCAGTCCTAAATATCATCAGTGTGGACATGTCTGGTTTGAAAGTTTAAATTCTGCAATGATGAGAAAAATCTGCTTGAATTTAATGGCACGAAAGCTCTCTTTTTTCTTTCTGTGCCTTGGAAATGTTCAGGGCTGCATTAAACCAACACTCTGGAAACAAAACCACTTAAATCTGCTCTGGCTTTTGCATGTGCTCTGTATGGTAATAACTGTGGCTAATGGGAAGATAGCTTCTACAATTATTATAATCAATAGATTGGGAATGCAAAGATAAAGCAAATTAGGACTAATCTGTTCTCTGTTTCTTCTAAATCAGTTCATAAACCGAGAAGACAGTCGGTGCAAGGGCTGACTTAGCTTTTCATTCAAATGGAGCTTTTGTGTCACATACTGCTAAGGACAGCAGGGTTACGTCTTGTTTTTCCACTTGTCTGGAGTCTCTCTATTATTTTTTCTTTCATGTGAAATAGCTCCAAATCTCTCAACTATTTCTGGTAGGAGAACAGTATGGTTGGGTAACACGGCTTTCGTCAGAGGTCTGGGTAAGATCGAGGAGTGTCCTCCAGCCTGGTGGGGCCAGGGAGGTGTGAGGAGTTGGGGTACAGGTGTTTTGCTGGTGGTTATGCCAACCACTCAGTGCTCTGTGCTGGATGAGCTGGTTAACCCATATTGCTTCAAGGATTCATCACTTGAATGGGCTTGAAATTGCTTTTCTCTTACTGACAAAGTGCTGCCTGAAAAATACCTTTTCTGTAGCCTGAGGGATATTTGGGAAGAATTACCAACTCCTGAACAGCTAGGGGGACACCTAGCACAAACTGGGATGTATCTGGTCGTGTTGTGTTCACTGATTTTCAGCACCACGAGGAACCCCCAGGTTGGCTGTTGGCTCTGAAGCCTACCTTTGATAAAGGGAAGCAGTGCTGGATTCCAGCTCAGCTGAAGGTCATTAGCATTCTCCTGCTGTATTACATGCAGATTTTCTTGGCTCACAAGAATAGCATTACATGGAGTATGCATCCTATATCAGCAAAAGAAATGCATGCATGCAGAGATATAGCCAGGGTTTATAGGCTTATTAGAAGACTTATAAACAGTCCTCTCCTCCACCTCCTCTGTCCTTATTTCCCACTGACATTCCCCCTGGCTGTGTTTTCCCTTCTTCACCCTTATGTACTTTCAACAGATTGGGGTGAAAAGGTTTGTTTTTGCTTTAAATAACTTAAAATCAGCAGTAGAGTCTTTGATCTATCACCACCCTGTATTGGCTGACCCCTGGGTGCACAGAGAGTATTTGGGAGTAAATATAAATTCAGTTATGTAGCCTTGGCTCAGGAATTCAAGTGCCATGTGGCAAAATTCCTTACAGTGATGGGATGTGGATGCAGTCCTCCCTCCAACAGGAAGGGCTAAGCAGCCAAAATTGTATTAAATGACATAGGCATGCATGTTGAAATTCTCCCTGTGCTTGTTCAGGAGTTTTTGTACCACACAGAATATGTAAATGGAGCCCTGTTAGCACCAGGGTGGTGTGGGGTAATGTGAAGGATGAGGGATTTAGGGAACATGGAAAAATGGATTGAACTTTTCCACTCCCCCCTTAATTAGTCTTTTTTTTTCTATTTAAATCAGGATGAGGAGTGGGGGTGGGGAAACAGCACTGCTGCTGCAGATGTGGCAAGAGGCCTGCAGAGGAAACCCTGCTGGAAAAGATGAGAGGAGTCCATGTCAGCTGTAGGCCTTGGGGTGTGGTGACACAAAAGCAGGCTCGGGGTAGCAGCAATCGGCTGGTTGGTTGGCAGCAGCCTGCACTAAAGGGGGCAACACCAGCATAACCCTGAGTGCTGTGGTCCTGCTGAAGCTGGGTGCATGGCAAGGGAGCCTCCGTGATTCTGGAGATCTTTTCACTGCAACCATTCCTCCTTTACATTGAAAAGCTGCTGCAGGTTCAAACCGCCTTCGATGCTGCCCTCCTGTCATTCCAAAATGCATCAAGTGAAGCAGAAATCAAGAGTAAGAAGCTTAGAGGTGCCTTGCTGAGCACCAGGATGTTCTGAGGACAGCGATAAGGCTGCAAGCAGCACTCTATGATCCAGGGTCATCTTCTTCCATGAATCTTTTTCTGTGGAGTAGTGTTCAAACTGCCTTAGAAAGGCAGGGAGATGCCCAGGTGCTGTGATAGTTGACATGGTCTGAAGTGCCAGTGGACTCAATGAGGCAGGAAGGTGCTGGTGGCCAGGGAAGTTACTCACAGGTCATAGAAGTGATGTTCTTGCTTGCTTTGCTGTTTTTGTAGGCGTTGTAGGGCCTGTGTAGCTCTACAGCAGCCTGTGCAGCTGGCACCTTTGGTGTTGGGTGGATAAACAAACCACAAACGAATCGCAAGTGGCAAAGTCTTGGGCTTTCCTTTGGCACTGAGCAGCTTCTCAAGTTCAAACCATGTAATTAAAGAGTAGTCAACAACGTGTCAGTGCTGATGGAAGCAGTGACACAGTCTCAGGCATCCCTCTGTGATGTCAACCGCTGTCTGAAAATTTTTTTTGCTTCTTAATTTTTTTTTTTTTTGGTAAATACGCCCATTGTGCACACTGACTCACGTATTGTATTAATGAGAAATGTGAGGCTTTAAAAAAACAATTGCACTGTAGCCTCATTACTATGAAAAATCCATTACGTGGAAGCCGTTTGTCAAAGCCAACTGTTTAGTTGCTGTAATTTACATATTTATCAAGTTTGATTGGAATGTAATGACTTTGACTTTCTTCATTTTTTTAACCTTTTTAACCCTCTTTCCACGAAAAGGGTGTTTTGGTTTGTTTTATGGGAAAGGGCAAAACATAATTCAATTTACATTGACTATCAAATTTACGTATTAATGTTTTGAATAATTTGAATATTTTTTTTACTTTGGAAATGAGTTGTATTTCCATGCTTTTACATGGAAACTAATGTGGGGTCTTATCAATCCATGAAGTTTTTGTTTCTACCCAGGGATCTAGCTGGAAAATAGACAACACAAGACTCTCTAAATAAGATAATGAGTGTCAATATAGGCAGTTAATATTGGATCTCCATAATTCAGGTAGCTGAAGGATCAAAGTGGATGGGTTTCCAGTCCAGTCACATGATTTATTATGGGTGATTAATTTGCATCTGGTGCTGGGGATGTTGTGACACAGCCCCAACTAGAAGTACTATATTCCCTTGACCACAGGCTGGTAACCAAGAGGCTGCTGAGGACACTGATCCACACAAGCATCACACACTCCACTGAGCTGTTATAAGACAGGCAGAGGTGACGAGAAGTTGCTCCAGCAGCTGATATTGGGTGTTGTTAAAGTTAAGAAATGTGGCACTGCTTGTTTGCAGCTGGCCTCAAGTGAAGAAATCTCTTCCCTGTGCTGTGGAAAAGGCTACAAGATATGATTTGGTGGCTGCAAAATTGTCAGGTGAAGAGCAGGATGCCAGCTCTCATCTGAGCTCTGGAACATGAGAACTGAACAGATCTGGGGTTTGCCTGAGTGTAAAAGTTCATCTGGAGCAGTCAGTCTGTTCCTCTGGAGTAGCCTATGGCCCAAACAAAAGCTAGAACAATGCATACCAAATTAAGTCATTTTAAAAAGATATAAACACCAAGGGAAGAGCCAAGTGACAAATAGAATGAAATTCAGCAAAAAAAAGTGCTGTCTGAATACCCAGAAAAATACTCTCAGGCTGAGAGAATGGAATAGCTTTCCACAGACACTGGGTGCTGACCAGATAAGAATGGTCTAGATGAGCTAAAAGGTCCTTCCCGGATCAGCTGTGAAAGGGAATACAGATATTTTGGTGCTTAACTTTGAGAACTAGTGAATATCAAGCAGCAGGTGGCCAGCCACAAATATAACCTACGTGACAGAAAATGATCTGCTACAGAAGCTGTGGCATGCAGTTCGTCAGCCCCTTTTCTGTCCTCTGCTGCTTCACAGCATCTCCCACTTGACATTCCTATCTTTGACGTGTCCCATCCTTTAAATAAATGATGACTGAGAGTGATCCCCTTGAGCTTCAGCTTGGAGCGTGTTTTTATTAATTTATTTCTCGCTGTGCTGGATTTCTCCCCCTCCACTTTTAAAGGCTCCTTTGACTTTAATTAAAATTCTCCATAGGCTTATTGCCTTGAGAGAGAGAGTGTGAGTGTGTATAAATTGGTTTTAACAGTTTGCTGACTAGATAGGTTTCGCAAAGCTCACACAGCCTTCCAGTGTGTGTCTGTGCAGGCAACAAAATGTGCTTTCCCTTCTGCCCCGTGCTGTATTGATTGACTGTGCCTCTGGAATTTATTGCTAACTAATGATGGGACAAAAAGGACAATTAGGAGCGGTGGACACTTGCATGCACACGAAGTTAATGTGGTGCCTACAGGGAGCTTTGAGAAGGATCACGTCTGTGAGAGGAGCTGTTCTCAGTTTGTTGCAAGGCAGGGGACTGAGGCAGCAGGTTGGTTGGGGAAGGAGAAGGGTTTATGTGTCCAGGTGGAATTTAAACATCTTTGCCATAATTGTTTTTGCAACAGAGGGGAAAATGTCATAAGCAGCATCTGAAAAAGAATGGCAGCTTGCTTAATTGTTAGCCCTTAATGAGAATGGAAAGTGCCCTGCCTCCAGGCATGCATCTCACCACTTTCCTTTGAAGGAAAGGACAAGGGTGTGACAGGACTTTCTCCTGCCAGATTCTGGGATTTATGATACAGGTCCAATACTCTCAGTGCCTTCTCTCTGAGGTCATGTGTGTGACTCCTGCTGATGCTGGAGTCGGTCGCAAGTGAATGGAGTGCACACACCTAAGCAGAGCTGATTTCGGGCTGTTGATTCCTCCCAAGCCACAGACTCCCTGACATCATGTCCCTGTGATTAAAATCTGCAAAGAATCGATGAATAAAAGCAGGGGCCTGGCAGTGTGTTCAGGAGAGGTCACTCCACACTTTTGTGCAAAGGGGACCCTTTCCAGCCCATCTTTGCCATCCTACTTTCATTAAGAGCAGGTCTCTCATCCTGATTTGAAGCCAATGTCTATCACTACAGTAAAGAAGGATTTGCTCCTGGCTGGCTTAGGGCCGTGTGTACTTCAGCCCTGAGGGTAGTTTGCATCCCCCACCTTGCTGAAGTATTTCAAAATTTGTATTTGGTATGTAAGACCCTCTACTGAGCATCTTAATTTTTGGTGCTCTGTGTTGAGGTCTGAATTCTGATTTTGGGCAAGCCCTGCATATGAAAAGAGGATATCCACTGGTGTCTGTTTCTTGCCTTGTGGGCTCAAGCCTCTCCAGAGTGCTGGTGCTTCCCAGAGAGGTCAGTGTCATGTTCTGAGGAGCATGGCTCTTCATGAATCTTATTTCATCAGGTTGCTTTTTGTTGGCTGTTAGCTCAGCTCCTGAAGAGCTCACAGCCATAGTTCAGTAAAGGCCAGAGCCTCCTGCAGAGCACCCTGCACATCTTGCTTGGGATCACTTCTTTCAAGGGTTTGTACACTTTATTCTTCCTAACCCTGTCAGTCCTTCTTCTTCCGCCCGGGGAGGGTCTGATGCAACACATAAATCAGAAAAATAATCACCTCCTGTGTCCTGTAATTGATCATGTCCCCACTTCTTTTCAATGAGTGTTTAGGAAGAATAAGAGAGAGAAGGGTTCACGTTGTTCAAGTCAGTGTCAAAAAGGTGGAACACAGGAGATTAATCGGTGACAGTGTTGGTTGTGTTGCTTCACTGCTCCCCCAGGTTTGAGGCTTTAGCCCAGCAGCTGAAACTTTGGTTGCTTTTCAATTTTTTTCCTTCCAGAATGAGACCTGGCCCTACTTCAAACAAGGTACCTGAGTAGGTCTCCAGCTTTGTCCACTATTTCATGCCTCCCCAACTCTTTTTTTCTCCTGATTCTCCTCCTGTTATACTTTTTGCCTGCTTCTTGAGTGAATAATATGAGACCTAGCCCCAGTGAATAGAGGTTTCCTAGCTACAGCTTCCCAGGAACATCATCCCTGATTTTTGCCTGTTTGTTGAAGCTTGTTCCTTCCCTATTTTTTTATCCATTGGGAGGTTAGAGATGCTGGACTCACGGATTCTGGAGTTGCATCTCATGACAGCTATAAATGTCATTTTCAGCACTGTTTTCCTTGGAAAAATCCATGATGAGCACAAGGATGTGGCTGTGCATCTCAAAGAAACTAGAAGAGTTTCGAGAATAGCTGTACTGGAACTCTTAATTCTCTTCTGAAGTGCACAAGGTTTTGCTCAATTTTTTTATGGGAAAGTCTGAGTACAAAAGTTAATCACAGACAGAGCCACAGCAAAACTGGAAAAAAAAAACCAAAAAAAACCAGATCAAAGGTGTCCTGGCTGCTCCTGTAACTGCTGGACTACTCTGTGAGGGGTTGGCAATCCCCTCTTCACTACCTTGGCTGAAATTCTGACATAAATTATTCTCTTATCTTTAAGTCCATGCATACTTAAAGCAAACAAACACAGCCGTAGCCCTCTCCACTGGAGAGAGCTGATAGAGAATTGCTTTTTAACACGTCCTAGCATCATCTTTTGAATCCCTGGATTTTAAAGACCAACTGACAAAGTACCTATGTAATGTAGTATTTCAGGTGGAAATGTCTTGCATCTGAGTACTTTGGCTCTATCCCTTTGTAAAAAGTGAAGGCTACTGGGATGGGGAGGGTTCTAGAGGGATGAACAGAGAGAGCAAGAAAAGTACCAGGTAGTATTGATTCCTTCCCAAAGGATGAGGTCTGCTTCCTCTGGGGCAGCAGGCAGCTCCTGAGTGTTTCCATCTCCACTGATGAGGGGCTGTGGAGCTCAGTTAAGAGAACCCTGTGGAATGGCTGAAGATCATTATTGTTGTTGCTGGTGGTGACTGGAGAAGTGCTGCTACAGATGTAAGATTTTTAGAGAGAGATAAATAGGATGTGCTTTGGTTTATTCAGTTTGTAATTTATTGTCGACCATTGCAAGGAAAAAAAAAGCAAGTACTGTAGATCAGAGTTCATGTGTTCAAATAGAGATGGGCGAGTTCTGAGTTGATGGAGTTTAAGGAAATGGCATTGAAAGACACTCAAGTAAAATGAAGACTTTAGCAAATCGTGTCTGGAATGTTTTTGTCTCAGTGTTTTTTTTCTTCTCCCTGCAGGTAAACTTTACTTTCTTGTTCTATATCATCTGAAGGACACATGCATTTTCTGGGATTTTGGGAATGATTTCTGGGGTTCTGGGATTAGACATCAAATTTAACAAGATGATATATAGCTTTGAGGAGACACATTTGATGTACCACTTAGCCTTCCCATAATTTACTGCGTGCTGCCGGTCTCTGGAGGGCAAGGGGTTGATCTACACTCCAACCTGACTTTATAAATAGCAAAGCAGAAGAGGGAAAAAGAAAGCAGGCTGGGGACCTGCCTGCTAAACTGTTATGATATGACAGTGATGCAGGTAGGTGACATTAAATGCTACTCTCTGCATCCTTAATTGTGAGTTGTCATCACCTTGGCCATTTGAGGACGAATAATGTGCTGTTCCTATTCCAGATTTCTATTCTTATTCACAGGACTGTATGTTCCAACGCTTAAATACATATGTATAATTTAAAAACAAAACCTCAGGTTTTTGGGGGTGGTTTGGGATTTTTTTTTTTTTTTTAGTGGAGACGAGGAGGGAGGAAAGATGTGAGTGTACCTTGACTGGTTTTGCGGGCAGTTAATTTTCCTGCCTCGAAAGCGTAGTGAGCTGCCAGTACCAGAAAGCCCAAATGGAAGAATGGCTGCTTACAAGATGTAATGAAGATTAAAAACAAGCAAATGGGGCTGGGAGGTAAGGGGGCTCTTGCTCTGTAGTCATTTGCCATTTCTGATTTTGCAAATAGCTCTGCAGTGTCATTCGATCTGTGCTCTAGCATAATTTTACCAGGAGATATTTCTGGCCTTTTGCTTCCCAGTCAGATCCCTTTGCTGGGCTATTAAGTTGAAAATGCAGTCAAGTATTAACATAGAAGCTGTTTATGTAACCTCCCACTACATGGAACCCCTCCAGAACACCCTGCAACTGAGGAAGGGAAGGGGAAGGAGGGGATGCAAACCAAGAGCTGGATAGAAATAGCACCTGCTCTGAGGTGTAAATAGGTCAGTTGCTTTCAACAAAAAGGAGTTAGGCTGTTGATATGTGCCACCACAGTTCACTCAGCTGCGTTCCAGCAGGGCTCTGGGCCGTTAGGGATGCACAAGGCATTGTCACAGAGAGCTGGGAGAGGGAAGAGGAGGCAGGAACAAAGGCATAGCCAGAAAGGAGATCATACAGGTACTAGACTTTGAGATTCCTGGTGGCACTGACGAGTGTGGATAACTCTGTTAGCATCTGCCTTCAGAACACCGAGTCCCACTTTCCTACCTGCCTGTTTGTCCCAATAGGATGCTCGCATATGGCAGAAGTCTAAAGGTTCCTTTTTTTCCGTTTGCTGCTGAAATACATTTAATTTGCTTTGAACAAGAGCAAACCCAAATCCCAGGGCCTCTGGATAAAGGGGGAGTTATGGAGGGGGAATACAATGAATGTCTTAATCCTGTGTCACCCTTTCTTTGAGACACTGTGCTACATTAAATTGATTTTGCAAATGAAAGCTAAAAGCTAAGCAAAAGCCACCAATCCATTTTGCCTAAAGATGATTTTAGTGCTCTTTATGTTCCCCTAAATGACAAACCAATTTGTTACCTGCCTACATAAACATTTGCCTATATTAGCCCCAGAAATGTTTTATTTTTATTAGCCCAAACTTTATCTTTTTATGAAGACACAGGGGCCCAATAAAATTAGTGTGCAAATATAATACCCAATTTGCATTTTTCCATGGTCAGCAGAAAAGCTGAGTAAAATCAATTTGATATTAGGTCAGCATATACATCAATAAAGCATACGCTCACACAGGACCATTGTAATGGTTCCTGTAATTTCTATGCTGCCAGAGTAAAGAGATTAAATAATATTAAATGCTCCAAAATAGCTTTGCTTTTAAGAGGAATGTAAAAAGAAAGAGAGACTTTGGCATAAAACGGGCAATAAAGGATAATAGTTGCACAATCTCCAACTTTAAAACATTGTGACAATGATCTCGGAGGCAGGCTTCCTGCAAAATGGCCCCAATTCAGCACGGCTCTCATGCCAAAATTATGGTTAAGCACATTTCTGAGCACGGTACAAGTCCGTCAAACAAATCACGTACTTAAGCGCCTGACAGTGTCAAGGACAGAGCCTGAATGAAAATCCAGAAATTGAAAGCTTTTGGATGCAGCTTTGAGCATTACGTGCAGGACCATTGCTGAGTAGATGGTCCATGCACGAGGGAGGCTTTGCTGAACAAAACCCGGGCAGGACTGACCGAGCGTGGTGGGCGGTGAGGGGAGTCCCTGAGCAGTGAGGGCCCCCTGTAGCAGTGCTACCCCACCACAGAGCTGACCTTCCGTGGCTTTTGCGTGGGAGACAAAGCACTGCTGCCTCCCATTTCAGGTGAGAGTACGTAGGAATAGGTGTCTGACTTCCTGTAGTCCAGTCTCTGCTCATCACTCTGTGGTACAAATACCATCATTTGTCTTCTGTCCCACTTAGTTTCTTTGCACTGCTCAGGCCAACTGGAAGAAGGCAAGAAAGGAAAGCTGGTGTTTGTCTGACCTCACCTAGTCCAGTGGGATTTGGTAGTGACCAAAAATGCTGTTCCTTTGCACTCTTGTGTTGCTGAGATGCACGCTCTTACCTCAAATGACATTTGTGGCCAGAAGGAGCAAAAATAAATGGGATTAGGTGCTGATCTGGTCTCTTAGGAAAAACCAGAGTGCAGTAAATGCTGCTTGGATTTGATTTGCTAAAGCAGGTTAATGTGGTGGAGACGAGGCACTTGGGGCAGCACCGACACCGGTGTTCGCTTTCGACACAGATGTTACAGCTCTGTTGGACACAGACGAGCCGAGGTGGCACAGAGGAGTGTAATGCAATAGAGTTGTTCTGATTTCCTCTGCGGAGTTTTTAACTCGCAGGGTTTTGAATAAAAAATGCTGGCAGCAGCCCACCTCGTACTGCAAAGTACCTGAGACAGGACAACAACATGGAATTCATTTGCAATGGATAACATTCCATTAAAATATATGTGGGTATTTAAATTGAATCGTTATTTGGCCATATGTTTTTAGGATGATGGATTTCCATGGATTAGAGCTTTCTGGTCTTCCAGAGATTGCAAGATTTTTCTAGTGCCTTTCTCAAGTTTGAAGTCCACTGCAAAAGAGTGAAATCCACTCCCAAGTTCTCCTGATGGGCACCAGCCTAAAAGCTTTCTGGAGCAGAGATCTAGAGTCAGACCTCTCATCCTTAGTGCTAATTTGTGAACTTGGATCATTAGTTACATGATGGCTGCAAGACTGAAAGAAACCACAAATCTGCAGTCCGATACTGGTCTGACAAAGTAGCAGAAAACATTCTGGATGTTGAGGAGTGAAATTCTACCTCAGTATTGTTATAGAACTCCATGTTGGTGGTGCAAATGGAATTCCATAAATTTAATATTTCTGCTTGAAATTTCTAGATACTTATCATTAACTGCCATATATAAATACTGTCATTTTCATGGGGTTATAGTAGCATAAAAATGAAAATTGAATGAAAATGGCTAAGAGAATTTCCTGCCTCCCATGAAGGTTTATATTTTGATCTGACTGTCTCTTTGTAAGTTGAAAATGCTTTCTGTGCAACCCTGCTTTAGCTGCAGTAGTGTAATGTGCAACCAGGAGTGGAAATTGCTGGTTCCTGGGTGAGAGCTGGGGGAGTGATGCCAGTGGGGTTGTTTTAAATGATTGGCTTGAACGTGCCACAGCTTTAGAGGGGAAGGAGCATGGGTTGAGGGCCAAACAGTGCGAGTGATACTCAGAGTGAGAGATATGAGCTGCTTGCTTTGCAGCTAATGGAGTTTCCTTTTCAGTATGACATTTGCTCGGTGCTGGCCACCATTGTGGTGTCTGGAGAGCCAGAATAGATGTTGAGGTTAGTGCTGTTTGCTCTGAATAGCACCTCAGATCTTCACAGCTTTGCTGGGGGGAATTCGCCTCTGAGCAGAGGCAGGATGGCAGTGGGTGAGTAGCAGGACATGAGGAACACACAGTGACAGATTGTTTAGGTCTCAGTCGTAAGTCAAGGCAAATATGATCCATGATGATGATCGTGGTAGCCATCAAAGGGAAGAGAAAATGTTTAATCTTCAAGATACATTCCAGAACAGAAAATGAAAAAGGAACAGTTCCAGACATGTCTGCTTTCCTTTCCTTTCTTTCCAAGAAAACTTGTTTTGTCAGAGTTTTGTTTCTAAGATTCCCTGCTATGGCATTTAGAAGGGTAGAAATGGTACCACAACAGACGATTTCTCTGCACTTCCACAAGTCTCAAAGCTGTGGCTAAATGGAGTGTGCCTTTCTGTCATTTTGCTTAAGTGCTTTTGGCATCTACTAAGCAAAGCTGTACACTTCTAATCTTCTTAATTTTGATTGATCTTTTCAATCCTGAAGTAGAAAATAGGATGCATTTCTAATGTAACGTTTAAATTAAAATATGAAATGGTGTTTTGTAGTTGTTTAGTGGGTTAACCTTGGTCGGCAGCCAGATGCCCACCCAGCTGCTCCCTCTTATCCAGGATAGGGGGAGAAAATAAGATGGAAAGGCTCATGGGTCAAGAGAGAGACAGGGATATCATTTACTGATTGCCATGGTGGGCAAAGCAGACTTGACTTGTGGGGATTTTAATTTATTGCCAATTAAAATAGACTTGCACAGTGAAAATTATTGATGATAATAATGATTCTAATAACTGCTATGAAGCATAAATAACAACAATTTTGTAATTGAAAACAAACAAAGCCAAAACCACGACACACCCCAAACCAATTCTTGGTCCAAAAGATTCCTAACCAGGGTGCTGCTCTGGATCCAAAGAGTGGCAGTCACGTTGCTGAGCATCACATCTGTGCTGAGACATAGTCCCTTTAATGTAATGCTGCTTTTCCAAGAGGCGAGGAAAACTCATCTCCCCTTGCAAAAGTGATCCCAGCCTTCTCCTTTTGTTCTTTAAAGTTGGTTTGCTGATTTATCTCCTTCCTCCCACACTACTTAATGTTAATGCAAATGATGTGGGATGGTCAGCGACTTCTAGGTGATGGGGTTGTGTTCCTTTTTGCTGCCTCCCGCTTTTCTTCTGCCAACAGAATTGACCCCACCAGCTGCTGGGTTTGCAGAGACTTCCTTTCTTATATTTCTTTGCCTCTGGGCCTCAAAAACATCAGAGAATGGTGAAGCTGGTGCAAGAAAGAACAAATGAATGGCTGAGTTATAGGGAGAGAAGCTGCAGGACTTTGAGGTGCTAAGGAAGTAAAAGAAGAAACCTGCTGCAATTGTCTCCTGAGAAGAGCAAAAAATGTGTTGATTTTTCCTATGGGTCTGTTTGGTGTGATTTGCCATGGGGAAAACTGAGCATTTCTAAGAATTTGGGAAATCAAAAAAATTAACTAAGGGATGGTCTTGAGGACTCTCACACATCTTTGAAAATAAAAGTCTAACTTTGGATATGTGCACAGTAGATCTACCTAATTAAAATGGAAAAAAAAAAAGAGCTTGGATTTAGTTTCCAGTCTATAAACTTTTTACTTCAAAACAAAGATTTAAACTGTCTCTAGCAATTGGAGCCTGCTGTGTTTAGCATTACCCCTGCTGTGTGTGTTCAGGTTGAGATAAGACATCTAACTGAGGTCCTGACCTCTTATAGTCTTTAAAATTCCCAGAACCCATTTTGAAAGAGCATCATTTTTATTTGCTGTTTATTAAATGCAGTCACAGCACAAACAAAGGAAGGATCTTGCTTGACCCATGTAGTTTATGGCTGAAGCAGGTGGCCAAAGTGGTGTGGTTTCAGAACTGAGGGATTAACCCATGTTAAGTTCAGCATAGTTGGGATCTAAATCTGCTTTCCATCTACCTGTAATTCGAATGGGAAATGGCACATTTTCATGCCCTCACTGAGAAGGTTCCTGGATTTAATCTTGGTCTCTTTTCTATACTTTATTTTTTTTTTTAACTTTTCTTGCAGTTAGGGCAGATATAGTCCCAAACACTTAACAGATTTTTAAAAAATCACCTCTAAATCCTCCAGAGCAAAGCCTAATAAATATAATTTGTAGCACTTTGCCATTGCTTGGCACTGTTAAGGCTTGTACCAAGTGTAATGCAGGGTGCAATTGGCTTTACCTTGACTGGAGCCCCACTGCTATTCCTGTGGCCCAGGGGACATTTATCACAAGTGAGAGCACAATTACAGTGCAGTTAAACTCGCTGCAGTAAATCTTGGGGTTTAAAAGGAGAGCTAAATTTGTTGTTGCAGGTTTGGCTGCATGTCATTAGTCTTGCAGCCCTCGTGCAGTCCGGGCAGGAGACCTGGTTATGCCTCTTTGGTTTGGGGTTGTGCTTGTTTATAACATATGACCAATTTTAATTAAAGGATGTATTTTAAAAATAAACAGTTGTTCGTTTCTACACCTGGGGCGCAGTTTAAGGATCTTTATTTCTCTTCTTTCCCCTCTGTCCCCTGCCCTTTTCTGCTGCAGCAAACCTGCGTCCAGGGGCTGAACAGAAAGTGGTGTTCATCACTGCACGGGTCCATCCTGGGGAAACACCCTCCTCCTTCGTCTGCCAAGGTGAGTGTCTGCACCAAGGTGGCAGACCTGGTGGCATCTGATTTCCTGCTGATGCATGTGTTTGGTGTGGAGTGCTTTGGCTCTGAAAGGGGCCTGAGCTCACGTGACAGATTTTCCCACAGTGAGGATATCAGCAGAATCTCTCATCTAATACCCAGCTGCTTGTCTTCCTTGAGGGCGTAGGAATAGATTGCCTCCAAGTCTTGTGAATGTTTGCTGAACTTGGTCAGAATTGGACAGAATTGGGCTCTGAAGCTATTTGGGAAGAATGAGACAGTCACACTCATATGCAATATATTTGTGTAAGGCTCCTTTTCTTAGAGCGTTTCCAGCCCATTTTCCTGGAGTTGGTTCTGTTAACTGCTTATTTTTTCTTGCTGTCTACTATCTCCAGCTTCTTTTCCATCAGAAAGCAGTGACCCTAGTTCTCCAGTTGAATTCTAAGAGGCCTCTCTTTGTCTGAAGCTGCTGCTCTGAGGAACACAGCTCCCAGTGGCTGACAGCTGTTTCCTGCACAAAGCATTCCTGCTAAAAATAGAAAGCAAATTGCCCAGCTTGTATTTATAAAGAGTTGTAAATCTCAGGCTTGTGGGTACAAATAAATAAATAACCCTGGCACGCCTTCATATAACTTCATTGTATAGGTCTGAAATATTGTACTTATAGATGTGGCTGTCTGCAGTGGTAAAGTGTTGATGGTGTAAATCAAAGTAGCTCCCCTGGAGCCAGGGCAATTTGGTAATTCACTGCAGCAGCTTGGACCTGGCCCTGCTGAGCCGATGAGTTGCATCAATCAAGCATATGCAGAGTTTATTATGTTGTCTGCTCATGATGCTGCAGACTCGTTTGCCACCGGCCCTGCTGGTACCCAAAGACCTCGGTGGGAAGGGTCTGGCACAGGTTCGTGGTCTTCTCTGCGTGCTCCTCATCCTGGCGAGGTGCTGTGTCTGGCATCTCTCTGAGGCAAAAGGTCAGCAGCTGCCCCTCCTGCTGCCCCAGCCCCGTGGGCTTGCAAGACACTCTCCTTGCTGGCCTGGAGCAGCAAAGGTAAAAGCCTTCCTCTAATAAAACACTGCTTCAGACTGAGAGCAGGAAAACTCAGCCAGTTTCCCATCTCCTGCCGTGCCACAGTCAATGCAGGGCATTACAGCACACATGATGTTTGTTAATGAATATGGATTTTTAATTGGCTGCTTTGATTCTGTTTGTGGCTGCTGGCATAGCCCTGTGAAATGAAAGCTGAGGCATGCTGCTGAGGTGGTGCTTTGTAAATGATGTTATTTTATTTTGATAATGGAGAGTTTATTCAAAAGGGAAATAATCAAAAAAAAAGGGATGTGTAAAAGCGGGTGGCATGCTTAGCCTGATGAAACAGCTAGATAGGAGTCATGCTCTGATTGTCTCAGAGAAACTTTGTGCTTTGTAGAAAAAAAAGCAAAAACAAAGAAAGCACAAACAAAAAAAAAAGTAGGAAAGATAAGAAAAATAACAAGGAGGTGTCAAAGTATCAGTCTTGGAGAAGCACATGAGAACCTTTCTGAGGCTGCAGTTAGAGCACATGCTTGGCTCCTCTGGGAGTGCCTGGATCCACACTGGACTCTGCTCTGAGCCCTGCCCCATGCAGGCAGAGCTGCCTCCTGTGCAGAATTAGCATCCAGACAAGCAGAAATGTCAGACATTTCAAGGCCATTGCAGCACTGTTTCTGGCACTGCCAAATGTGAAATTGGGTGCTTGCTCCATCTTTGGAAACTTCTGCGTGGGAGGATCAAAAGAAGGGATAAAAAAGATTCCTCTGGCAGTCAAGTTGAGGGCACACTTAGGAATTTTATTTCTGGAGTCTCAGGAAGCTTTTTGGCACAGTTAGGTGTTGCAGATTTTATATCCAGATGCCAGCTCAGTGCATATGGAACATGTCAGGACTATTTTTTTTTTCTTGGTGGAGAGATTTCTTCTTAAATGTTTGATTATGCTTACCACCTGGAGTATTAAGATCTGGAAATTGATCCCAAAGATTCCCCAGGAGCAAGAAGCATCTTGTGGATGGAAGACCAGAACTGTGACTGCCCAAGCTTGGCAAATCAGTCCATAGGGGAATAGATAATGAGCTAAAAGCTTTTATTTTTTGTTCTTCAATTTTTTCTAGTCAATCTTTGGCTTTATTCAGTTCATTCACTGTCTTCTTTAAAGCCTGAAGATAATATCTGACTCCTTATTCATTTTTTCTACCTGTCTTTGAGCTGGCCAGGTCCTTTTCTGCCTTCTTTGGCCTGCTCTCTGCTAAGGGATTTTTAGCTGTGTACTCCAAACTGGAGTTTCCTGGGGCCTGACAGAAGCATCCTATTAATTTTTTCTTTTTTTTTTTTCTTTTGACTAGGCAAGGTCCCTGAGAAGCAAGTTTTCTAGCTTTAATACATCAGGAGATGCTTACTCCTGTCTTTTGATCCTTTGTCCTCCACTTTACCCACATATTATGAATCTAAGCAAGGATTTTGTGTTCCTGTAGGAAACGAAACTTGTCATCTCCCTGTTCAAAATTGTTTCTCTGTCATCATTCTTCATATTCTACTGTGAAGAATCCACTGAAAACTGAGTTTTGGATACAAATGCCCTGTATTCCTGCAACCATGCAAGTATTTTAAACTTGGATACACATTTCTGTCACCTTCCAACTGTGGAGTGCTTGCAGCAGTAGCCAGACCTCCTTAGAATCATCAGGCACCTTGTCCAGCAGTTACAAACAAATGCTGTAATATTTCACACATGGTGCAGCTGCTGAGCTGCAGTTCAGCTCCTTAAAAGGCAGACAAAACCCTGGAGGGCCTCTTCATGAAGAGATGGATTAAGAACTTTTCATTTCTGTTTTGGTCTTTTAAGAGTTGGTACAACGGCTGGCCCTTTTAGGAAGTTTTCCTGATGGTTCTTAACTCTGCTTGTGGTGGAGCTCAGGGCTGGAAATGGAGACCCAGCCACCAGAGAGTATATTCAGAATATTCACATGAGTACCTTCCACATCCAAAGTAGGATGGTGTTCTTCTCCTCAGATGGTGATGGTCACCACGAGCATTGATGTTTGTATCATGTCTAGGGATGAATGAGTAGGAGTAGGGTCCAGGATTAAGAGGATTTGTTTTCACTTTGCTCCTACAGACCATTTTTTAACCAAATGGAATCACTGCTGCTCCTGGAGGGCTTTTGTAGTGAGCACAAAGAAGAGCAACTTCGTTTTACAGCCTGAACTCACCTCTCTTGGGCTGTTCAGATTTCTGAGCGATTTTTCTGAAGCTGTGGGTTTAGATTATTTTCCTTTCTTAGATATTTTTCCTCATTTTTCTCCCCCACAGTATTTTCATTTAAGAAAATGTGTGATGTTTTCTCTTCCATACTTTACTGTAAAGGCAAATAAACTAACTCTTGCAGATGTCAAGTAATAGTGTGCACTAATGTGTGTAAAATCTGTGCAAGCTCCTCCCCTCTAAACACTGGCCATAAGGCAGATTTCAAAAGGCTTGGGTTTTATCCAAGACCTGGTAATAGGGGCATTTTTAGCCCCCAATATTCTCAGAGTCTTGTTTTCTTTCCTAGGTTTGCTAGATTTTATTTTATTTGTGGGAGAAAAGCAACTGTCCCTCACTATTCACATACATGGAAAGTTGTGAGAGACACTCCTATGTTTAAGTTTATCCTGTAAGCTCTGACTTCTGCCAGCAGTTGGTAATTCCAAGATTAAATGTGTCTAGATGTACCAACACAGGTATTTTACTCATTGATTTAGCCATGTTCTCTTAGTAGGATGTCATTTGTCGATTTGCCAGTGTGGCATCCACCATGCCTTCTAAATGCAGAAATGAAAATTTGTACCCTCAGCCTCTTAATAGGGTTTTCCAGGCTGGGATGCCAGAATGGACAGCCCAGTGCAAGACAGGAGGGAGAGGGATCCCACAGCTGGGTTTGCAGATGCTGAGCATCTCGGGCTTAGTGTAATTTGACCTGGAGCTGACCTTGAAGCTTATGGGCTGAAAAGGGAAAAGCCATTAAAAAGAAAATATAAGAAAAACAGACACCTGGGACTCTTTTCCATAAGAAACAGAGCAAAAATTACTTTTCAATCAATCTTTTTTGCTTTATAGCTGTTTAAATGAATGCCCCCTCTTGCTTCACCTTAAATCAGATGATATGAAATGAAGAAACAGATTACACTGGGCAAGGTCTCTTGATTTTCTGTTTGTATTCCTGGTCTGTGCTTTTAATCCTCACCCTCTTGCTAGCAGAGGGCAGGGAAAAAAATCTGAAAACTTTTGCACAAATTTTGATTTTAAGTTTAAAGAATGGGATAGAAGGCAACAGACTACCTGAAAACAAGTCTCCCACTAGCTGTCTCTCAAGTTCTGATGTTGCACAATAACCCACTGGGCTAGTGGGTAATTGAACTTGCTCTCTGTGTCACCAAGATGCTCCAGGTGCTATGAAGGATTTAAGTCCTGGACAGATTCCAAAGTGGCCTCTTAAAACTGTTTTCTAGTTCATTTCATGGAGGCAGTGCCTTCAAATTCTTTGAATTTGATCCTGCAGTAAATCTGAAGGAGTTAGTAAGAGAGTGAAGTTGGTACAGTAGAATAAATGTGACCTGGATGGAGGTTTTTACGTTGTGTTATGGGGTTCGTTTGTTTTGTTTTGTTATTTGTTTGGGATTTTGTGGTTTTTATTTCTTGTGGGAAATGCAGTCATAAGTGTGAGAAGGGTCCTTTTGAAGCCTGTTTCTTCTACTTGGAAATTCACCCAAACTCTGTCTTTTCTTAGGAAGAAAGAGGAGGAATATACTGCCATGGTTAAAAGCTGCTTTTCTGTTTCTTTTACTAAGCATAAATTTTTTGAGCATTAGGACATTTAGTGACAGTAACTGAAGGCCAGGACATGTTTTACATGCAATTGTAAATTCAGCCTCTACATGTGAAAAGAACCTTTCTGAAACAGCAGAGGTGATGACCTTGCTTAGCTGTCTTCAGGGTGTAAATTTCTCCTAAGGGAGAGAAACTTGAGTTCTGTAGCCATTGGTGTAAGATGCTTCCGGTAACAGCAGCTGTACTGGAGAAAGCAGCACTGCACCTAGAAATTCCTGTGGTGGTAATGACTGGGTCCTCAGAAGCTTGGGGGCGTCAGCTGTCAGATTTTGTCTCAGACTGAATGTGCATCTGAATAAATGCATGGCTTGCATTTCACTTTATCTGTTTTATTCTTCTGTCTAGCAAGCCAATCCATCTTCGTTTCCAAGCTATGTTTCCTATCAGAGGAGGAAACAAAATACCATTCCATGGGGAATAGGAAACTTATAAATGTGTGTTTGTTATATTACTGTCAAGTCTCACTTCTATCTTCTGTGCCAAATGAAAGAGACTGGAAACAAACACTTCTGCTGTCCTGGCTACTTCTAGACTCCCAGTGAGCACCTCCATATGTATAAAGGCTTAGTCTGCAATTCTTCTTTGGATGTGTTTGTAATGCATCCCTAGGTGCAGGAGGGGGCTCTGCCTCGGCCATGCAGCCGAGGGGCGAGTGCTCTCTGGTGCAGGAATGCCCTTTTTGGGAGCCTTTTCCAGTGTTTCTCTTTGTGGGCTTCATTGCTAAGACTGAAAAGAACTGAGCAGCACAGAAGCTCCACTTTAAGGGTATTTTTTTATACTCTCTTGCCACCCCAAAGGTATAAAGACACAAAGCTTCCATTCCCTTTCAATACTTCTTGTATCCTATGCAAATCTTTTCTGGCTGCAATCTATAGGAAAGTGCATCTCCTAGAGCAGAGTTCCACCCTAGAGGTGGCTGCTCGTGGTCAAAAGAAGAGCAGAATCTTGCCATAGAATGGATGGTGTTCTGCACCCAGACAGTGACAGGCATAAGTTGTGTCAGGAGCGGATGGGAACACTCCTGTGCTTCCAGGAGCAGCTTAGCACGTGGAAACACTGAGGGAATGTGGTGAGCAGGAGCTGCAGCTCATGGTCTCCTTTACAGGAGTTCAGGAAACCAAATAATGAGAAGCAAACAAAGTCCCACCACAAAATGAGCTGCAGGGCTCTCTTAAAGTTGTTAAATTGCATTCATCCTGCCCACCAAGACTTTTTTTTCTTTAAGTGCACAGCTCTTAAGCTTTAACACAAAGGGAAACACACTCTCCCTGACTTCTAAAGCAACATGAAAAACACTATTGTCTGTCCCTCGTAAATCTCTTGGATGAGATTGTAGTGTTAAGTATCCCAGGAGAGAGAAAGGTTGTTCTGAGAGTAATAAAACATCCATATTGGAGTAATGGAAATAAAAGCTCCTTTTAAAATCGTGTTGATGTAAATAGAGCGTTAGAGGAATTCCTGCTGCCAGTGTGACACTGGCTGTTACAAGATAGCAGCACAGGCTTTGGATCAATCCAGTGCAGTGCCAGGCAGGTACGAGGGGTTGTACACCGGGGTTCCTGAGCTGGAGGAAATTTATAATGAGTTTAAATTCCTCTGGATACAGAGTTATGTGATTCACTCCCTTACAATGTGTTTTCTGGAACTTCTGCGTGGAACAGAAGGCATGATGGTGGCAGGGCGTGGAGGGGGACTGTGCATGGGCTGGGCGTTGCTGTCTGCAACAGCAGAGAAATTCCCTGAGCTCTGGGGACCCGAGCTGTCCCCGAGGGAGGAGCTGTGTCATCTGTGGCTGTTCCGTGGCTGAGACATCTCTCCCCACCTACAGCAGAGGTTTCTGTCCCACCTCTTCCGTTCCATCTACAGCAGCAGGAGCAGAAAGTTGGTCTGGTCAGGCAGGCTCACCCCTCTCCAGCCCGGCCCTATGTGCTCATCTTGCTGTTCCAGTAGGAGGAATGGATCAGCACTGACTCTTCATCCCTGGGACAGCAAGGTCAGCTCTGCCTGTGCAGCTAAGAAATGTCAAGGGGCTTTGTTTGATTCAGTTTGCCCTTTGCCCAGAGCAGGCCTTTGACTACTTCTGCTTAACTAATCCTCTTTACAGTAATCACAGGGCTAAAGGAGCCCCTGGTCTTTGAGAGAGAGAATTGAGAAAGGCTTCACTGTACAACAGCAGGCAAATTTGTTTTGTCTCCATGTGAGACTGCCCAATTAATCTCTTGAACATCCTGGTTTTGCAATGTTTCTTGACTGCTCATACTTTTGGATAACATTGGCTTAAAGATCATTTCCTTCCAGCCCTACCAACCTGCCTCTTGGGCAAAGCACATTGTATTTGTACACACTGTGGCACTTTGCTGATGTCTGAGGATAGGAAAAAGAGAAAATATTGATTCACCTGGACTTCATGATCACTTGGCTTTCCTTAATGTGGCTTGTTTTTCCCACTAGAAATTGCAGCCTGAGTGGATGCTGAAGGTACTTATCCATGTCTGCCCAGTTATCAGGGCCATTTTCTGTGTTTATTGCTCTTTATGGCCATGGGCAGCAAGTCCTACACTTTTAGGGAGCAGTATTACCCCCAGGTGTTGGGGAAGATGAAATAGGAAAGACTTATAAATATGTTCACATAGCAAAAGATGCTGACAACATGGAAACTACAAGCGAGATTGAAATGAAGAAAAGCTTTGAGATACCAAACTCCAGTTACTGAACAACTGGAAAACAATGGTATGGCTGACTGAAAGAAATCCCCCTTTAATAAAACCAAACCCTCTGTTTGCTGACAAGTCCGAGGGTCAAAACAGACCCTGTCAATGTGGCAGAAAGTCCAAAAAGCAGATTTTAAGGTTTAAAATATAACGCCACATGGTAGTGCGATGATTCTTATAGGCTATATGCTAATGTAGTAGGATTTATAGCATGTTCTAGATTGGTTAATAGAAATTAGAATATTCAGCACAGAAGGTGATTTATTGTATTGTAATCGGCAACCACAGGACTTCGACTTTGGCTCTATGCTGTATTCTATTCTATTCTGCTCTGCCTCTTCCCCCTTTCTTCTACTCCCTCATCCCTTTGCTCTGAACTGCTTCGGGCTGCATCTAGCAGCTCCAAGCGGGTCCCTCATACCCACGCCCTTTCACAATAAACCCCATGCTCTAAAACTATCTTCAGAGATCTCTCGTCTATGTCTCGACCGTCTCATAGAGGCTCTCCACAGACGCTTCTAAACCTACGCCCAGGTACCAGATCTTCTCTGGGCCAGGGCATGAAATAAAAATGCAAAACTCAGGACAAAGATGTAAAAACCACAGGAAGTTCGGGGTTGTCTTCAGATCTCATTTGCGTGGCTCTGTTGTTAATGGCAAAGAAAGGGCTCTGAGCAGTGACCATCATTGCCACCAAGGAATCAAAGTTGAGATGAGCCCTTTCAGTCAGTGCAGCAGTGTGTGAGAGCTGTGCTTGATCAAGCTGTAGGTCAGGATTCACAATTAGGAATCTCTTCTAGTTTTTATACTTTAAGCCCTTTCCATTCCCCTTCAGCAGTGTCCCAGCTCTTCCTCACGACTGATATTAATCATGCTGGTCTATTGTTTGTAGCTTTGTCTTCTGACCCTTTGTTCTTTGCCTGCCCTGGCTGTGTTCAGCTGAATTGATTTTTTTTGTTTTCATTTTGTTTTCAGTCCTTTTGTCTCCGAGGTGCCCTGCACTTCTCTTCCTGCTCCTTCTGCTTCGCTCTGAGGAGCCAGCACTCACGAGTGACCGGGACTTGGCCGCTGCAAACTCTTCTTTGACACGAGGGCCCTCGGAATTCATTTTCCCTGTGCCCCTTCACAGGTTGCTCACACGCTCCTCGGGTACCTGTTGCACTGTGTACATGTTTATAAGAGCCATGTCACCCTGACTTCTCCAGCTTACAGAGAAAAGGGTGTAAAGCTTGTTTGGAGGGCAAGAAGAAGGGACTTGGGATGAAAGCAGGCTTCTGCCCCAGACAGCAGCCCTGTAGAGGTTGGCTTTGCTCTTTCCATGCAGTCTGGCTTCTCCAGGCTCTGAGGATGGAGGGAGAGGGTAATGGGGCACATTCTTTACCAGTCCTGCTTAATTTTAAGAAGAAACGTAGGCACAAATTGCTTTGCTGGGACCCTAATACAGGGGCAAACTCTATTAACACTTTGTAGACAGGAGGGGTAAATTTTAGGGGAGTTTTGAACAGTGGCAGAGCCCTCTAAAAAGTCACTCTCCCCAGGAAGGCTGGTTCCTTAATGACTGATGACAGCCCTAAGTGGCAATTTCCAGATGTGCCCTGTGGTGTTAGTTCAAGGGTCAAATTACTTGTTACATGTTCAGCAAATGGTAACACACTCCTGGTATCTGTGCTCTGACTTGGAGGTTATGCTTTTAGTCTTTGCTGCTGCTAAATGTAAAAGATAGTTGGAGATGGATGAAAAGCAATTAATTTGTATTTTTTTCTAGTGCTACAGGTTTTCAAAGAGTGCTTTATTATAAATTTAATATAAGCCCGCTTATTTTTCTCCTATTTTCCCTTTCTCTCTTTCTTTTCTTGTTCCCCTACTTTTTTGTCGCCTTATCACTGATGGAAAAAAATGTGGTGGGTAAGGGTAAGAACAAAACAAGGCAAAGATCTGTGGTCAGTTCAAAAAGGAGGAAAGGAAAAGTCTGTAGGTCTTATGTGAAATTTTGTTCTAAATTATCAAAGTTTACTTCAAAATTTTCAGCCAGTGGTACAGTGTGTAGGCAAAACATTACAAAGATGGATGTGCTTTATATTATTGGCAAGCACAAGCCACATCTTTGGGTGACTACAGAACAGCTGTGACACAGAGAATGACAACAGGGCAAGTTCTGGTTCACCATGGCCTCCACCTACCCAAAAGGAGCATCACTGAGAGTTTTCAATTTTCGTAGTTATTAAAGTTTGACTGCTGTGGTGACTTTAGTATGACACTGATCACCTTGGTGTCCTGTTCCCTTAGAAACACTTGTGCTTGGTGTCATAACAGCAAGGAGGGAACAGGAGGGTGCCCAATTCCCTGGTATGGGAGAAGCCACTCAGCCTCACCGAGCTTTATCTGCCTTCCATCAAATGGGACATGATCCGTCACAGAGTCAAGAGCAGAGCTGAGAAATGCTGTGACCCAGCCTCGGCCCAGGTGTCATGTTTTAAAAGCTGGGTGTGTCGCTCATTCCTCGGGAGAAGCAGGGAATAGAGCTGGAAACCTGTTGGAATTGCACCCCTAATTCCCTGCAGGAGGGTTGCCTGCCCTGGAGACAGCAGATCACTGGGATCTCAGTTTGCCCAATATGTTCTGTGGCACCTCTCCCTTCTGAAGTCTGTATCCTTCGTGCAGTAAAAGAGGCTGTTTATTAAAGTTAAGTTTACCTTTAAGATGTTAAAATTCAATCTGACCGTTCAAGGTAGAAAGTTAGACTGTCCTCACCCCTGGTTATATGTGAACTCTGATTTTTCTTCCTGGCAATGCTCCTAATGGCCAAGGATATGAGGGAAGTAGCACCTTGACATCAGCTGGTGTGGTCACAGTGCTGCCAGAGCTTAAACCCATCGTTGCAAAGTGCTTGGGGAGAGCTTCTGTCTGGGGCTTGCTGGCACTTGAGATTTCATTTGCATCTGAGGCAGACTGTGAATGTAGAGTGCAACAGAACATTTCTCCAGCAATTCTTATTCTGGAACAAGAGCATCTTATTCCTTCTTAGTTTAATACGCTTCAAAGTAGATTTTGCAATAAGACTGTCTCCAAACAGAATTCTTTAGGAAATTTTTTGTTGCTTCTTCCTACAACAACAACAACAAAGTCCCTCTATCCTTGGAGGTCTCCTGAAATTTATATCCTTCTGATTTTTCTCCCTCATGCTCCTCAGATGGAAACATGTACTTTTATACCCTCCTGGAGAATTTCACTTCTTCACAAGGAGAGATGTCAGTTGCTTGTGGTGGCCCTACTCACGTGGGGAAATTTTGCTGATTATTTCCTTTCCAGTGCTAATTACCATCACCTTTAGGATCTGCAGTGCAGCTTCATTTTCACAGCAAAATTTTCTCTGGAGCAGAAGTAGGGGCTTATGCCATATTCTGCTGCTTAACAGCCAGGAGCACATCTGCACTGACAGAGTGACCCTAATTTATTTCTGTGGAGCTTTTTCCTGCCTGGATGTCATGCAGCGTAAATAAAAGAACAGATCCGTCTCCACTGACGAGAGGCAGAGCAGAGCTTTTGCAATTTCTTTCTTCATGTAGAGACATGGTCATTTTTTTTATTCTTCTCTAAGACAAAAAAATAAACCACAGGCAAAAAAGCTTTTTCCTGCTGGAGCCTAGTGCAAGCAGCTCTCCAACAAGTCCCCTCCAGTAGCACTGAAAGCAACTTGCAGATACGTAACTTTCATCTCTGAGTCAAGGGAAGTTCAGATGCAGCCAGCATTTTCTTGGCCATCAGGTCTTCCCTGAGGATTAGGTTTTTGTTTAATAAATCACTCCTTTTATCTTCTTTTTTTCTTTAGTTCAGATGTTGCATACAGTCCTTGCTTTATTTGCCTGTCGAGACTGAAGTGACAGACTTTGCTGTGCAAAGGACTTCCATGTTTCGTTTCAGTTTTAACTATCTTTTGATACTGATGGGAACAGCTCAGCCTCTCCTGCCTTGATACCCTCTGTCAAGGGGGAAATGGATACAGATCTACTTTAGTCTGGTTTTGCTTATGCAGTACTTTTGGGTGTCTTTGAGGGGCAAACCCAGAGCAAGCTGGAAGCTCCCACTGGCTTCAGGGGACAGTTATCCACCTCTCAGGAAGTTGATGTCACTCAGCTGTGATGCCGCTCTCGCCTTTCTCATAACCACAGCAGAGTGCAAAACAGCTCTTTATTGAATTGTCAGGATTCTCTCTCTCTGATTCTGGAATGTGATGGTTGTCCACTTTAGAGTTGCTGCCTTGCTAGTGACACCAGCCTTGCACGATGCCTGCAGACTTTGTGCCCTGCTTTGCCACTGGAGCCTCGCAGGTGCCTTTGCCTCACTGGGAAGAGGCAAAACTGCCTTGTACCTTTTCAGTCGATTTGAACAGAAGGACAGGAAAATCCTATAAAAGTGAAGCAGCATAACCTGCAAACCCAGTAAAGTGGAAATCAATGAAGCAGCCAAAAGGTGCCATTACAGCTGGCTTAGTGTAAGTTCTTGTGTATCAAGAGTTACAAAGCGATCACGTTGTTCGGCCCCGCAGGGAAAATGAGGGCAAATGGCTGTGCAGGTTCCTGCCACGCCGAGCTGTCAGCTGCCACTGTTTGGCTCTGGGGACTGTATGGATGTGCCATGTATGAATGGCAAAGCCACATCTCCAGCAGAAGTGAACAGCCGGGGTTCAGTCCTGAGGAGGGGACACCTCAGCTCTTCTCTTTAGCTGCGTGGATTAAAGTTCTGAGCTGAAGCACAAGAAAGAGTTCCTTTCCCACATTCCAATTTTGTTCTGAGTCCTGTACCTGTATCCTCTTGGGATCCAGAGCATTAGGGCACCACATCACCCATGGGGGTACCCTGTGTGCTCCTGTTCTTTCCCTGCAATACGTGTTCCGCTTTCTTCCCGGTAGTGGGTGGCACCAGGAGTCTGTCCAGCTGAGGGGCCCACTTGTGATGTGGCTAGTAGCAAATGTCTACAGGTTGTTAAAAGTAAAGGTAAATTAATAGAGGTACCTGCAATGTACTCTCCCAACACTCTACAGGTGAAGGGACCTGGAAAGGATAGGTGTGAATCAGTGACGTTCTGCAGGGCCCCTTTGGTCTGTGTGTGTGCCTGCCTGACTCAAGCCTGTTGCCTCTGGGTCTTTGCTTGGCTGAGCAATGTGTTTGCAGATGCTGGAAACCATTTTTAGAACGTGTTTAAAAATACATATTTTTCATTTCTTCCCTCGCATTATTTATGTAATGCCCTTTTCCTTTTTCACTGTGTATTAGATTTCATTTGTAAATGTATTCTCCGGCTGCCTCCAGAGAAATCCACCTTTTGCCTTCTCAGCTTACAACACATTCTTTGCTTGGGCTAATCTATCCATCTTCAGGCTTCTGTGGTTCTTGTTGTGACCACAGTTAATGCTGTGAGACTCGGAGCACAGTGTAGCTGCTGCTTGTGTTTGCTGCACTCTGTGACAGGCCCAAGGACAAAACTGGTCCATCCCCCCACTCCCAGTGCCCACCTTTGTTGAACCAGGTTCACTGAAATCCCAAAGTTCCTCATTCCCAAAGAAAGGCACTGCTGCCAGGTTCTGAAAAGGTAATTCTGGCCATATAGGGAAGTGCTCAGGGTCCTGGGGAAACAATTCAAGAAAAGGCTTGAAAGGAGAAGCTTCATCCTCTTTGGCTATTCCTTGCAACTTCTAGTGGATTCCCAAGTAGAATTAAGTCTGCTTAGTCTTCCTTGTGTCTATCAAAGTTTATTTTTATCACTTTTATAGCTCTGCTGGGAATCTTTTCCCCAGTGCGGGCAACTTTGGAAAATTTACACTTGTGGTGCAATCTTCTTGCTGGCCCTGGAAAGGTTTCTGACCTCCACGTCTCCAGCTGTCACGATGGGGAAGAAAGCAGTCACCTTCCAGGCCCTGGGGAGCTCAGCCTGGTCCTGGGTAAAGCAGCAGCACTGTAATGATGCAGTTTCTCTTTTTCCCCTGCAAGACCCTTACAGCTCTAAATAGAAAACTGGAGAATGAAGTGATTTTCTGTCTCTGGTTTTTACCTCCTTGCTGGTGCTGTGTGAGCTGTTGGTGGAGAGCTGAGGATCCCCTTCAGGGCCACGGTGAAAATCCTGGTGTTTTGTGAGTCAATAAGGATAGCAGGAAACAGTGCAAGGGTGCCTGAGTTAATTCTGCCAGGGTACAGGCCTGCTCGACTCTGGTTCATGCCCTCTGGATTTTACTTCCCTTGTGTTTATTTTTCCCCTCTTTGCAATCAAGCCTCTCTTCTGGGTTGTCTTTTGTCTTGCACATCAGGGAAGGTGGAATCTTCTGCATATTTCTGTTCAACTCTAAGGCTGAAATCCTAGCTGTATTTAGCATTAGTTAATTCTGTAAAAATTGAGGGCCATAATGCAGTGAATATTTTCCAAGCTGTCTGGGGGACTCACACTCATGGGAAGGACAGACTTTGAATAATAATGACCAAGCACATCATATTCTGAGGTAACATCTTGAGAACGATTCTGATAAATCCCAAGCAATTCATTAATGAATCTGATCCTTGCAGTGTTTCTCCAGGAACCCTTTTGTTTTTTCCCAGGAGGTAAAGAGGCATTATCCAGGGGCTATTGGTAGGCTCATTTTGATGCAAAAAAACTCCAAGCTCCTTACAGCATACTAAGAAAATTAAAGAAAGGAAAGCCAGCCAACAAAGCCACCCACTCAGTCTGTGCTGTGCACTGTATTTAGGAACCCTTCGGGCGATCCTGCAGCAGCAGCTCTGTGCTCCTGCCAATGCCTCCTCTCTTTGTCAGCCTGACAGGTTCTTTCAAGTCAATTCCACAGGTCTTTGCTGTTGCATCAGTTCTACTGGAGAACTGCCCCTGGGCCTGGGGAGATTAGTTTGTGGTTAAGCAAGTGACATCAGCCATCAGGGTAGTTAAGGGCTGAGGTATGGGCTCATCACTACGGAGGGCAGGAGACAGTCTCCCTCCCTCTGTGCAGGTCTGCACTTCTTACCAGACAAATCCAGCCCTGGCCTCATTCTGCTCTTCTGTATTAGCCTAGCCCTTTGAAGCTCGTGGGTATCCCATTGCTGCAAGGAGCAGGAGAGGCAGAAACCATGAAATAATGGGAGAGATTAACCCAATGTTCCAGCTGGGCTCGCGGTGCTGCTGGAGAGAGCACGAGCACCATGCACTCAGAGCTGCAGTGGAATGAGGGAAATGGTGTCACTAAAGCCCTACTGCTGCTCTGACCAAATATTCAAGCAGCCTGCTGCTGCCATCAACACCCAAGCTTGAATCTAGTGGAGTTTTTCCTTGTTCTGTGTCTTTTCCTAAAGTCTGGAAAGACCCACAATCCAATTCAATGGCATCAAAATGAGTCCCAAGGCCATAAATTGCTGTGTCCAAGAAATAAGAGAAAGGGTCAAACTCTTTGGTTCCTTGGGGTCTCCAGCTGTTAAACTGCCAAAGCATCAGAGCAAGTCTTAAGCCATGTTAGAAGACAGTGTTGTCAGAACAAGATTACATAAACATGACCTAAGTCATCTTTTGTAACAAGATCATTTGTGTGGTTTCATCATCTACTAAAGTCTGTTTAGTAATGTTGATTTTTTGGGCTTTTCAGACAGGATCAAGCTTTGGGTAGAATAAAGTAGCTAGAGAATTAAGTAGGAACTAGACTTGTCCTTCCCAAGTGCTTAATTATCTCTTCTTTTTTTGGCTGACAATTTTAACAGGCAAAATCAAATGCCACATTTTACCCTTTCCAGGTAATGCTGTGAGGTTCTGAGAACCAGCTATGGTTTGTGGAACACTTTCAGTGCTCCTTGACTTTGTTTGGAAGAAAAGGAAACAGCAGAAGTGAGAGTACTTAAGGCTGCAGTTCTGAACTGACCAGCAACACTGGTTGACTCTGTCACCAAGTCTTTCCATCTTGACCTCTACAGGGTTGATTTTTAGAAAGTGCTTATCTCCAGGGAAGAGTGGGCCGGGGACGGACTGTCAGTGGCACAGATCTTGCTAGTGACAGCTGAGTAAGAACAGAAAAGTCTCAGAATTTTACTCAACACCTAGCATTTTGTGGCCACTTGCCATGTTTCCAAGTGCAGTCGGCTGCAATGAGCTTTCATGAGTTTGTTTGGAAAATCCATCTGCTGGTTTTGGCCCTGGAGATGCCAGTTTTGCTGCCCTGCAAATCTGGCCATTGCTATCTCAAGTTGAACACACTAAAATAGCAGACTCTGGTAGCACCTTGCCAAAAATCAGCAGTGCTAGAGACCAAGATCAGGCATTCTGGCTCCTGGTCCCACATACCAGTCACGGGGAATGCCAACTTTAATTATGTTTTACTGGCAATGTATATCTATATCTTTTCAGCACTGAATTGGGATGTTGTGCTCCAGCCAAGCACCAGCAGTCGCATATCCTTCAAAGCAGATGTGAATCTTTTTATGAGGAAGGAGCAACAGCTCATAAAAATACATAGGAAATCCCAAACACTCATTGCTTAGCAACTTTCTACACTGAACTGATTGTACTTCTAGGCTGCTGATTTGTGGCTGACTATTCCAGTCACATCCATTTCACTACATGTTCTCCCTGTTTGAAATGCATCTGGAGCGTCACGGTCTGGAACTCTTTGGTGTTCTGAGGTCTTGTTTGCATGGTCTAAATGTAGAAGTCTCAGAAAAATAGTAGGATAGTGCACATGGAAGGCAGTAGTGCAAATGGACCTCCTTTATGTGGAATAGCCATGATAAATTTGAAGGTTTCCATCCCAGTCAGGCCTGTCCAATCAGCAGACACATTAAAATAGGAAACAAGGTCTGCCTCGTGGTATCATATGGTCCATCTTCTTATCCAGTAGGCACAGAGTGTTTTACTGTGGCACAGCTTTCCCAAACCTTCACGGAAGTTGCAGTTTTACTAGATATCAAATGTCATTTGAGGTTGTAATGGCAGAAGTGTCTCCTGTACCCTTACAATGGTGTGAGAAGGGTTTTTATTACTATATAATTCTGGAAAGCAGTTGAAATGCTTGGGTACCAGAATGGTCAGAGTCATTTCATCGTAGCACAACAGGCACTCGCTGTCCCCACACCCTGTGACCTGCTGCTGTGTTTGGAGAGGGCTGACACACACTTATGGTCCTCCACCAGAGACTTCAGTCCCCTCAGTTAGATCATGACATGCAAAAGAAGGTATCTGGGGAACCTGGAGGGGTAGAGGTGTTGGCTGGGATGCCCTGGCAGTCTGCCCTGCGACTGACAGAGCAGTGTCCTCTCTCATACTGAGATAACCCATCTGGGAGGTTCTTGACTGCTGTTCCCACTGCTTCACGTGGATTTGTGTTCCAGCCACACCAAATTCCAGATTAATTATTTGTGGAACCCTGGGCTAATTAGAGGAGGGAGGGAGGGGAATGGTCAGGAACGATGGGTTTTTTTAAAATCTTCTTTAAATCAATTACTGTCTGTGCTTACCATGCACATTAAAACTGGAGAAAATCCACCGTGCCTTGCTCTGCCATTTGAAGTATTTGTTGCCAGTCATTCTCAATTCCTTTGCATGCAGCCCCTCCAGCAGAAGCGTGGTTTTCTCTGGAGCTGACATTAGCACTGTTCCACTGGGCTGGCAAAATGCAGTGAGGATTGTGTTCCCTGGGAGAATGTCTGTTTTCCATTTATTTCCCTGCTCTGGAAACAGGCCTAGCTGTAATGGCCTAACATATCTTAAAACGGGAAAATTACTAATTCAAGTCAGTGAGCATATTTTCATTTTAAAAGAGTAACAAATTAAATAAACTCCCTGCATTTTGCATTTGAGACCTCAGTGTTTCATCTGCTGTAATCTAATTCACCCATTCATTTCCTGCGCATTCATTTTATCCCATTATTTGAGATTTCCTTTGCTTTTAATCCTGTGTTTTGAAGAGACCAAGAGTTACAGCAGAGAATAGATGAGAGACTAAACGGTAAATAAAAGAACAAACATGCTGTAATACAGCTTGATGTGTTTCTAATCAATCTGCTTACTGCAGCTGGGTCCTTAGTTAGGTGTGCAACTTTTCTGTCTCAAGCTGATTAAAACTTCTTTAAAAATAGGTGAAGTGGGGCTCTGTGTACAGTTCACCAGGTATTAACTGTTTGTTTAGTTTTTGTGAGGTTTTTTGAAGTTTTTTTTGTTTGGTTGGTTTTGGGGGGTTTTTTTTGTTGTTTTTTTTTTTGCAATAGCAATGATGGTTGCAGGCTTAAAAAAGCAACTGAAATGACCATGGGGACCTAAAGACTTTTTTGGGGGTGCTTTTAACCAACCAAACTCATGCAACGAGATCTCAGTTAGCACTGAAATATTTACCTGTCTAGCTGGGGACAAATTGCTGTGTGATCAAAAGGTTTGATACTCCAAGAGAATCAATCAGCCCTTCTCTTTCTGTGCCCTTCAGAAATAATGTAACCAGGGATGTCCTTCCTAGAGCTGTCTCACCTGCCTTGGTTGGCTCTGATGTGTTCTGTCATGGGCAATTATTGTTTAGCTGTTGTCTCCCTTGAGAGCTTCCTGTCCACAGGAACCACGGGGGAAAATTGTTCACTTCTCTGCATTTTCGAAAAACTTGATTGTTTTTCATCATGTGGCACCCGCAGGCCTGTGCAGGTCCCCTCTGAGCCTTTCCTGGGGGAAGTTTAAATGAAGCCTGAACATCAGCAGAGGAAACAGGAGAAGAGTCTGACCTGAGAAGTGGGGTCTGACGGATGCTCACTAAGGTTTTGTGCAAGGTGCTGCATCCCTCTGAGAGCAAGCACGCTCGCCCTCATGTTCCTTGCATTTGGGTGTGCTGCGGATGGCCAGAGAGGGGGTTCATGGAAAACAGACACTGTTCTGGATCTTCCCAGTCTCCCTGATTGCAGAAACTACTCAGAGAGAGGCATGTGCATGCAGGTAAACAACAGGTTTGGCATTTGGAAACTGGTGACATAATTCAGGCATCAACTTTCCTTCATCTAACACTGTAAGCAGGTCCCTGTTTTAGTTCGCAGTGCTTCTTCACCAGCCATATTAGCTTTTATAATTTTGATGAAATAAACCTTGGTGTTGCCATGGACTCCAAAGGGACTTTTGGAAAGATAAAGCAACCTATTAATAAAGCATTCAAAATCTATATATTCTTTCTGTACTGATGTTAGCATCCCCCTTGTTCACCCCTTCCCCTGCCCAAGAAACATGTTTCTAAAAAAATGTAAAATACTTAATATTAAAACACATTTGAATTTTCCAATCTGTTTTTCCACATTAGGAGGAGGAGCAGAACTGTAAAAAAGGGCAGAGTCAGCATCTGTGATGATCTTGTGCACATGGACCCCTCTGTGATGACCTCTTGTAGGAATAATTTTGGTGACAGCATGATGTTAGAACATGTCAATAACCTCACTATGAGTCAGCTCTGCTCATTTATCACCCTTCATATGCTTTTACCTTTTTTCTATCTGTTGTGCTGAATATCGAAGCATTCAGGCTAAGGCATTATTGGGCCATTTCTGCCTGTGGGGCTCTGCTGGGGGCTGCACTGAAGGAGCAGATGTGCTTTCTCTGGAGCCCACTCTGGCACAGCATTGCTGTGACCTGTGCTGGGCAGGGTTCAGCGGGGGTGTGACACCTTTCCCACCGTGCTAGGGTGGAGAAGAGGGTCCATCTGTCTTTTTCATGTTTTGTTTTGTTGTTTTGGATGATGTTTTCTTTCCTGCAGTCCCATGAGAGAGGGCAAAGGCTGAACAGACAAGGGCCCTGTTGCGGAAGGAGAGTCACTTCACAGGCAAAGGGTGGCACAGTGATGACTTGCTGTCATTTATTCTGTGAGTTGTACTTGTTCTTTGGAGACAGAACATTCTAACTGCTTGGCCGTTATCACCTGATGGTTTTTTTCACCATCACGTTAAAAAAAACCTCTCCAAAAAGCCCAACCCCATATTTTTGCTTTCTTACTCTGCGTTAAAACACAACTATGGTGTCATTCACATTGGATTTAGGCTCCTTTAACAGTGTATTTCAATAGTTTCATGTGAGTATAAGCTCATATTTATTTTCCATTTACATTTATTTTTCAGTGAATATATCCTATGGCTGTTAGAGCCCAATTGTCCCATTCCCTTTCACCTGCAGGCTCTGGTGAGCTGACTGAAGGATACCAGCAGCTACTCAGCGTTAGGAAATGGGTCTGAAAACACAAATCACTTCTTTCTTGGCATTTACTAGATAGAGTGCAGGGTATGTTTGCATTAGCAGTTGCCATATTGCATTAGGATCTGTGCTGATTAGATTTTCACTAATAGGAGCAGGGCAAATGTATTATATAGTTGCACAATTAAATATATTGTCAGACTGAGGGTGAAAGGATGGAGTAATGGAAAAAACAGGGGATAAGACAGGCTTTTCTTTGGAAGGAGCAAATGTGGAAAGGTCATGTTAGAGCCAGCAGGAAGTTTAAACAGAGTTTAAGGAGGTTGATTGAGGAAATGTCTTGACAGAACAGTGGAAATGACATGTTATGGAAGAGGGAATGATTAACTTGCTTGAGAAGAGCCAGCAGATAATTTCAGCTGGATTGGGGTGGGCACAGAGATACCACAGGACCTAATGTTGGAGCAGATGAGAGGTGCTGAGCTCCAGAAGGCAAGAGAAATTTGAAAAGGTGCATTCAGCCTTGAGAAAGAATAATGATAAGGAAGTGGCTGAGAGTAGAAGGGATTTGGTCCAGATTTGGTGCAGTTTCAGTGAAACTGGGTTTACCAAGAAAGCAGTTTTTTAACAGTCTGATATTTTCAAGTCAATATGGCTGTGTCTCTGATACTTGCAGTTGTGAGTGTTGTTTTCCCTTTTCCTTGTTTTCAATTCTTTCCTCCCTTTCACTTGCAAGTGAATGTAAATGTCATTTTGAAGTTAATGTAAAGACTTTGGTGGATTTTTAGTGGGCTATGAATAAGCCTCTTCTTGTGTCATGGCTGAATGCTGATTTCTGAGCTGTCCTGGTTCCAGGCAGCATCTATAATTGCATGTTATTATTGAAATATAAAGATTTTAATTGCTTTCCAGAAAGCTTGAGAGGGAAATAATCCATATTGTTTTGCTTCTTTTAATTTGAGAACTTTTCCACACTGTAATGTGTCTCAGTAGGCCCATTCCATCATGTTCTCCATTTTATTTTGAAGTCTCTTGAAGAGTTAATACTTCATTATTGGGCTATTTTCCTTGATCTCCAGCCACAGAGGTTTGTGTTTTTAAATAATGCTTGTCTTATTTTTCATAGCTGATGTGACTGATTCAGATTGGATTACTTCCTTTGACCCAAACTGGGGCTGCAGTTCGAAGATCCAACCAATCTGTGGGCAGCCCTTTTTTTCTTTAATAGCAGACTAATTGGCAGACCAATTAATCTGCTCATCTGTGAAAAGAAAATTTATAGCAATAAGTAGTTCTATTTCCAGAAGTCATTCTCTAAAGTAACATTACAGTGGCCTTGTTTACTTCATGCCCTGCAACACGATCCAGTGCTTCAACAGTAGCACAGGTCAATTAGTGGACAAATTAAGCAATTATTAGCCACTAACAAGGGTGACTGGCATCATTACCCTTCCTGTTTACCAGCAAACTGTTATTTTAATACAAAGATCAACAAATAAATTAGGGCATCTGTTGTATTGCCATGTCTGCCTTGAAGTAAATGATATTAAATGGGCTTTGGTTGCTGCTAAATTCTTAACCCTGGCCTAATGAGATACACTGATATGTCTCTTGCTGATTACAGAAGCTGTAAAATTTAGTTTGTATTGATTTATTAACAGGAGGACCAAGTTCTCTGCAACAGTATTTCTTTAATAGTCTGATATCTGTCTTTTTATTTTAAACATTATTGATCCAGGCTATTTCAGATAGTCCAGAACTATTGGGTTCCCCTGAAAGACAAAGCTATTTCCTTGTTGTATTGATTATTTGGATGCTTACAATAATTTTAGGGTGAGGTTTGTATATGTGAGCGTATACTTTTGTCTGCTGCTTCTCTCATGCTCCTTAGAACTGTCTCTACTTCCAGGTTAGAATTCTGAGAGTTATTTTTAACTCTTCCTTTGTATTTTTACAGTGGGGTAGGGCTTCTTCAGGCTTAACTGACTGTCTCCTCAGTAAGACAATCAAGTAAACCTCCCTTTAAAGGGTGTCTTGGCTGCAGCAGCCCCTGTAGATTGGGATGCCTGGGGAAATGCTGGGTCTTGTTTGACACCCAGCTCTGGGTGCCCAAGGTCAGGCTCCTTTCGTAGGGTGCAGCAGCGAATCGGGCAGAGCAGAGCCTCACCCACTGCATGTTTATGTGCAGCCTTCCACACCACAGCGTGCTCTTGGGCAGGGAACAGTGATTGCCTGCTGAAGCTGAAAACTGCAGCTGCCAGTTGCCAAGATGCTCCTGCCAAGCCCTGTGAGTGAGGCTGCATCAATAACAGGGGCAAAATGAGCAGAAGCTGGACAAGCCTCTTCGCTGGCACAGTGACAGCCGCAGCAAAGCCCTGGGAGCCTGGGCTCTTGTGTCACCTCCTGAATGGTGTTCCCAGCCCTCCCTGCTGCGTGAGGAGCTGTGGCATGTGCCTGCCTGGTGCGCTGCCAAGGCTGCTGGTGAAGCGATGGTCCATGATGCACACGATGCAATATTTATGCTGGCTTTATTTCAGCTTGAGGGGTCTTACCTAACCTAGGATAAAATTTGTTCTGGACGTGCTGATTGCTGAATAGTTAACTCCTCCATCCTCCAAAACACAAACTGATGTAATGTTTGAGTCTGGTTGAGTCTGGTTGCTAACTCTTTCAAACTAAAACCAGCACAGTGTCTTGAGAAACCGCGGACCAAGTGAGAGGTTGTTTCCCTTTAAGTGATTTGGAGCCCTCCAGGTGCACGTACTGTGGGTTATGTTTCAGACACTGCCAGGAAACAGTCAGAGCAGCGGTTTAACATAGCTAAGCTTTTCATGTTTGCATACAGTTAGGAAATCTGGTTATTCAGGATCCAACTGTGTCCCCGTCGTTCCGTCGTGTTCTTGCTGTTGGATAATGAACAAAAGTCACAACACCAGCCAAAAAGCAGATCGATGTTCAGTTTCCTTCATCGAGAGGAGGTAATTGCAGGAACATTTCCTGAGCAATATAATTATATATATGCTAATTTCCCTCAGAAATTCAGGTTTAGTTTCTTCTCAAGTGGAAGACCTGGTTGCGGAAAGTTCCTCTCTCCTCTTCAGGATTAGTCACTGAGACATGAAAAAATTGCTGATGTTTAGAGTCAACTATACCTTGATCATCTCAGACGTTTCGGAAGCCTCATTTTTCTCCATATGCCTCAGCAAATTAGAATTCATTCCAACAGCAATATAGTTTCAGATTTGCTGGTATTTGAAATACAAAGTGGGCCTCAAGAAATTAGCTAAATGAAGGAGTTGTGCAGAACGTCAGATTTTGGTCTGATCTTTAATGTATGTTTCAGCCAAGCTGTCAACAAGTGCATTTAACCTCACATGAACATGGAGTTTAGGGGCTTTTTTTAATACTTTGATTGAATCACAAAAAATCAGGTCTGAAGTCAGCTAGTTAGCCCAGGCCATCTCTTCTATGCTGAATTGTTGCTTGTTATAGCTATTCCCCAAGGGTTTACCCTGTCCAGTGTTAAATGTTTCTGATGATGGGATTCCACTTTTACCCTGGAGAGACAATTCCACACTCTAATAGAGCTCACCATTAGTGAAATTTTACTGATGAGCAGCCTCAATTTTTCTCTGCTTAATTTTATCCTGTTACTAGACCGTAGTGATTGATTTATTCTGGGGAAATTCAGTAAATGGTTCCTGCTTCACAGGATGGACCTTACAATAAATAGCAAATTGTCATGACCTATCTGTGGGTGTCCTGAGATTACACAGGAACTCAATTTATCTCAACATTAATTCCCTGGAAGCTATTTCTGTCAGTACCAACTCAGTGGAGGGATAAGCAGTGAATTTAACTGCTGGATTCCTGTCTCCTGCCCCAGCACCAGCCCTGGGCTGAGGCAATGTTTAGTGGCTCCCCAAGCACGAGGCCAAGAGGAAGGAGGCTCTGGTGCTGTGATGTGCCCAAAGGAAGGGCATTTAGGATCTGTTTCCCCATCATTTGCCTGGGTTCCACATTAAAGGAGCTGATGAGGTGGAGTTACTCCTGGTTTTTTATGACTGTAAAATAAGTGAAGAATGCAATCTTATAAATTCCAGCCCACCAATGGCAAAATATCTCTGTGCCCAGTGCAGATATTATGTAACTCTCCCAATTTTTGTGAGGCATTTTACACCTCTCTATACATGCAGATGTTCTGAAACCTGTGTTCATATGTGAAGGGTAGGTGTGGGCATATGCTGAAATGAATTGGAGGTGGCTCTGCTCAACAAATTGCCTCTCACAAGGTGACCTGCAGTGTGAGCAGGCTGGCTGTGTGAGGTATCTTCAATTCTCCTCTTAGGAGGAGAAAGGTTTTGTTGTTGTGGCTGAGCTGATGAGCAGTAACCTCTCCCTCTGTGGAAACTCGACAGTGTCTGGTAATTCAGCCGTGGTGTGCTTGCATTATGAGGACAAATCAAGGTATTTCTCCCTAAAGTTGGTGGCATTTTAAGAGGTGGCAGGTGCTACATGATTGCCAGTGGTTTGTTCTGTTGAAGCAGGAGCAGTGCCAGGAACCAGGAGGAATCATCATTCTAATCTTTTCTATTTGAAATCTCAGGTAGATATCTGGAAATCATTGATGTCATAGACACCCCCCCCTTCAAACTCTTTTTTTCATGTTTTTCTCAGGTATAATCGATTTCCTCGTGAGCCACCATCCAATTGCCAAAGTACTGAGAGACCACCTGGTGTTCAAGATTGCTCCCATGCTCAATCCTGATGGAGTTTACCTAGGAAATTACAGGTATGAATCTGTGTGTTGTTATATCTGCCTTAGACACCTTGCACTGTTTTGTCACTGAATCTTAAATGGCTTGTTTCAATTAATTCCTCTTAAACTGGAGATTCTCATGTGGCCACGTGCTTCCTGAAGTTCCCACCTAGGAAAGGGGCAAGTAGCAAATTTGTTTGCTTCAGGAGGTAGAGAGCATCTCCAAGACAGCAGGGTGTCTGCTCTGCAAGCCTCCTCTTGGTGTGGGGGTTAATGTCAGCTTAGAGTTAGACCTTAGCTGTGTTTCATAAATGCACTCATTATGCTGCTCATCAGCCTCTATGTAAATGTGTCAGTCAATCACAGCTCCCTTAAACTACCCAGATCATCCATTAAAGTCACAGATTTCACTCTGTTATTGTACTGTAATAGATAGGGATACATGGAATGCAATTATCGTTCCACCCTATGCTAATTTAGCTTCATTTTAGGATCTGAATTACTACTTTACCACCTCCTCTGTTGAGATCGTATTCAGATAATCTTTTGTTTTCCCTAAAATTGTTTGCTCTTAATGCATTTATTTACAAAATAAATGTGCTGCTGGAGGTGATAATGAAAAGCAGTTGATTACTTGATGATTTGTTTGTGGGGGCAATTACATGTACCACACAGGTCTCTGGAGAAGCCCCTGAGAAATGAAATACACTGCCTGTGGTTTTGCTTACAGTGCAAGACTAAATAACACATTCACTCTGTAGCCAGGCTACCTAGAGCTTTGCTCTAACTGGGTATTGCATTGCTAAGCAGAATAAGGCGGGGTTATTGTATGGGTGAGGACACCACTGAGGAATGGGGCTGCTGGCAACTCTTTGTTGAGGAAACAGCATCAAGTTGTGCCAGGGGAGTTTTAGATTAAGCATCAAGAAAAAATTCTTTACTGAAAGGGTGGTCAGGCATTGGAACAGGCTGCCCAAGGCACTGGTGGAATCAGTGTCCTTGGAAGTGATTAAAAAAAAAAGTGTGGATGTGGTGCTTAGGGACATGGTTTAGCAGTGCTGGGTTAATGGTTGGACTCAGTGGTTTTAGAAGTCTTTTCCAGCATTTATGGTTCTATGATCTGTGCTCCTTATCCGTCCTTTTCTTTGCTAATTGCTGAACTGAAGCAGCAGGGAGCTGTGGGGGTGATTTCAACAGTGGTTCTGTGTGCTCTACGTGACACTCCCGAGAACAAGTGGTGTCCTTCCAGCTGCAGTGACACTCACTCAGCTCTGGGCAATCCCAAAGCAGACAGTGAAACTGCAGTGGTGGCGTCTGACAGCACCAGGAATTTATCAGAATGTGTCACCACACTGGAATAAAACCCCCAAATGGCTCTAGAACCTGATACTACATCACTTTCCTTTCTTCCACGTGCCTTGCACATAAGCAAACTCCAGTTGCAATTAAGCAGCTTTTGTTTTCCCCATAAGTTCACTTGCCCTGTAGGGTTTTTCCCTTGCACTGTTATTTACAGCTTTTGCCCTGTAGGTTTTTCCCCTGCACTGTTATCTATGGTTTTTGAGAGACATGCAGCTTTATAGGCATTCATATGGCTCAGAACTTGAGAAGCCTTTTGGGAACCCAGGTAGTAGGAAAGGGCATGTGAATTAATTTGGAATTGCTGAGCTTGATGGTGTACTCTTGGTTTAACTTTCCATGACATGCAGGATTTTCAGCCCTCCTGAACTAAAGAGAATTTTAATGAGGTAGTTGAAAAAACATTTGATTTTCTTGCAATTCTTCACTGTATTTACAAATGGCCTAATGTAACTAATAACTTAAAAACAAGGATAATAAGCAAAATGCTACCTATTACCTTGAGAAGAATATTAAAAAGCCTAGTAATGTGCCAGCATAGCAGTTAACTAGTGCTGAGTGAATAATTTACAGCAAACACTTTATTTCCTGCTCATACAAAATCTACAAGCACATCACAATTTATTTACTTGAATTTACTGGATGAATTTCTAAAAAATTCTCTAAGGATCACTTGCTTGTATTTGAAAATTTGACTCTGAGGCTTCTCAGTGATTGGCTAGATAACTCTGCTTCATGTCCTTTGGTCTTTGTTCAGATTAGCACATAAATAGGGCTTTCAGAAGTCTTCCACATAGTGGGGTCTCACACAGATCTGTTGGCTGGGGACACCCCTCTTCTTTTGCAAACAGGGGTGCCACATGCAGCAAGAGCAGTTTTAGGCATTTGAACTTCTCCTTGCTGTTATCTCCCTCTTCCTCAAAGCAGCAGCTGGTGACTCTTTCCGTGGTTCATTGAAGGTTCGCATTCAGAGCTATGCAAGCTAAGATAATGAAATGGGTAATTAAACCTCATGCTTGAGTTTGTAAATTGGTCTCCTGCCAGTGTGAGAGAGGTTTTTCTTTTACCCCACCAGTGCACAGCCTTGCACAACTGGCACTGCCGGATGCACTTGGCTGTCCTCTGAAATCCCAGGCACAGTGGGCACCGTGAGCAGCCTGAGTGTGTCAGCAGCTCTCGGAGGAGGGATGGGATGGGCTGGTTCTCCTGGCATCAGAACAGGAGCCAACCACTCACCAAGCCAGGATGATGTGGTAACAGTTGGCTGGCAAGGTTTTCTTCACTGCCATTTTTGGGGATGCAGGACTTTCACCGAGGGTGTGAGTCCTGTGCTCCCCTCCAAAATCCTCCTTCCTTTGTTCTGTGAATTGAGGTTTAGGAGTTTAAGCCAAATCTGCAACGATGCCACCAAGAATTGCCTGTTTTCCACAAACTGTTGCTCATTCTCAAGAGAACAGACAAAAATGGGTTGTGGCTCTGCCTTGGATGTGGTGAAATGTTCATCACCAGCAACAAGTGAGTTTAGTACTGCAGCTAGAAAGCACAGACTCATCTGTAAGGAAAGTTGTTTATATGTTGCATGTACGTTCAGGTGGCTCTAAAAGAGATGGTCATGGAAGTGAATGTCAAAGCTCAGTGTTTCAGGATACATGGAAATGGATGCTCAACTTTACTGATTTATTCAAGTTTATTCCAGAGTTTAAGAATTTGGGGACCTATACAATTAGGAATGAAAAGACAAGGTGCCTTGTGGAATGTACAGGGGCGATTAAGCAGCTCCTTTAATTCAGAATGTTTGGAAAGTCTGTACACAATTTGAACAAAAGTTTTTGTGGTTTGGTTTTTTTTTAAACTCTCTTTCCAGTAAAAAAAAACCCAAAAAACAAAACCTTCCAAGTCCTTTTCTTGCTGCATGAACATACCCAGCTCCTCCTGAAATACAGAATAATGACAGGTACCTGCTGTTCACTGTGGCCAAGGATGTAGAGTCTTTCCCAATACAGGAAGACAGGCTTCACCCTTTTCTGGAAGTCTTTAAAGCCTGATATTATTACACTTTTAAGCTTTGCAGTTGCAGTGTGTAAAATATGTTATGCTGCATGGGCTTGTTAATTAAATTGCCCAGGAAGATGCCATTGGGTGACCCAGCTAAAATAGAGAGTCTTCAGCATAATTTGCCCTCATTCCTAGCTGGCAACTTGTCCTCAGCTCTCACCTGAATAGAAAGACCCCTTTTGCTGGGGGTAGTCCACGACTTGATCTTTAGCATTAGTTTGAAAGAAAGTGGTACAAAAATAAAAATATTTGTGAGTTTCTCCATAGCACTAATCTCAGCCTCTCTGATGGATTAAACTGTGAAACAGCTTTAGGAAATAAAGGAAAACTAGTGCAGGGAAGAGAGATTTCTCGACTTTTCTCCCTCTGTTTGCAGTACAGCATTATCATATTGCCATCCCCAGGGAGGAGGGGGTAGACTAAGGGAGAAAAAAAAGTGTTCTTGATTTAAAAGTCGTGCATCCCCAGGCTTGGCCTGAACTTTCCTTTATTGAGAGCTTGTTCTTAAGCTGGCATTCTGCAGCTGAATGCTGAAATGTGTCCCTGCAGGCGAGATGACTGTACCACACCGTCTTAGATTAGTTCCAATTTGTCAGCCTCACCTTTCAGAGGCAAAATCCTACACTGGCACCAAAAGGGATGTGCTGCTTAGTCTGGGGAGCTCTTCTCTGAGGTATCCCAGAAATGCCATGACAAGGCAGATGAAATATCCTGACCGTTCTCTAAAGGCTCTGTCTCATGACCTAGTCAGTGCTCCCATTCCTTGGCTTCTCTGTGTTCCTTCTCTGGGAGAGCTGTGACAGTATCAGCCTTTGGTAAATTAAAGCCATGAATTAGCTGAAATCTTCTGAAATGCCATCACTGCTGTATCCTTCTTGCCTGACTGTAGGGATTGCAAGAATCTGTGTGAATGGGGAGGAGAGGGCACACACCCGTTCCAATCCTTTCTCATCTCACTGTCAACGACAATATTTTTGAACTCAACACAGTCTTTACTTCTTGCTTGTGTAAGGGGTTAACAAAGTCATTTGTTGGACAGAAAGGAGGCCAGCCCTACCCAGACTGGAAAACTAAATTCACCATAAATAGTGTCTGTGTCCATATGAAAGCTGTGTTGGGATTAAATATTTTGAGCAATGTTATTTTTTTGTCCCAGAAATGTAGTTTTGTGAAGACTGTAATAGTTTGTGGAAGGGAGTCGAATTTAGCAAACTGTTTCAAGTGAAAAAAAGGGAGGGCTTGAGAAACATTTTAAATTATTCATACCAGCATTTTATGAAGGACAATCTTCTTTCATTTTTGTTTGTTAATGGCACGATTTGTTTAAAAACTGACCTTTTCTAAATGTTGCTTTTGAAAGATTTGAAATACAATCAGAAAACTAGGCTTTGGATCAGGTGAAATATATCAGATTTATCCCAAACATGTTTTTGTGGACTTTATTTCCGTGACTCTAGAAATAGTCAAAAATTCATGTTCACATGTAATTCATAAGGGTTTTTTAACAGTAAATGCACGTGTGGATTTTTTCCAAATTATTTTATTATTTATATCCCTTTTGTGGGGATACACCTATACCTGCATACATATGTGTGTGTGTGTGTGTGTGTGTGTGTGTATGTTGACAGTGACTGGGTATGTCAGGAGGTTCTTACTCTCACTTGTTCAGTTGTAAGACACAGCTCGATATGTGCAGACTATCATTTCCTTGTCTCTTCATTATTTTTCACCTATTTTTCTAGCAGAGAAGGTTGTTTCTTTTTTTTTCCCCTTCACTTCATTTAATACGTGTGAAATTCATGCATTTCCTTAAATTGAAAAACAGAGTATCCATCTCAGATGACAAGATGAAGCTCTCAATGGAGTTTATTTTTCCTAATTAGGTGTTTGTCATTGTGTATTCTTTATAGCAACGTATAAGTAAACAATCGTGGACCTTTTGAATAAATTTATTGGTTTTATTTATGTTACTGGGCATAAAAAATCTATAATTACCAGGTACAGCCGCAATATAACTGGTATTTAATGACAATTACTTTTTGTTACCATAGAAATGAGTCCAAAGTAGTTACCTATAATTCCTCATTTCCAAACCTCACACATGTTGTATTGCAGTATTACCATAGTAATTGCCTATTAGTCATCATAAAATAAGCAGTTACCCAGAAGATACCAGGATAGTGTGAAATTTCTCATCTTATTCAAAACTTGCAGCACATGCTGCTTCTCGTCTTCCTTTAGTGGGATTTCTGCCTGAATGACAAGAACGTCCCTTGGGCATTAACCCAAGGGAAGGAGGGACGTGGCTGAGAGAGAATTGTACTCCATAAACACACTGAGTCAGGAAAAGGATGCTCCCTCCTCGGAAAATACAGAACTCTTTCTCATTGTTGAAAAACAGGGATTTCTCAAGCCCACAAAATGGAGGTTTGTTCCTTGCCGTGAATTTCCTATTTATTTTTTTTTCCCAGTTCAGTTGTGACCGAAGCAGAGGCTGCACACCCTGGGGAGGTCTGCGAGCCCAGCCGTGTGTGCCAGACCCCCCAAGCCCAGGATCCACTAATGCAGCCATGGTGCAGGAAGCTTCCTGCACTTCTCAGTGGCCCCTCACGCCTTGCTTGACTTTTTAATGTAGATTCCTTGTTATTGAGGCCAGCAAGTGTCTCTGAGCCTGCCTGGATCACATTTGGTATCAGCTGGGAACGGCCATTTCCATGTGTTGCCTTCTCCCAGGAGGCTGGAGGAGAGGGAGAGCCATGGCAGAAGCTTTCTCCTCCCCCAGCTCTTGCTTGGCATTGAGGATAGGTCAGGAATCTTCTCTTCTGTCTTCCTCTCCCGCCCAGCATGTGCCAGCTCATGTGTTGTGCCAGGCTGGGGCTCTGGGAAGTGAATTCTGGTGTGGATCCACAGCTGTGACCCAGGTGTGTTCTGGGCAGCAGCAGTGGAAAAGCCCAGGGAGCAGCAGAGTTATCTCTGGCCCTTACATCCACCTGGCTTGCAGCATTGCTACCTGGAAGTTTTCTGTCCATCGTGGCTTTTATTGCCCAGAGAGTGCTGTCACCACAGGACAGCTACAGGGGCTGCTGCTTTGCTCACCATTACTTAAAAAAATCTCCCTTGTAAAAAAAAAAAAAAGTTGTCAACCTCTATCTTAAAACAAATCCTAGGTTTGCAAAAGGGTTCCTATCTACTGCCATTGAAATGCTCTTTATATTGATGTGGTAACTGCTCATTTAAACCATATTACAGCTCCTGAGTATTTTTCTGTTGCTATTGATGTGACAAATTCTCTCGCACAGAGGACTGCACCAATCAATAGAGTCAGTATATGTGCTTTAACAACAAAGCCACATGCCTTGGGGTTCCAGTTGAATCTGAACATTTTAGTAGCATTAAATAAAGCTATATTTATTTTGCTTTTGGTGCAAAGAAAAAAAAAAATCCCAACCTAATTTAATATAACTTGTTGGAAAGGTTTGAAGGCAGCATTATGGGCCATTTCCACATGTGATGAATACCTAACTAGTGTCAGAGCTGCTATTTTGTTTTTGTAAGCGAATTCTTCTCTTTTAGTTAGATTGATCTGGAACTACAGAGTAGCCTTTTATTTTTAGACCAGCGGGGAGAGAAGTCATAACAAGAAATACTGAAATCATGGCTTTTTTTATAGCTGCCACTATTCCACTGAGAATGAGACATGATGTCCTTAAAGAGACAGGGCTATTTATTTTCCATTTAAATAGCACCATTTGTGATTATTACCTTTGAGCCATTATGCAGAGAATAAGCACCCAGCTCATGAATCCCAGCCAAGTGAATCAAAGTTTTGTGCCTAAGTGCCATTTATGTCTGTGAGTTGCTGTAGGAGCCTATTCTTGACCTTGACTGACTTTATTTCTTTCGCATTTTTTTATCTTGCAGAATGTATTTGTAATTAACTGGGGTGTTAAAGCCAGTTTGGTTGAAATATTTGTTTCCCTTTTCTCCTCTCCTGAATAGCTGATCTTAGGTCTGAATAATCCCATCTGGGTTTCTTAGATTTACTTTCAGTTAAGTAACTAAACATATTTGGCTTTCTTCTCTTTTTTAATTTCCTCTATAAATCTGGCTTGTATCTCTGGTGGTTGGAGTTCTTAGTTCTGTTCATAGCAGCAAACAAAGGACCAAATTCTCCAGTGGTTTCTTTCATGGGTTGGTTGCTTTGCTTTGGTTTTGTGTTTTATTTTGGGGTTTTATTATTATTTTTTTAATTTTGCAAATGACTTAGTAAATTTCTGCCCAAGTGCTGTAGATCTTTGTTTTGGTTTATGCTCGAGAGAGGGGAGTGTCAGTGCAGTGGCAAAGGGCAGGAGAGATGTCCTTTGTGTGCTCATCCCAAGAGGAGATGGTCTGTGATAAGGTGTAGCTGTCAGCAGTGGGGACAGTCCCCACTCCAGTCCCCGTTTGTCTCCTGCCTTCCCCCAAACAGGATTTGTGGTGCTGTTGCTTTGCTGAAGGTCTGGTTCAGGGAGGTGCCCAGAAGTGGCACTTGGATGGTGACTCAGGAGCATGTGTTGATTCTCTCTGGGCTTTCTCCCCCTCCTGCCCTTGTCCTTGTTTAGATTTCCCTCTCTAACACAATTAGTGGCCCAAAGCAAAGATGTGGTTCCTTGCAGAAGGCAAGAGCAGCTGGAGCTCACTTCTGTGCTGACTTTGCACTGTATTTGCCTTGCCAGCAGCATCACGGAGTTCTCAACAGCCCTGGGAGCAAATCCCAGACCCTGAAGTGTTGATGAGGTTGAGCTGCATTCCAGCCCTGTGTTCTCCTGTCCTGGCAAGCAGGAGCTGCATCCAGCCCTGAGGATGCCCACACAGCTGAGGCTATAGACAGGGATTCAAGCTGTGCCCTGGTGATTGAGTGGGGCTGTTCCCTAAGTTGACTCTTCCACTCTACTCCATCTTCAGGAGTGACTTTGGAAGAGATTTCTCTGTCCTGACTCCTGAAGAGTACAGAGTCACTGCAGTACTTACCAGTGCTTCCTGAATTCCTGGAGAAGGCTCTGGGGAGACTTTATTGCAACCTTTCAATGCTTCAAGGGGGCTTACAAAAAAGGTGGGGACAGGCTTTTTAGGAACAAAACAACAGGTAATGGTTTTAAAACAAAGGAAAGTAGATTCAGACTAGATATAATGAAAAAGCTTTTTAGGATGACGGTGGTGAAACACTGGCACAGGTTGCCCAAAGAGGAGGTAAAAGCCTCGTCCCTGAAAACTTTAAAGGCCAGGTTGGATGGGGATCTGAGCAACCTGATCTAGTTAAAGATCTCCCTGCTTTCTGCAGCGCAGTTGGACTAGATGGCCTTTAAGGGTCCCTTCCAACCCAAACTATTCTGTGATTCTGCGACTCTCAAAGAGCTGAGACCCCTCTCTGAGCTGGTGCAGGGAGCAGAGCCAGGCTACTTCTGTATTTTATCTTTGCAGGTTACACTCCAGTGCTTGCTTGTGCCAGCAGGGATTGTCTTTGCAACAATTAAGTGAAAAATGGAAACTGCAAGTCAAGAGGGGAAATTTTTTCCTTAACTCTTGGAATTACCAATTAGAGGTCAAATTCTGCCTTCATGAGAGCATCTACTGTTCTTTCTGGGTGAGCAGCCTAAAGAGGAAGAGCGAGGAAGGTGTTTTGCCTGTTTTCTGTGAACATAGGAAGGCTCAGCTTGTGGTTAGAGTGTATCCCAGTTTCAGACTCTTCCACCCCAAGCAGCATCTCAGAATCTTTTTCAATGTAATTAACATCCCTTTTCTCACTTCCACTCTCCCATTTCAGCAACATCTCTTCACCCACACAGATTCACCAGCTGCCAGGGGAGGCAGCTGAGGGATTGACTTTTCCTGAAGACCCTGCTGGACAGACATCCTGGAATTTTTTGAAGTTTTGTCCATTTGCACGAGATCACCAGCAACTAGTGATCACTCCCATGATCTCTGCAACAGCCTCTTTCCTTGTAGTCAAGTTTTATAATGCTATACAAGTGAGAGGTTCAATACTCTCAATTCACACAAGAAAGGATTTATCAACTGTCAATAGAAAAGTCTAGTCTTCCTATTCCAACTGCTGCTGAATGGGTGGGGAGGGGAAAATACCATCCAAGTTATTAGGAAAACAATAGCAGCCTAAGGGAATGTTTGTTTAGGTTCCACTTTTGTTGTTTTCTCTTCCCGGGTGGCAGCTGTTCTTTTATTTTTTTATTTTTAAAATTGCAGCGCTTAAAATGGTGGCAGCTTGCTGTTTAATTTACAACATTGGTCCTAAGGGCAGCATCGTGTAACGTCAAAAAAAAATCCTGAGACAAAGCTAAATAATAAGCATTCATTGTCTAAATCAATATCGTATCAATAAGCAAGTTTAATAAAGAATTTGAGGATGTGCACCACTTCTGAGGAGTGTAGGGGTAGACAGCTGCCCAAAGTTCCCAGTCACATGTCTTGGTCAGCACATCAACTCCTAGACACTGCAATCTCTTTCTGACTTGGAATAGCCCTGTGAAGCATCTCTAAGTGGTTCAGAGTTGTGATGTTTCATCTTCTGTTTGGATAAGAAACCATTTTTCTTGGCTTAATTCTTGTAGGGGAAGTCTCCCAAAAGAAACATGGTTAAATATTGAGTTTAAGGAGCTTGCGAGGCATTGAGCTCTTGAAAACTAGGCCTGGTGCTCATCTGAAAATTTAGGTTGTGGCTGAAAATGAAATCTTATTTAGCTACTAGTGGAGAACCCTTTTCTGCTGAAGCACAGAGAGAAGGGAGACTGCTGTTTCACAGCTGCTTTAAGCTCAGGAAAATGTGTTCTGGGTACCCAGAGGGGCAGTTCAGCTCTGTTTTTGCTCCTGGCTGTGCATCCCTGCCATCTCCTTTTTGCCAGGACTGGTGCTTGTGTGGCAGTGCTGTGAGCTAGAAAAAGACTGATCCCACAGAAAACCAACCTGACAAAACAGCTCTCACTTGTCTCCCAGTGCAGCCAGAAACAAGGGACCAAGGCAGAAGAGAGGAATGAGCAGAGAGGGATCCCTTTTTCGTGGCAGCTTTGGTGGGATGGACACAAAGAAATTCTGAATCCGGAGCATAAATTGTAGGTGGCTGTTGTGTAGTTTTTTCTGGGGGTCTTGGAAATGACAGACAGTGGCAGCCAGTGATTTCTTGGATGGGTTATGGTGTGTTCAAAAGCAACCGTGCCTATATGATCTCTTTCTTAGGATTATTATTTCCTAACAGCAGCAAATGATTGTTTCTACTAATTGGTAATAAAGTGGGTGACTTGGCACGTCCATGCAGGAAAACAGGGGCTTTTTGGTGTCAGAAGCTGGAAACGAGCTGTTTCCATGCAACTCTTATACCCCATTATGTACACATGGTGAAAACTTGCCCACAAACCCCTTTTCTCTCTGCTCCTTATAAATACAGATGCCATCATAGCTGTGCTGCCATGGCAAAGGGAGCGATTAATCTCATAGCAGATTACTTCTCTGCTGCCCCTGGCGCCAGGCAGAGGGGGGATGTCAGGGTAGAGGGAGGAGGGAGATGTGACCACTGATGGCTTTGCCTGGTTGGTGCCTAAGAGCTGGAGGAAGAACTCTCTGCCAACATGCAGGAGTTGGGATCAGAAAGGGGATGTGGGATTTCTGGACACGCAGTGTCCAGCCACAGAAGCACTGGCCGTCTGTGCCCGAGTGGGACAGGGACTGTGCCTCCTCGCCCCCTCCCAGGCTGGGAAGGATGAACATTAACGGAGGTGTAGGTGACTCTGTGCAGGTCCTCGGTGTCAGCCCAGCTGTGCCCATCTCGGGTTGCACAGACCACAAACCTGCTGCCTCGTGTGCTGCCTGTGCCTGGAATGCTAATGCTGCCTCTGCCTCTCCTTTGCCGCCACAGCCACGGAGCTGATGTGCTGGAGAGACTAGACAATGGTAATGGATGGGGAAGGGGAGTTGCGTCTGTCTCTTTATCCAAAACAGGAACAGGAAATCCTGCCAGTTTGCAGAGAACAGCTGGATTTCTAACACCAGAATGCTGCTGTGGTGGGTGGGGGTGGGTTTGGCTGCCCCGTCCCTTTTATCGCTGCCGTTCAGACATCCAGACGCTGTCAAAAGAACTGGAGCTTCCCAACACCCAATGCAGCATTTATCCTGGGACTCTGCCAGCTCTGCTGGATCTTGGAAAAACCTGACCCCTCTAAGGTGCCTCTACACCACACTCAGGGGAAGAAAAGGATGCAGGGGTCTTGCATTTGATTCTCCAAGTAACACCTGAGTGAGAGAATGTGTTTTTCTTGAGTACAAGACCAATCTCTGCTCATAGAGTGGGCTGAGCTGTGATCTGATTCTCTGCAAAGCAGTGAGTGAGGTGCATCATGGAAGGGCTTTAGTGAGGTGGCATCTTTGGGACTCTGAAGAACTGAAAGAAAGATGTCACAGAAGTGGCCAAAATCTCTCAGACTGGTCACATTTGGTATTATTAATAACAAATTTTGTACATTAGTTTGAATTGCAATAGGCCAGCAAGTGAGCCTGAATGTTGAGGTGGTCAATAATGCATTTGCAATGCCGTGCTGACCAGAAGCCACAATCCTGTCCTGCTAGGTGCTACACGAGTCTATAAATGATCCTCACTTTCCCAAAGTGCTTTCAGAGCTAAAAGAGTGTGGCACAGCAGGGGGACAAGGCAATCAAGCAAGCTGCTATAGCAGGGGAAGACAGAGCACTAAATATAATAGGATGAATAGTGGTAGGTTTTTTTCCCTCGTACATTTCTTTTTTCCCCCCTCTGGTTGGTGGCAGCGAACACAATAGCAAACTACACAATCAGGCTGAATAACCTTCATATATCAACTGAGAGTAGGACTACTCTAAATTTGGTGAACCCAGGGAAGGAGCTCTCAGTGACAAAATACATTTGAAAAGGATGGTTGACCCAAAAGGTGTGTTTCTTCAGAATAGATTACTTTTAGATGTTCTCCTCTTCTTTACTCCTCGGACAAAACTGTGGAGCTTGACTCAGCTCCCTGTTCAATCATCATGTACATTCTAGCACCAGGATTTTTGTTATTCTGCTGCAGCTGAGCAGTGTAATGGTTCTACCCATTGTTTTACATCTGGATTAAATTGTCGTTTTGTGCATCTGGAGATAGGTTTGTTCAGTAGGTTTTGGAAATCCACAGATGTTCAATGTTTTGGCAATGCTTGCCTAGTGAGGAAGCTGCACAGTGAGAATATATATCCCATGCAAGCGCTCCCAGCAAGTTTTGTACCCCAGCAGTTGTCTTTGGATCTTCTGCCTGCTCTTCCAAGACTGAAAAGAATCGATTAACAAACTGCCTGTCAACCTCCTTCACTTTCTGCTGTGCCTTTGCTAATCTTCTCTACATTTTCAGCTGGGAAAATCTTTGTTTTTAATTCTTGCAGTAGCGTTTACTTTTGCTCCTGCTCTCAATGTGCAGGGAGGAGCTGGTGCTGGCATAGGTTTGTTCTTGACATCTCCACCTTGCTGGTGCTGTGCTAACTCGTGTAAGAGAGCGATGGGTCACAAGCAGGAGATAACACTGTTATCAGTGTGGGCGTGAGGCAAGTGCAGTCCTGGCAGACAATTCTTTCTCCTTACATTGGTCACCTTTTCAGTTGCAGGTCTGATCTGCTAAAGTTTTGTCGTTCTAGTTTCTGTTAATGAAATGCATTTAACTGTCAGCTCTTGTTAAGAGTAACAACAGAGCCAAGGATTCATAAATTCCCATGGAAGTCAAATGGCTGCTACCTTAGAAGAACTGAATCAAGAACTGAGGTGGTTTTTTTTTTCATCTTGAAGCTGGAGAAGGAGACAACCACAGCTTGCTTAACCAGATAAGCAGAATATTCTGAGCAATGAATCTACCTCAGACTTTTATTTCTGATTCATGTATGAAAAAATATTCTGTTTCTAAGAATCCTGAGGGGTTGATTCCATTTCATCACTCAATTTTCCTCTGTGTTTCTTGGTTTTACTCAAGTAATTACTTACTACCCTGAATGTTCAGAAATTCAGCTTTCCAAAAGCAAGTTAGACAAGTGCAGTGGTGTGTAAACAGTTGTGTTTAGCACAGGTTTGATCTGTTCCAAAGACCAACAAGAAGAGTTTTGGAAAAATTGTTATATGACAAGGCAGTCCTGGAGCTTGGTCTGTTTGGTTTAGCAGAGAGCAGGCAAGGGGATGAACGATCTGAGGCCAGTATGTGGGGACCCATTGATCTGTGATCTCAGTGTGTACCTAAGGAACATGTAACATGGAGTAACAGGAAGGTTACTTTTCAGTGTAATTGGGGAGGGCATAACACAGCTGAATGTCTTGACACAGCTGCTCAAGAAATGAAGATTCGAGTCCTTAAGGGGATGTGGTGTGTTTTCCCTGATGGACTGCTTTTTGTTTGAAATAAAAATATTTTCTTAAAAGATATGTTTGGGAATTTGTTTGTTTTCTTGTTGTTTTTTATTGGTTTGGTTTTTTTTTTTTTTGTGGTGGGGTGGTACATTTTTTGTGAATGGGAATGGCTTCAAAGGAGGTCTCTGTGTGTGAATGGTAGATCAGCGAAGATGATCACAGCAGCCTCTTTCTGGATTGAAAATTTGATTTTCAAACTATTGTGTAGTGCTCATAATTTTCTTTTGCAATAAGCCCATATACCAAATGACTTCTTGGTCTTTCTTAGAATTAAAGGATTGTTTGACTGAAAAAATTGGACACAATGCATATAAACTAAGTCACTGCATCTAATTGAAGTATTCTATGAGTTCTGGAGAGAATTTCTTCCTTTCAAATGACAAATTCCATTAGAATCAATGGAAGCTAGAGGCTTTTTCTTTCAACTGTGCAATGCAGAGGGGTTTGTGGTTTGGTATCGTGTAAGCTTAATAGGGTAAGGAAGAAACATCACAAAATAAAATGTTGTACTTCCTCAAAAAATCCATTTAACTTTGCCGATGCCTCCCTGAACTCTTGCCTTAAGCAGAAGCTGTTCGGCTGAAGCTGTGTAAGCCCTGTAGTTGTTCCAGGTCAGCAGAAGCAGGAGAAAAGTCAGCTTTGACCATTTGACCATTGCTGGCATGAGCAGAAACAGTTTGTACCTGCCTGGTCCTTGGTGACAAGTTCATTATGGACATGGTGCTTTATTTAAGGTCAAACATGAAAAATAGATTTTTTTATTATTACAAAGATGTAATCTCTAACCTGAAAAATAAAAGGCTGATATGTGGAATTTGGAATAATTATTTAAATTGGAAACAGTCCATGACTGAGTGCTGGCATGAACAAAGAACAGAATGTGGCCACATTCTTTATTAATTGATCTCTCAGATAGTCCACATCTTTTTAATCTAGTCTTAGAAACAATAAAGTATTTTCTTACTTCTGAGGACATAAATTGTATTAAACTCTGAGCTATTAAATGGTCTCAGTGTGACTTTGACCAGTGGTGAAGGTGAAAGTTAGTACTGAGTTCTGTCAAGAACAGAATATTTTGTCTTTAGTCATCTTAACTAAAGTGACCACCCAAATTTCTGTCTATACATGTGTTTATCATACTGTATAGCTGAAGAAGTTACCTTGCAAATTAGAACTACTGCAATGACAATGATAAACTGATAAAATACAGTAAAAAATGCCAAGTGGTTGTTTACATGGTTGGAATTACTTTAATATAACTGGCTGGTAGTAAGAGCTTTGTTTTATACCAGTCCGTGTCTCTTAATCAGTACTTTCAGAGAACTGCAGGGGACATGGAGTCTGGACATCACTTCTGCGCTCTTCCCATGCTCCTGTGCCTTTCTCACTCCATCCTGCTGGAGCTGGATGGGGCTCAGGTATCTGGCAGTACCTCCTGATCTACTCTTGACGAAAGCCTGAGGTCTGCCCTGCATTTCGGGGCTTGTGGTTTTCATTAGCAGTTTGTGGTCCTCGGGTGCTGAAGTTTAGGTTGCTGACCCTGAGACGTGTCAAAGGCTTCTGGAGTCCAGACGAAGAGTGCTTAGCAGCTTTTAATATTACAGGTCCTTCTATAGCACCTCTCAAAGCAGACAGGGAAAGCCTTGAAATGTTTGGCTTTAGAACTTAGAGCGTAGCACCCCACTGGTGCCAGGGAAAGGCTTTACAGCTATTTGTATTGCAAATGAAATTGAGGGGCAAGTGGATTTTTAGATGGATGAGGTTTCCTCTCCTGATTGCAGTCTTACAGCTTGTTTCCATTCAGGTGCACATGTTTTGGTGGCCTGTTTGGTATTTCTCATCTCCCACAGCCCCCGTCACTGGATTTTGTTCCTTTGCATGAGTGGGCCTAAACCAGCTGCAAGTAAAATTTCCCAAGGGGTTGCCTGCAGGCATAAAAGCACCAGTGTTGGAACCAGAGCAGCTGCCTCTATCCTGGTAGCTGAGGATCTGGTTTGGGGCAGTCTGGGGCATCTCAGGACACGCAGAATAGGAGGAATGGAATTTCAAGAAGTATGTTCAGCTGCAGGACACAATTATGCCTTGCTGTACTCTCTCTCTCTCTCTTTTTTTTTTTTTCCTATTTTCTCTTGAGACTGGTACAATTCCCCAAAGAACACCATGGAATCCTGAGTTTCTAGAGCTGCTTGTAAAAAAAAAAAATGTAGAAATATTTGGCATATATCATTTGAAATGGTTCCCTTTCTCTAAAACATTGTTTGCTAAATAGGCTTTTTCTGTGGATTATCAATTAAAAGGATCCAAAAATCCAGCTTTCTGGTAAGGTCAGGTTTCTCGAACTAGCTCTGTAATTCTTCTTCAGCCTATGGATGTAGTTCTACATGAGGTTGTATTTCTGGAAGCAGTTGATGCTACAGCAAATAAGATCCTGGGTGTCTTTGCAAGCAATCATTAGATCTGTGAGTAACCAGAATGTAACAGCTGCATATTTTAAGGCTGCACTGGAGACTCTTTCTAGTTGTCCTAAAAGATCAACAATCTTTGAGTTGTTTTTAGAACTTGCTTTACCCTTAATTAAAATAAGAAAGGAAAAAAATACTTCAGAGGTGGTTTAATTAAATGAGCATTTGCCTGTATAACACACCTCTGTAACTACAGTGTGTAGGAGTCACAGTCATCTAATCCCCTAAAAAAGCTGAAGAACAGGCCTTTAGAATACAGACCTGAACAGGAGGAAGAAAGTGCTGTCATTTGCTCTTTTTTTTATCTCTAAAATACTGACTCCTCTGCCCAGAGATTAGGAGTGAAGGCCTGGCTTTAGTGCTGTAATACCTAATTGAATCACGAGCCTTGCTGTAGTCCTGAGAGAGGACTTAGCACAAATTCTCATACTGATTTTGGCATTTCAATTACCTTTCAAGCAACGACACTTGCTTTAATTTGAGTACCTGGATTGTAGCTACCCTGGGACATATTTTTAAAGGTACCTCGTGCCTAATTCCCCTTTATTCCAGCAACTTGTCATGGGACAGAACCTGCTAACAAGAAATTAAGAGTTTGGTAGCCTGGGACTGGGAGACAGGACCTGATGTCTGCCACCCACACGCCAAGTGTGAGCTCCAGTAGGAAATGACAGAAGATTGCCATTAGTGAGAATTTCTGTGGCAATCCTTGACTTGAGAGGAGACAGAGTTCAACAGAGTGTTGGGAATGACTGTGAGGAGCAGAAGCATAATGATATTTGATACTCTGGGCATGAGCAGAGCCAGAGTGTAAGAGATGAAATCTGCTCTGAGCATGGCTAAGGAGGAGAGGGGCCTTCTCTCTCTCCTTGCTTGTTAGTCTGTGTTGGGGTGATTTCTGTGCTGGCTTCTTGTACCTGGCTGATGTCCCTCTGCCACTGCTGTGTCTGCCACTATTTGATGTGGAAATACAGAGTGGAGTGAATGTTAGATACCTTTTATTTTCATGACACCCTCCTGAGCATTCAGGACTACACTGAGATACTGAAAGAGCTTGGTTGGGCCACTGGGCTAACCCTGGGCTCTCCCCTAGAAAATAAACCTAGCTGCACTGACTCTGCTTTGGGAGGTTTAAAATTGGGGTGTGAAAAAGAGAGGCAAAGATCTCTGCCTGAGGTCTGGAAAACACTTCTTGTAGTACAAGATAAAGGAGATAATTTTGTTTAATACAGGAAGCTGATACAACCATCACATACACTTTCAGTCAGAGGGGCAAGGCAGGTGATGACAACTTTAGCAGAGCAGACATGGCAAAAATATTTGGCTTTCAAATAGGAAAGTAAATGTTTCAAATGGAGAAACAAGCTGCCAATGCAAATAGCAATCCTATGAGGATTGCAGGTGGAGACCAAATTTTTCCTCCCTCATGGGGGTGACTATAGAAGTTTGTTGGTATCAAATGGTCCATTGTTTTAAAAAGTCAGCTTAGATAAAAAAGAGGGTTTCCCCTGAGTTTTCATAGTATGTGGATATTTTGAAGTTCATCACTGTTTTCAGGGCTCCTTTTGAAGCCTAGTCGTCTGGTCCAGTTCTGCATAACTTCTAAAAAACTCCTCCAGGTGGGTACTCTGCTCCCCAAAAGGTAACTGCATTTTGCAGTACTTGGCACTCTGCTGACCAGGGCTTCCTCCAGCACAAACCCACATTAAGTAGAAATAGAAAACTTGTGGAAAGAATGATACAAAGCTTCAGATGCAATAATTATACTCACTTTTTTCAGACTACTGTTATAACAAGAAATAAAAATGAAACATTTACTTTATCCTTTTCCAGGAGCCAATAATGTGGTCATATTAAAAAATAATCTTTGGTTTAATGTTCCATATTACCTTCATTAACTTTCTTTACATTTCTTATTTTATAAACCTTTAAATTGAAGGTGGGGCAGGGGAAAAGGATAAGAAGGACACATTTTGGAGGAAAAAGAAAAAGGAAAGTTTCCTCCCAAGCATTATGCATTCCTCAAGAATGCTGCCACTCCATATTGTGGCTCTTTGGATTGCATGTAAATCTTTGGTTGAAGAGCTTTTCACACAAAGTTTTTCTTTGGAAGCCTCATTTCATCCAATTAACTTTTCTGTATGTTTGAAGTTCAGCCAAGATCAGTAAGACAGTGGCTGCTTCTTCCTAGGAAGTGACATAAGTAGCACAGAAGTCATATAGGGCAACAAAGCTCTTTTATTTTATTTATTTTTTTTTAACTGTAGAAGAGGGAGGGACGATTTGAGAACCCTAAGGTTTGGACACCTTTTGCCATTTCAATGATTTGGGTGCTGTAGGAAGGCACAAGCAACTTGTTTTCTTTTTCAGTGGTCTTTTGCTGTGTGCATGAATTGCACCTATTAAAGTGCTCTTTTATTCACTCTGCAGCCGTGCTTTGCGTGCTTGCATTTTTAAAAGAGATGAAAGGATCCTTGTATACAAATTTCTCAGATATAGAGCAGTATCCAATGGAGAACAGAACTGATACAAGAAAAGATGGGTCAGTGAGCCAAAGCTCCTATCGTCTTCCCCAAAGGGTAGACTCCCAAAAGTTAACCTAATTATGGAGGGCACTGAGGCCACGGGGTTAACAGCTGTTCAGGAAGAAGCAGAGAGCTCCTCTAGGAGCTGAGGTTAGACGTTGGAAATAGCTCCTCGTGGGAGCGTGCAGGGAAATTGCTGTGCACATGTGCGTGTGTGTGTGCGGAATTCAGAACGAAGGGTTTAGATACAGCAGCTCCAAGGATGGAAATAGGTCAGTCGGTTTAGGGCTCCCTACGTGCTCCTCCTCTGTGACAGCTCTGAGTAGCAGTTGGAAGGCAGCCTGGGATTTCATTTAGAAGCGTGAACCAGAAGAAAAAGAAAAAGAGAAAGGAGGGGGTCATTTTGCTTGTTTTGATGCCCATGTGTCCCATTTTCAATTATCCCTCTCATCCACTCTCACTGGGATACAGTGAGATGCCTACAAATGAGCCATGAGAGAATTTCAAAGGTTTGGATGCTCCATTCGTAAAAACTCAGTGGAAAAAACTATGCACCTCGTTGGGTTGTAAAACTTGACTTGAAATTGGCCGAGGACAAAATTTCCCTTGGGGTTTTAGTATTTTGAAAAGCCTAAAAGATTTTGTGTGCCTGATTAGGGGATTACTGTCTTCGTGTTGTCAGACCTTGCCCTATAGATTCTGGGCTTTGCTTAGTAGGTATAACACCACCTACGCTTTAAATACATTTGTGAATAATGCTAGTTGGATTAGTTTTGTTTAGTCGTGGCCATCTAAAAGTTAGTCATCTATTCTGGGCCGGTGGCTTAGAGCTGCCTGTGGTCAGTGGGGCATTCCCAGAACGCGATTTGTATCATCCAGAGTAAGTGGGCTAAGCTGCCATTTGAACAGATTTCTGTAACCCTGTTAACTTGGGGCTGGGGTTAGAGTGAGATTTATCCTGCCTCTCTTAAGCTGTTTAACCAGAGTCGAGAGATCTGCTCTCCAGCTGCCATATATCTACTGATACCTGCACATACAGTTGTCAACAGTTGTACCAATTTACACTGACTGTGGATCAGGTCCTCTGGATTTTTTTTTTTTAATTTATTCTTCTAAGAAAGTATAATAATACCAGATGTAGGTATCTAGGATCTAATTCTGGCTCAGTATCCATACATAGATGGTCAGTCTGATTACTTACTAGCATGGGAACTGCTACAGAGGACTAAACCAACATTCTTATATTGATTACTGATCTAGTGCTCTTTTATATCTTCTCCCTTGGCCCCTGTCCCCTTGTAATGTGAATCCAACTCTTTTGCTGTCATTTGTCACAGTGTTTTTACATCATTCCTCTCCACTCCATCTCTACCCATGAGTGTCATGTAGTGTCTACGTTGCATTTTGGCCAGGGCTGTCTATTGCTCTGAGTAGAACTCCTTTTAATTTCTTAAGATTAAAAGTTTCTAAAGTTTTTTTCATCCCCTCAAACATGAGATCAGGCAGCATGGCACAGTGGAGAAAAGCAAACAGGGCTAAAGGGGTTTTTATGATGTCAGATTTTGTCTCAAAGGTTAATGATCCTCCTTTGCTGAGCACTGTGGCCACAGAGAGGGCTGCAGAGAATGTTTCGTGCCAATGCAGAAAGGGCCTCTGTTGGCAAAATAAAGTCCTGACTTGTAATTCAGGAGTTGGAGGGAAGTCAGAAGAGCTCTGAACACAAATTTGGGGAGAGAGGATTTTTTTTTGTTTGAGAATTGTCCCAATTATTTTGCTGATCATCTTGGGTAAGGCACCTTTCAGTTTTCAGTGATATGCTTGTGTATTGTTCATTACTGAAAAGCAGTTTCAAATTTTTCTGAAGGAGAAAGAAGTTGTTAATTGGCCTTTTTTCAGCTTTACATCTTCTCTGAACCTCCATCTGATAGTCATCTTGTCAAAACTGTCAGGGGAAGTAAAAAGCAAACAGGCTTTTTACCCCAAATAATATATTTGTAAGTTTTCCAGTTAAGCTTGAATATTGCTTTCTGTGGAGTGGGGAGGTATCTGTTGTGCTTTGGGCAAGCAGGGATCTTTGGGTTTACTTATTTCCCTCCCCACACAGACCAGTTAAGCTCTTCTGCTACACTGGAGAGAGTATCAACACTAATTTTGCCTTAGCTTGGCCAAACTTGCCTGTCCCGGCCTAGGGCAAGTTGTTTTTTCATATCTGAAGGTAATTTTGCTAACCTGGCAATCTGTGTAATTTACTGTTTAGTTCTGCCTCCATAGTTCCCTGTGAGAAAACAGGGGGAAATTTGGAATTCGGTTATCTTCCGATAAATAAGGCTTACTGAAATATCCGAAATCCTTATCACTATATTGGATCTTAAACATTCAGATTTATTTCTGGTAAGGATACATGGGTTTTGCACACATTATGGCTAAAGGTCTGCCTGGACTTGCTGTGGGAATGACCTTGCTCAGAACAGTGATGTTTCCCTTCCTGGCTGTAACCCAGCAAGGCTGCATGCAGTCAAAATTAACCAAATATTTTGCTGCGTATTCCAGGGAGGGAGGTGATTTATTTACTTTTTGTGGAATCCTGATTTCTATTTATGGCTCTGTCAGACAAAAGCAGAATGATCTCGGCTGATTCACTCAATCCCCCTCTGCTCCTTGGTCTTAGTTGCAAAGTGAGATGAATTCTGTGCACCTGCCTCACTGAATCATTGGAGGACATTCCATTAATGCTTGTGAAATGCTACAAGAAACTCCCTGAAAAGCAAACCACAGATGCCTGAATTTTAGGGGATTTGATTCAGCTCTTGAGGTACAAAGTCTCTGCTTCTGGAAACGAAGAAAACTGTGTAGAATTGCAATGTCTGAATGCGAAATCTCCATCCCCAGTCACAGGTTATGTGGATTTGTTCACAGTTTGACCTCTATTAACGTTGCATACCTAGAAATAACCCAAATATCCCTGTCACAGCGTGAAACAGCCTGTCTGTTTGATCAGGTATTGCATCCTTGGGGCCTGAGGGGAGCATAACACATCAGTACATCTGTTAACTGCAGTGTGGATCTCTACAAGGGTGGGGAAAACGGGAGCCCAAGCTGCTGGACATGATTACAATGGCCAGGATAGTGGGGATGGCATGCATGTATGCTTTCTACCTGGCTGGGATTCAGCACACAGTTAATTCATCTAAAGGTAATTTTGACTTTTTTAGATGCATTTAATCTCTTTTTTTCTTTCCCACCCCTTTCCTACAGACAAATGTTTCTTCAGGGTTTTGGGTTTTTTGTGCTGTTTGTTAGAACATGTTCTTTTTGCCTCTGGCACTAGCATATGGATTTTCTATTTGTGTGACAAACAAGATAGCAGTTTACTTAGGAATTCCTGTTCCACCTGTTGCTCGAGATCCCCAGCTTTAAGTCTCACTCTTTAGTTGGAAATGTTTTCAGCCATCCACTGTGACACTTGATGATGTTACAAGAAATGTAAGAATTCAACCTGTGAGCTGCATAATTTCAAGTGGCTGTCCAGATAGCAGATCTTTCTTTTCTGTGGATTTTCCTATCACCTTGCATTGTGCTAAACAATAATGCTAATCCATTCAATCACCTTGAATATTTTGCTAATCTGTACTTATCCTGTGAAACTATCTCCAGTAGTTCGATAGGAAATGCAAGTTGAGACCAGGCAAATACAAAGTGATTGTCGTGTTCTTTTTCTTTTGAAGGAAGCATTTGATGCCATCTCTCTTAAATGCACATGCTTTCTGATTTGATCTCATGTTATTGATAATCACGGGCTATTTTTGTGCCCTGCTTTTGTTTAGGAGCCATCACAAATCAGTCTCGTGAATCTTGCTTCCTGTCCTGTGGCACTGGCATTAGCATGTTTCTCTGCTCTGTGGCAATGACATTTGCATGGTATTCTTGTATTTAATCTGCTTTGTTGGATATTTTGCTCCGAATGTTTTTGTGGTGTTTTAACCTGTGGGGTTTATAGGATTTTATGGTGTTATTTATCTCAGTTCATGTATCTTTCATTCAGTTATTAGCATATGTTTAGGAAGGAGGTGCAATAAAAGGAAGAAGGCAACTGTGTCCTTCATTTGAATAAAACATAGGTTTGTATAAGAAGTTAATAAGAAATCATGTAGGGACGTGGCCTAATTTTCAAAAGGATGTTTTGGAAAAAAAATTGTGCTATCTTCCTCCATCTGGATTTTCATCTGCCTTCTCATCATTTCTAATCCTGTTGCCAAAGCTGCTTTCTCAACTTTAAAATCTTTCTGGAATTAAGTGGCTTCTGGATCTTGACAATGCAACATTTTGATGCATGTGTTTGTCACATCCTGATTAGATTGGTATAACTCCTGCTCTCCCAGGTCCCTCTCAAAACTCAATTCATAAACCAGAGTTTCATACAAGATGCTTCCACTACGGTGATGAAACAGAGAAATTCAATCATACCACGCATAGGTTATCCATTTTCCAGAGGCTGATGGGAGAGATTGGATTTTCAGAGCTCTTCTGGGCTGTTTTGTTTTGTTTTCTTTTGTTTTCTTTGCTTCTGTTCTTGTCTTCCAGGCTTCAATAAATTCTCTTTTAAAGTGAAGAAAGTAATTTCCATCTCTTCTTTTCCTGGCCATGAAACTATTCTTTCCATGGGCTTCAACTGCAGATGAACCATTTAAATTTTGTCATCCTTAAATTTGTTTACCTCCATGCTCTCTTTCAAGCCCATGCATGGACAGAGTGACCCATTTTGGTTTATTTTATCAGTTCTTCCTTGTAAGTTTCAGATAGAGAAACCACAACTTTCTTGGCAGGCATTTAGGTCAAGCCAGTGTGGAGGTTCTGAAGGTAGGGAATTGCTCTTTTCCCTACATGCCTCCAATAATCCCATTTCATGAGCCTTACAAACATGGGGCCTTGCATTTTCCTGTCAGAAGGCAGCAAGAACCAAGTTCTGAACTACTCAAAGGTGGGAGCACTGGCTACCAAAATCAAAGAACTAAATGTGTGCACAGTGGAAGCCACAGCACTCAGATCCTAGTCCTGCCTTGAACAAACCAGGTAACAGTTCTGCCGCATAGTTTCCTTTCTTGCCTGACAAATATTGAAGTACTTTTCAGGGCGGAGTATGACTGGAGAGATTGATTTCTGAGCCCTGTCAGGAGGATGACATTGTGCAAGTGCTAAGACAGCCAGAACCTGCACAGTTAATCATTGTTTTATGATGTTTGTATGGTGTGGGATACAGCAAACTAATGGATAGATCAGCTGGGAAGATGAACTTTCTTCCTTTGTCCATTTACAGCTCAACTAAGTGTTTACAAGAACCTGTAACAGAAGCAAACCATCTCCCTAATCACTTCATATTCACTGCAAGATCACTGCACTCCCTGTTGCTAAAAGGTGTAGAAATGGGGCACCATCTCAGATGAGTGTTTTGAGTTTTAGTCCCGTATCAGCTTGGATGCAGGCAGAGGATGAATTTATGAAAAATAAAAGAGGGGAAAATATAAAATTCAAATAGACTTTGCAGGCTCATAAAGAGACTTAGCTCAGTGTGAGTTCTTTAGAAGCTATTTATGCATCTTTCTCTAGGAAGTTATTAGACTGTTCTTATTTTTCCAAAATCTGTTCACCCATTCCAAATTTTGACAGAGATTTTAAAAGCCCATTTTTGCTAAGAAGAAAACAACATTTGACAGAGCTGGCTTATTTTTGACAATCCTGGGGGGTGGCAGTGGATGAAGAGAATTGTTTTTGCAGACCCACTGAATGAATCAGGAAAGTTTCATCTTTGCTTCGAACTTTCCCAAGGGTTTAAACAGTTTTTGAAACGTTCTCTTCGCTCCAGGCTCCCTAGTTCTCAGTCTCCCTGTGTGTCTTGAGGACACTGTCAGTATCCCCCTCCCACCTCTATATTTTGAGGAGGAATTGTTTCATGTTTGTTTATGCTAAACCATGAAAGCTTGAAATTGAAATTTGTTTGCTCCTCCGCTTCCCATTCATATATGTTCTCATTCATTGTACATTTTTGCTATAGGATTTTATCTCAGGGGTGCTGAACTGTGTGAGGCTGCAAATATGCAGAAAGAAAAATAAGTAATTCTGTGAGCCTGTGAAGTCGCCTGTCCCACAGATGGGTTCTCTGGTGTCTACTGAGGTATGAGCAGCAAGTGAAACTTTCCCTGTGCCTAAGACTTTCACAGAATTATAAAGAGAATTGTTTAATGTAGCCCTCTGGAGGTCTTCAGTCCATTCTCAGAGCAGGGCTAACTTCAGTGTTGTGTTGGTTACTTATGGCTTTTTACAGGCAAGACTTGAAAATCTCCATGGATAAAAAGTCATAATGTGAGAGGCTTTTCCCCTCATTTGGGTTCTCTGTTGCCTAATTAAAATTGACTTCATTATGTAATCTTTTCAATGGAGATTGAAAGCTGTGGATGCCCCATCCCTGGAAGTGCTCCAGGCCAGGCTGGATGGAACTTTGAGGAACCTGGTCCAGTGAAAGGTGTCCCTGCCTCTGGCAGGGGGTTGGAACTAAATGGTCTTTAAGGTCTCTTCCAACCCAAATCACTCCATGGTCAGCTTCCACCTGAACTCTTCCCAGGTCTTTCTGTATAACAATTACCAGAAAATTTAGTTTGCCTGGGTGTTTCGTCCTCACCTCTTTTCTTCAACTGTTACATGCCTTCAGTAATTGTTGCATTCTTCTATACATCTCAGAAAAGGGTTTAACAAGAAATTTTTCTGACAATTTTTACCCCCATTTGTGTCTATTTTTGAGGGACAACAAAAAAAAGGAAGAAAATTCTCCGAATCCCTGAAGCTTTGAATTTTTCGGCTTTAACATTCTCATCAGGATTCTCAAGCTAATCTATCGTTGCACCATTATTCATTGCAATGAGATGTTTCAGTGCTCTGGAACCAAAATGTGTAGTTTCAGCTTGGCTTGTTATCAGATCACATTCTGCTGGTGCGTTGCAGTGACTGATAGAAGCCACACTTTGAGTGCTTTACATTCCCATTCTGCGTCCGACCAGCATCCAAATCAGACAACTGACCTGTGTCCCACGGGATGGCACCAAATCCCCTCACACATGGCTTCGAGTTAGGAAGAGGACATGTCATGGAGGATGATTAGAAATGTCTCTTTGCCAGGTAGCTTCCCCTCTGGGGTGTACCGTGTGCCCAGCTGCTGGGACTGTGGAAAATTTAAAGCCTAAGTGATTTGAGGGGGGAACTGGAAATGGACCAGAGACCACCACGCTGTCAAATAGCTCCTCATTCTCTGTTGTTTGGGCTGAGGCAACACCAGGCAGTGAAGCTCAGGTGGAAAAACTCTTCCCTTTAAATTAACAAGTGATTGGGAAAGATCTGAGCCTGATTTAACTCCCTTCTAAAGCATCTGGGCTTTTTTTTGATTGCAATCAGAGACAGATCGGGGCTTTACAGCTTCTTTGCCATCTTCTGAAATGTTATGTGACAAACAAGACACTGGTATTATTTCTGCTATGAAATGTTTGTTGGTTTCTCATAGTAGTGATTCTGGGAAGAACATTTGCATCATTCTCAGTTTCTGGTGGACTTTCCAAAGATGAAATAATCTGGAGGTTTTGATGTGGTTTTTGTTTGGGTTTAGGTTTTTTGGTTGTTGGGTTGGGGTTTTTTTCCTAATCTGGCTTGGCCACATTGTGCCTTTGCTAATACAGAGTAGTTGCCTGGCAGGTGTTAAAATAATCTAATAGAATAAGGTTAATCTTCTCTCTTTAATTAGACAGCAATATGCAACACACCCAGTGGGCCAGATAACCTTGAAATTTAAAGTGAGAATAAAGACAGATTTGAGAGGAAAATGTCTTCAGTTACAGGGGTTTAGGGGTAGAAGAAACAAGAGGAGATGTTCTCTGATGAAACAGCACAACCCTACACAATCCCCCTTCTCCACCCAAACCACTAGAGAATGCTTCTCAAAAACTGGACTGGGATATCTTATGCTTCTCTTATCTCATATGCTCTTATAGGCATTGCAGGATTGTTTATTAAGTGCAAACTTGTGCCCTCTTGTTGGAAATGAACCTCAACAAAATTCAGGGTCTGTTGAAAACCCTTCTTCCATTCCATAAATCACTTATCTCAATCTGTAGAACCTAATGTGTTCCCATCATTGTAGCACCAAAGGACTTTATAATCCTTCACGTATTTCCTCTCAGAACACCATGGAGGGTTTATAATTATTCTTACAAGTGAAAAACTGAGGCATTGCAGTTTAGACCTAGGTTAAATAAGAGGCAATAACATGGCAGCCTCATGATGTCACCCTAAGTGAACCATTGTGTCACTTGCCCCTTTCCTGTCTTGTGACACCTGGGGTTTTGTTCAGGGCTTTGCATACAACTGTAAAACTTTCGATTAGGTGTGGTAAAGGGGGTGTCTGGCTGATGGACATGTCCCTGCCTCTAACTTCTGATGACATTTACACCTGCTATCCAATGCAGCAGCAGTAGGCTGCTTGCAGAGCATGTGCATGGGAGTGCAGGGACAATAAAAAGGGCCTTCCCTCCGACCAACCCAAAATAAATGCGTACTTATAGATGCAAAAAGTCGTTTTCAAGCGGAACAATTTGTAGATGCAGCAAGTCTATGCAGGAACACAATTAACATTCTGGTTAAGTATGGGAGTGAGAAATACCTGACTGTGTCAGAGCCTGTTAGCAAACGTTATAAAACGGAGCCTGCAGCCATGCTCTGGTTAAACTCTGCTTGTTAGGGTTCAGCCAGCATTTTGGCAGTCCTGTGCTGCTTCCCTGTGTGCCAGCACACACCTTCTTGGCAGTCTCTTGACCTGCCTTCTTGGCAGGTCAAACCCTTCCTTCAGGATATTCGAGAGGAAAAGGCCTTTGTGATGATGGAGATGGACGATTTCTGGCTGAGCTCTGGCATGGCCCACTGAGGATGTGTGTGCAGAATGTCCTGGGTGGAAATAGTCTGGTACCCTGTAATGTGGCACAGTAATCATTTAATTCTATTCAGGCAATATCAGGTACAGTTCTGACCCCCACCACCACATATTACAGCAGATTCTCAGACACAGCTGAATGCAGCAGTATCAGGATATAAAGCCAAGAAAAATGGCTGAATTAGGGTATAACTGAAACCCACCCAAAACTCATCCGTGATCCAGTAATGTCTTACCATTTTCTAGTAATCTCTGGCTGCTCTAATTCCACAGACTTGTATGTTTCTAATATTCTGTCCACTCGCATTGCCATTTTTTGTCAGATTTGGAGAAGCCTTGAGTACAATCAGCTTCAGCTCAAATCAGAGTTCGATGCTGGACATGTAACATGCTATGTAAACCCAAGTTCTCTTAAACAAAAGTTCTGTCCTTGGCCTCTCAGATAGAATGGTTCAAATTAGTGGCTGTCTCTTACGTAAGCCAATTTTTGTACCAATTGCTCTTTTATGAACTGGGGACAATGTGGTCGCCTCTTGTATCACTGCTGTTGGGAAAATTAGTCCATCAGTGCTTATAAAGCAGTTGTCTCCTGCAGTGCAGAGTGCTTTAGAAAAGCCACGAAGAACTGAATAGCTCTGTCCTTGGAGCAGCCTTTGAGTAGCATGCAGTAAGCAGGAGCCTAGGGTTGCATACTGAACAATAAGGAAAAGCCAAAATATTGAATAGTCCACTAATTAATGAACAGTGCAGGTCCTGTGCACAGAATAAAGCAAGAGCCTGTGGAAAAGCACCCTGTGCTCCTGCAGTTAAAGGCTGTGTCACAATAGTGACAAGCACAGGGCTGAAGGAAGGCTGTGTGTACCTGTGCAGCTGTGGCACATCCAAACTTTTAAGAGCTCAACATTGTGACATTAAGGTTGGCTCCTTTGACTGCAGCTCTCTGTGTATAATGGGTCTGGTAATAAGAGCTGGACCATCTTTTGAGGGTGTTCCTAAAATGCTGGTCTACAGGGAGAACATGATATGTCTTTCCTCTTTCCTAAAAGTGAGTAGAATTCCAGATCTGTGTGCCAGGCAGTATGGGAAATGTGTTGTAATATGCAGGAATATCGTCCTCCAACAGCTGGACTATTCCCTAATTATTTTCAGATGTGCTGTGTGTCTGGCTATTTGCACAGTCTGAGGAGGGCCAGAAGTGGGAACAAAAGCACAATTCAAGAGGAGCCATGTCTCCAGAAACGCTTATGTGTGTATCAGCTGTTTTCTGTGAACCACTGTGATGATGAAACACTTATTTCCACCCAACGTGCCCTCCAGGAATATAGACAGACAAACAAAAAATACAAATGATTTAAAGAAGGGTTGCTTATCCGAAGGGAAACATTTGTTAGGAAACAGAATTAGGACTTTGTGGGGAAGTGTCAAGTAGATAGGGCAGGAGGGCCTAGAAGAGTTTGACTTGTTGACAGGGTGGGAGTCCAGTAAATCAAGCACATGTTAAAATTCTCAGTGTTTTGCAGCTTGTGATCCATGAGCAGGTGGCTTTTGGACAACATCAGAAAAGAAAGTTTATATAATACTCCATTATGGGCTACATATGTGAGATTTCTGAAGGGTCTGTGCCTACAGTGGAAATATTTTGGGATCCAAAAGTTGGAAATAAACCCTGTCTCCTGTGTCATTAAGTCAGTGATGTGTTTGGTTTTGAAAAGGCCAAACAATGAATCAGGTTTTAAAATGGAAGCACTGTAGGTGTTGCCAGTAACTTGTTTGAAACACCTGAGTGCCCAAGATTGGCGTGGCAGTGACTCAGACCCAGCTGGGAGCAGGAGTCTGAGAAAGCCTTCCTGGGGCAGGACAGATGGGACCTGCTCCTGCAGGGTTCATTGGGAGAGATCCACCCATGGGGAAAGGCTCTTCCTATGGGAGAGCTTTGCTAAACTGGGCTTGCATCCCAGGGGAAGTGCTGGAAACCCTCTCCCACTGAAAATTAGGCTGGGCACAATGCAGATGTGAAAATATGCAGAGAGGGGATGAGTCCTGTGATAGCTGCAGGGGGGAGCTGCACCAGTGAGGGGATCTTACCCTCCGACACCCCAGGCACGCTCACAGGGTGGAGTTCTCCTATCTGCAGGATGGGGTTTTATTTCCAGCGTGCTTCTTTGTGCCCAGGAATCCTTCTGGCATCACCGAGGACCTGGGGTGTGTAAGGAGAGTTAATACAAGAATTGAGATATATCCTGAAGATCAGAGTGTGCCCGTGTCAGGAGGGAATGCGTGTCTCCCTTGGTGTGTGTGCCTGTGACACCCATTACCAGCCCTGAGAAATGCATGTATTCATCAGAAGGAGAAAATATCCCTTTGTGTTTATTCTTATTTAACATTGTTTACACAGAAAATGGAGAAACACATCTTTAACCGTCATGTACGATTTAAAATCATGTCAGTACACCAGGCAGCCAGCGCTCATTCTGCAAACATCTACTCCACCGTGTGGTCTCTGGGAGCTAGTGCTGGTCTCTGCCCGGCCTGGAGCACACTGCAGTGGTTCTGTTCAATAGCCTTTGTGAAGGTTTCCAGAGCTCTAAATTAAAAATGCAGACAGCCGGGGAGGAGGAAAGAGTGTTGAGAGCAGGGGCTCTCTGTAGCTGGAGCGTTAGGATGCCTTGCTACCTAATTGCTTTAGAATATGGGGGCTTGAATGAATCCTTTTTAATGAATAATAGACAAACGCATAAATCGCAAACCCCAAGCACCCAAACGGTGAAACGCACGCTAATGAAGACCTGACGTGGCTGGCAGGTGTGGAGCTGATTTGTAAAACGCCGTGAATATATCAGTTTTGAAATGATATTTATGAAAAGAAGCAAGTCTTCTGCGTGTTGCCCTTGCCTTTTGCTCCCTCCTGCCGCACACCTGCTCCTCCTGCGTGCCTCTGCCGGCTGCAGCCTCATGGCAATGCCTGCCACAGCTCTGCCTTCGAGGAAGTGCAGCAGCAGAGACCAGTTACCCTCTGTCCCCACTGCCACTGCAGTGAGCCCGAGAGGGGGAAAATAAAGTGAGCGCTCCCCCTTCCCCACTACCTTTTCAATTTCAAATCCTAGCCCTGTTGGTAGTGCCATTTGTGGGTTGGAACTCGCCGGCTTTGTGTGTGGAGATTATCTGGAGATTCACCTGGTGCTGATCCAATGAACCAACGCAGCCTTACAAAGCCGAAGGGAAGGGTGCAGAGTTCTCTTTGTAATAGATCACATGGCGTGAAAAAGGATTTCTTTACCTCCTTTCCTCCATTATTCTCTGTATCTCACCTTGTGGAAATGGGTCTGTTAGGAGGAGACTTAGACTCACATGGTAGGAAAAACGAGCAGGGCAGGGAGAACTGAAGGCGAAGGAAGGCAGAGCTCCTGGAGGTTTCTATAACTTGGAGATTCCAGAAGGAAGAGAGGCACAAACTGAAAGAACAGGAAGAAGCCCTGAAAAATAAACCCAGCATGGGCCTGGGTATTAAATCCTACCTCAGGATGCTGTCACTAAAGCAGCTGTGTAAGAAATCCTTAAAAGCAGTGATGAGTTCAGTCCCAGAGGCAAAGGGGTTCTGTCCAGAGGGCTGCCCAGCAAGCTGGGTGCTGGTCTGAACATCTTTGGTTTTACTGAGTTGAGCTGGTAACCTCTTGAGATCTGGCTGCCTCCCAAGTAGGGAGGGATGAATACTGCAAAATGTTTCAGTTTCCAGTGCAATTTTGAAACTCATTTGATTTGACTGAATTTGCACTGTGTTTATGTAAATTTATAAACACTGTAATAAATTTATCTACTTACAGAAAACAGAAATTTTAGAAAAAGGCTGGAAAACATTGGTGAAACACAAATTCTAATTCAACAGGAATATTCACAGAACCTGATTTAAATGAACATTCAGTCACGAAGCAGAAGCACAGTATGTGGTCTGTATATCTAGCAAACTATAGCAAGCATAATCCAAAATTCAAACAATGGTTATCAGCTTAAATGCTTCAAATTACGTGCATGTCATTTCCTGTGGCTGCAGTGACTGTGTGACCAAAACCCAGGTTTTCACAGTAGGAATGAAGACCACAATCAGGTAATAGTTGCACGTTGCTATTTTGCTTGTAGCTCACCTAGTCTGAATATGCTTTTTTTTAACCTGGGACAGTCTGTGCCAGCACATCATTCTCATCGGGCTCCGTGGCACTGTGACCTGCCACGTTCATAAGAGCATCCATCGGCGTGGTCATTAAGCCTCATGGAATGAGATATCCTCCAGTGCCCTTTTTCCAACCCTCACTAATTCTGAAGCTGGTTTTGTCTTCCCTTGCAACTCTTGGAGTCTGTAATGTCTCCTGATTTTCTGTCTTCGGTGTCCCCTTCCTAAGATCATCCTTAAACAGTCCTTTTAATACAATTTAGGGTTTTTTTTCCCCCCATGTTAATTTTGTGCTGAACACATTAGTTTATTTACAGCACAAAATAAATCTCATCTGTACAGGGCAGATTTGGAGGCACTTTCTAAGTCAGGGGAACACTTACAGCCATGTGAGCAACTGCATTGGAGCCAATGACAACAACTGCAGTCTGAGTAAAAGAGCTGGTCTCAAATACTGAAAGGTTACCTATTATATTAAAACACACTTGTTTCCCACCATAGAGCTGCTGTTTCCAGAGCAGATCTATATTTCTACTTTGCCTACCCAGTGTCTGAAGCAGCAGGCAAACAGTTAGGCAGTGGAACCAGCAGCAAAGTGTTCCAGAAATTAGCTGGTTTAAGACTGGGAGGAGGAATTAAAAAGCAGTGCAAGATGCAATTTTTAAGTTATCTTGTTCAAGCTCTTGAGTTGGAGGCATTAGCCACGAGGGAGATCACATCAGCTGGGAGCAAGACAATAAAATGAATGGAGGGTCTGTAATGGGCACGTGGGAGACTCTCGCCGTATGTTTTGGTCATGTCCTGATATACGTGAGCTTGGGGAGACAGTTCTACATGTAATAGAGTCAATAATCAAATCTGAAGTACCAAGGAACACAACTTGATGTTTCCTTAGAGAGGCCACGAGTTTGCAGCAGATGAATAAAGAGAGAATGTGGTAGATACAAATTTGTCTTTAGGCAAAAAGCAAAGAAAAAAGACTTGAAAACTGGAAAGGGGGAGAAAACATTACGCTGTTTCCAGACTGGAAAGAAATAGTAATGCCTACATCAGAAACTTAATTAATTGTTGTTACATTGATAAATATGTGATATACCACATCAAAGACTAGCTAAATGATATTTGGAAATTAATTTGGATTCCTATTAAACAGAGCTCAGAGGAGCTTCCCAAATGAATAACTTGTTTGCTAAGCATTGCTTCCTTGTGTTTATAAAGTCTTTTCAAGTAAAGAGAACTATTTTCAACTGTTCTTGTTGCTTTAAATGAACTACAAGATTCATCACTTACCAGACATTCCTGACACATCCAAATACTGCAAATTGCAACGCCTTATTTAGGATCTTACAAAAATTAGGTATTGCTTACCTCTTTTCCCTATGGGGATGACTTGGATAAAGATATCTAAAAAGTCCCAAACCCTGAATTTAATATTTACAGTCCATGTTTGAATTGAAAATTTGCTTTTGGTGCTCTCTAGCTTGGCCACTTCAATGTGCTTTGGAGATGAGCATAATGGAATCAAAGTATGCTCATTTTCTCTAGTGTTACATATTATTAAAAGAAAATGTAAATTGACACATTAACTATGTAAAGAGATATAAGTTCAGATTCTGAGCTCTCAAGAAAGTTTTCGTACAGTAAGAATGTTGTTTTCTTGGGAACTGTGCCAAAATACAGTAAAACTCATGACAGTTTCTGCTTTTATTAAATGAAAAACTTATTCCTCTCATTCTACTCTTCTGCCAGTTTTATCCTGGTGTAATTCCACCTACGTCTCTGGAAGTACTTCTGGTTTTTATTAATGTCTATGAGTTCAAAAGAAGATAGGATTTAGTAGAGCCGAGTGCAGAGAGTTTACATGAAGACAAAAAGAAGAGAGAGAGAGAAATCTGAAACAATATGCTGTAGAGTGGGATGGCAGCAACTTTCAGAGTTGTCTGTGGAACTGTAGCTGTTGGAGTGTCCAGAAAAAAATCCACCTGGTTTTTATACAAGCAGAGAAGTGGCCACCACAACAAGGAGGTGGCTTCTCCACCCCAGCAAGCCACCCACGTCAGCAGTGATGGAGCTGCAGAGCTGCACTTGGGTGTTTGAGCTCCCAGAGAGCTCGTGGTTGGGTTGTGTAAGCCCAAGGAGCAAAGCAGCTCCTGCTTGCTTAGATCCCCATAGGAATTTTTACAAAAGAGAATGTCCCATTAACTTTGTATCCTTTGGTTCATAGGAAAATATTTATTCATTAGGTTTGGAAATTAATTTCATCCTCTGGTTTCGTCCCCTCACTTTTTTAAGCATTTCACCTCTCTTAGTTTTATTTCCCTTTTTCTTTGCCAATTAAACCTATGTTTTGGTTCTTCAGATTCTTAGAATTTTTTTGTCAAAGGATAGCACTGCTGGAGTGAATCTCTATTGTTTGCATAGGTGTGTTTAAAAGATTAAGGCTGAACAGACATTCTTGTAATAGACATGGGATCAATGAAAGCTCTTCTTTTCTCAAGAAGCTTTAAGGCTTAGCAGCGAGGTTGATTTTTTTTGTTTGTTTGTTTTAACTATAGAGGAAGTTGCATCTCTACCTGGGCTTTTATTATTTGTGTGGTCTTCCATAGAATTCCTGAGCAAAAATCTACCCCACTCATTCCAAGCTCAGTTTGAGATGACAGAGTTCTCTTCCTGCGCATATCAGTAGCCACAAATTGTCCAGGTGATCTCTGAAGTAGGCAAGGGACCTGATTTCCCCTTCCTCCTACTTGTGCCACTTCCAGCTTTTTAATTTCTTTTTCAAATTTCAAATTTTCAATTTTAGTGCTCACTCTATTGACAGCCCCCTGAGCTTCAGTAGAGCTTCACAAAGAACTTGGATACTGCTCTGTGGGGCTGTGAGCAGCAGAATCCAATTCAGGACAGTGTCCTGAGAGGGATCCGAGTCAGCGCAGGAAGGAGAAGCCAAGGGTGGCATCCATGCTCCAACGCCTGCAGGATTTGATGGCCAATAAGCATTTTAACCTGATGATTTGCTTGGCTAACTTTTGTGTAGGCAATTGCAAGAGGGGAAGAGACCGAGGCCCCGGGTTAGTGGCACAATGACATTCATGCTTTAAATCCCTTAAGCACAAACTTAATGGCCATTGATTACGGTGCTCTGAAGAGCCTCCCCGAGTCAAAGCCTGGCTGAGGACAAGCTGAAGGTCCAGTCTGGTGGCGCAGTGTGTGAATCACCCTCATAGCTGCAGACCCTCAGCCAGAGCTTCAAAGAGAAGGGAACCTCCAAGGTCAGGCAAGGCAGTTCCAGGGCCAGCCTGCCAAGCTGGGAAAAGGCAAAGGATACAGTGAGCACAGGCTGTGGAGGGGAAGAAGGCTGAATGACCAAAGCTGTTTCAGTTGATGTTCTGCTGGTCACGTTATTTCTGAAAGGGGCCATTGCTGCAGTCTTTCCTCAGGGGAGCGTTTGCTTTGTTTCCCCCATGAGAATAACATTTAACTACCTCAGCTGCAGGATATATTCCTAATTCTGCAGCTGGTCCGAGGAGAGGCTGCAGCCCACCTAAGTCCTTTGTGTCTGTTTTTTGTGTGTGTCTGTGTGCAGGTGCTCCCTGATGGGGTTTGATCTGAACCGGCACTGGGCAAATCCCTCTCCGTGGGCTCATCCCACCCTGCACGGAGTGAAGGAGCTCATCATCGACATGTACAACAACCCGGTGAGTGGGGACAGCTGCTGCTGAGCCACCCCCTGCGCTGAGGGATCCACCCTCTCTCGCTGCAGGGTGCTGTGAGGCGCCAGCAACTCTCAACCCAGTGGCAAACCAAAATAAGGGACAAGTCAGCAAACATCCCGCCCGTCACTGCAGGAGATCAGGGAACAGTTGTGCCTTTTGCCACAGGAAGCATCAGAAGTGGAGAGAGCAAGTGAAATGAAGTTCAGCTCAGATTAACTATGAAATCATTCTGAAAGCAGGGCCTAAATTCAATCGAGCTGCTCTCATGCTCTGAGCTGGATTCAGAACAGCAGGCCCCCAAATTGAATTAGGGAATGGCAGTGATGCTTAATCCAGGGCTCTGGCAGTGGTGGCTGTGTGGTGTGCAGTGAAGGAGGGGGAGAATATTTGCAAATATTATATAAACACACACTCATGCTCACTCAGAGAAGCAGAGGTGTTCTTGAAGGTGAAATCTTAGCTAATCAGAGGAGATGGATTGCGGAGAATATGGAGAAGAGGAGTGGGAGGGAGGCAGACAGCTATTGAATGTTTGACATCAAAGCGCACAAGGATTATTGAACGTGGCACCTGAGAAAAACTGCTGAAAAAAAAATGAAGATGGGTAGGAAAAAATCACTACCAAAAAATAAGAGGAGATTTTATGGATTATTATTTTTTTCATTATGGGATTCCTGATATTCGTCCTTTCTTTTTACTTTTCACAATGGAGAGGGAATTTGAATCTTTAATTCCCTGAAGTTTTGCTAATTTTTCCTTTTGTGTTTTTCTTTCTTTCCTTTTCGTTTCTGTGAAAAAGGACCTGGCTTGCCTTGCTAATAAAGAAAGAGGATTCTTACCCCTGGCTACATCGTGTATAGGATAAGACCTCCTTTAATTTAACTCCTGGTTTTCCCAATGCATCTTAATTGGACTTTTTATCTTCCAGCTAGTAGTAATACCTGTACAGAGGAGGTTTTAGGTACAAGGAAGACAGGTTAATAGATAAGATCCTTATGTATGGAGTGGAATCCAATTGCATGAAAAATATTTTCTTAGACTGCTAATTGTTTGGCAGAGAATTTGTCTTTCTATTCAGTTTCTGCAGCACCTTGCACTGTGCATTGTGCCTCTGACCAAGGCTCCTAATCTCTGTTGGAGTGATGATGATAATGATGGAAAGGCACAGAAATGAGCTTTGGAGCCAGCCTGGTCTTCCCTGTGTTTTCTACCCCAAAAAGCAAGACAGTTTTCCTTCTAGATGATGGAGAGGGCATGCAGACTGCTTTGAGAAGAGTTTTTTTCCAGGAATGAAGAGGTCTTTAAACATTACAAGAAAGTTGAGTGTAGGGAAATGCTTGTAGCCAGTAAGGCAACAAATCCTGCACTATTAAAAGCCCCTGTCAGTAAAATAAAGCAATTTTTTGAGGTAGGGGAAAGTTCTTTTCAGCTTCATCCCATTCTAAGGAAGCTTTGAAAATTCTGGTAGCATCCAGCTGCTGTATGTGTGAAGAATGAATTAATTTGCTTTGGTGGCTAAAATGAAAAATCAGAAGAACTGTTTGGTGAGAGCTGGTCTGAAATGGAAATCTTTTTTTTCCTCCATCTTTCTGTCTCCCACTCTCCCCAGTGATCAACCTGAGATGAACCAGTTCCAGTTCATTTCTTTCTGAGAGAAAAAAAAGGAAGCCTTTCAAACACAAGTGTAACATTTCATTTTCAAGGTTATTTAATTTTTTCAAAAAAATACTATTTAGAAAGCTTTTTTTTTTTTGGATTAAAATACCAACAAAGTTCAGCTTGCTCTTCAGAATTCCGTTTCTCAGCTCCCCACTGCAAAAAACATTCTTGTCTGGTTTTATCATCCCCTTGTCAGCACCAGCCTTTCTGGCAGCTCCAGGGATGCTCAGCAGTGCAATGCAGTACATGGGATTACTGTTATTTTCAAGCAATACCAGATTCTTAGTCCCTCTGATCCCAGTAATATTTGTATGAAAAGACCATATCCAAAGTGCAGGGGAAGACATGCCAGCTGCCTCAGAGAGAGGGCACGGGACTGTCCAGGCACCATCCTGCTTTAGCAGTGACTGCTTTTATTAAGTTGTGACAGAGTGCCAGAATAAAACCTGCTTTAAATCCCTTCAGGCAGCTAAAAATTTTAGGTGCTTTTCAGAGGGTAGAGTGTTACTTTCAGATGAGTAATACATGATAGATTGTTGGCTGCATGCACAGGTGACCTGCTGCAGGAGGGCTGGTGTCAAACTGTGTCACATCAGGCATTTTGCATTTGAACTTGTCTGTCCTGCCACCCCTCTCCTCACCTGGAGTCTTCCCACACTGGGGAATATGAAATTAAATGAAATGCAAACCCCAATTCTCTGAGAAATTATGCAGTGAAAAAAACAACCTTCATCCCTCCCATTGCAGACAAGATCTGCCACGAAGGGCTGTCCACAGAAGACTGGGTTGTTTAAAGCAGAGGAAGTTTGGCTTCATGTTGCCATTGCAGAACAGCTCAGCGCAGGACTTTTAGATGTATTCATTCCCTTAAATCACTTAAGGAAAATTAGCTGCCATAAGACCATAAAACCATGTTTTAAATATTGCCGCATAGGAGGATTTTTCTTCTGCTCTGCAGTATGGGAGATAAGCTCTTTCCTTTGAAAAAAGTTCATTCTGGAGCAGGGAGGATGAGTGACACAGAAATAAGTGAAGTGGGTATGAGGCACACACACGATGCCGCAGCTACAGTGATTCCAGCACTGAGTGTTCCAAGGCTGAGTGTTTGCTGTAGTTACTGGATAAAAATAATCCGAAGCACTTCTGGTTCACTGTTCTTCTGGGTTTTGCGAAGTGGGCTTGTTTTATTTTATTTTTAAAGTGTTTCAAATTCTATAAGGACCATATCATCCTTAGGAAGGAATGGACGGGTCAAGAAATGAGAGAACGATAGGAAGCTTTTGATCTCCGTGTCACTGATTTTGACACAGGAACCCTGATGACCACTGTCATTGTGTTGACCTACATGGAGTGAGGGGATATTCTCAGCTGTTTCTAGTGGTGTCAGTCTTGCAGATGAGACTGAAGTGATAGACTCTTCTAGATCATGTGCTGCTGGCTGGGGATATTCCTGTTCCCGAGTACCTTTCCCTGCCCATACGCGAGCGAGCAACGTCTTCCTACCACTCCACCAGATGATACCTGTTGAAACAGTTGATGGTTTTCCTGTCTGTGTTGGAGCAGGCAGCAGAATTATCTCAGAGCATGAATGTAGTGTTTAAACCAACTCAGCTGACTTTTGTTTGGAGCGTGTTAAATCATGTTCATGTGAGCCATTCCAACAGCTGAGCTGTGGGGCCAAAAATTTCTGCTTATGCATGATAACAAGCACAAAGGTGCTTTGTGGGGGCACTGCAGAAGTGTGGATTATTTTTTGGGGACGACGCCCATGAGAGACAAATGTGTCATCCTTGCGTGGATAGGAAACAGACAGTTATGATCACAAGTACCTAATCATTTGTGATAGACGGTTTAAGATGCCTGTAATCAGATTTGTTCCATGTCATTCAGCAAAGATTGATACCTTCACTGTCTTGTTTCTACCCCTTCCCTCTGCAAGGAAGATTGGGATGGACTATTTCTGTAATTTGGTTCTCTTAGGACCTAGGAGACAAGGAATAGGCAGTGGCTGACCACTTGGAATGAATCTGTTTCAAGTAATTTGCCCCTCCCAAATGAAAATGCAGACACTCTCATTACATCACTGGAGTTTTCTTTCTACCATGTTTCTTCTATTCTGCCTGTTTTCCACTTCCTGTTGACTTGAAGCTGGAGTCCTACAAGCAAATGATTCCTTTGCTAGATGCTGTTCACCTTGTGCCCTGAGTGAGCCTGAGACCTGTCCAAAATGAGAAGAAAACACAAAACCCCCACTTACCTGGGATGTTCTCCTTAATTAGCATCTCCTTTGTCATGTACATAGACACTAAAATTTAAATTATTTTTGCATAAGTGACTTTTCTGTATCCATTCCTGACTTCGGAGTGCTCAGTGTTGCAGCTCTTGCATACTTTTAATACTATTCTGTGTGAAAGTTTTCTCTGATTTAATGCAAAATGAAAGCCCCAGCATGCTAAACTCTGAGTCATCTGCTGGGCTGGAACCTTTAGATCCACCACACAGACATCTGCCACAAGGGCTGATGAATTAGCTGATAGAGGATGGCAATCTGCTATTGCTGTGGACAGGAATGAGGGAGGGAAGGAGCCTGTGGGCTTCGGGGGTATCTGCTGACAACAGAATTAGTAATAAGAAAGGATGAGTAAACACAATACTGTAGGCATGGGGAGGGGGTGGTATTTAAGGGTGAATGACACCTTTGATGTATTTGAGCAGGTTTTTTAAGATCCCATGTGCAGGCTCAGCCTTGAACAAAATCATTATTTTCCAATCTTCTTGTCCCTGAGGAAGCCAAGCTTTTGATCCAGGTAGGCTTGAGTGGGCCAGCAGTAAGAGTACAGGGGAATTAGCCTGGTAAGGTAACATAACTGGATTCTTCAGCAGATGACTGTGTTCCTCTTTAGAAAGGGAAATATCTACTTTCTTCCAAAGTTACTGAACGTACAGTCATCTGGGTCTGTGTTAGCATCTCTCCCCAGGCCCTTCTTTAGAGGCTGATGGGTGTCCTCCTAGGGCCGGCTCCCCTCAGAACATCCTGCACCTTCACTCTGCAGGAAGACAGCAGAGAGAGCTTCTTTTGGGGAAAAAGGCCTGATCTCTGAGCTCCAGCTTGCTGCTGATAAGCCCTGAGAAGAGAAAACAGGTGAGGTTGAAGGTTGAGTGGTGTGAGAAGCAGGTGAGCTCCCCCATGAAGGGAAACACGTTGTCTCCCTGACCATCTGTAACTCGTTAGAGCTGACTGACCTGTCCAGCCAGGTGGCTTCTCTAGGTTTCCCCATTCCCAAGGAGTGCAGTCTCTTTCCCCCCCATGCTCACAGACTTCCTTTCCATTTTCTGTTTCTCCCATTCTGGTTCTGTGTTTTCCTTGCTGTCAGGAGGTTGCAGGTGTTCTTACCACTCCAGACCACTTCCCAGATCTTTCAAAGATGCAGTGTGGGTGTTGATGCTTCATGAAGGCCCTCCATCACTGCCCCTCTTCGTGCTGCTCTGCTCCAGACACTGATTAGGCCACCCACTGCCAATGCTGTTGCTCATCCTACATCTTTTCTAGGCTTCCAGGAGCACCATTTAGAGTGTACTGTCAAGGAGAGGAGCTGTGATTGTGCAGGAGCCATGGTCCAAGTGTGATGTTGCGGGAGTGCTCCAGATGCAGCACATCCAACCCCCCACTTTTTCCATTATCCTCAACTTTTTCAGTGAAACAAATCAGGATTTTTATTTTTTTCCTAGTATCCCTGCCGTATTTTGAGAGAAGCATTCTGGTTTTATGGAAAACTAGGTCACAAAATACAGACTTAGAATCCTGTAACTGATATTTTGCAGGTTGCAGCTATCCCCAATGGCAGGGTTGCTGTAGTGACCTCACACCTCTCTGCCTTGGGCAGTGCCACATCCTTCACCAGACAACTCCACATTTAGAAAAATGCAGCTGGTCTCCAAGATGCGTGTGCCTCGCTGGAGAGTGACATAAATTTTATTTTTGTCAGTCCTGCAAATTGTGTCAATCTTTGAGGCTCTGCTTCCACTCATCTCGTGAAATGATGCTGTTAGTATTACCATCAATGTGACACTGGGTAGTTGACAAGTAAAGTATAACAACAGATTTTGCAAGGGTTTCACATCAGAATTGTACACTTAGGCTTCTTATGCTATAAGCCCTCAAGTAGCATTTTCTAATCTTAACATTTGAATGACTGCAAGCAATTGTTTTCTCTTCAAAAATTCTTCTTTTCCCTCATCCTCTCCCCTGCTCCTGTTATAAATTGGAGCAGGAAACTGGAATATATTTCACTGGAAAATTATAAGCTCATTCTCATTCTAGCTGAAGCCAGTTTGGATGTTAATAAATGTTTGTATGGGCTGTGGGATAGGGTTTGGTGTTGCTCAGAACTCACTTGGAGCCAAACAGATCAGGGGTCTGCATCATCTGGTGTGAGGAGTCATAGCAGATTAACCCAGGGTAATGAGATCTGTAGCATCACACACTACCTGGCTCCAGTTTGCTGTTAGCAGAGCTCTTACACTTCCTTCCCCAGCTAAACAACACAGCAGTGAATAATCATTTCTAACTCAATATTGAATTTTCTCAACTCACCGGGAAGTGATGCTCAGAGAGTCCCTCAGACATCCTGGGCTGTCGTTTGTACCTGATGGTTTTCACTCTGACATCAAAACAGCCATTGCCAGGTGTCATCTTCTGCCAGCAATTCTCAGGATAACGTAGTAGAGGTTATTCTGAGTTCTTCTTAGGCAGAGTGGCCAACATGCTGCCTCTTATTTCTCTCCTGAAATTAGAAGAGGGATCACCTCTGCTCATGCAGTGTGTGCTCAGCTGTGATAGCCCTGTGGCCACTTGCTATGGTAATGTTCGTGTCTGTGCCACTCTGTTGGTGTTTCAGAAGTGCCCTGCACCACTTCCTTCTTGCAAGTCCCTGTTGACTGAAGAGTAACTTTTCAGTATTTTGCAAATGCCATTCTTATTTCAGTTCCCTGTTGAACAGTAGTAAGGAGAGCCTTTCTCTCAGTAATTTAGCAGTGTGATGTACCTAGCATTGTCTGACTCCATAGCTTGTGCTCAGGATTTTGGCTCTGTTTCACACCTTCCTGTTGGACTAGCATAATCAGAGTTACTAATGCTCTAGCTAACATTATACTTCATATAGGCTGTTTAAAAGTGTTCCCATTAAACTCTTCTCATTGCTAAATATGGATAAATTTGGTATCTGCTGGCAGAAGCAAAGGTGGTGTGCATGATCAGTTTGTCAGCTGTGGCATTTTCTGATAAGAAATCTTGTGAGAGTAACGGTTCAGAGGAACTCCTCAGTTCCCTTTCATGCAATTTTAACAATTCTGCTTCCTGGAGTAAACATTCCCTCTTGATCTACTAATATGTTCTGTGTTTATACCAGGTAAAGCAGCTTCTGATCTTAGCAAATTTCTTCCCACAGTCCCTTAAACACACACAATATTCAGAGAAACTTGCAAACAGCAAAGCTGGTTTTACATTAGAACAGATTATTTGCAGGAGATGCCGAATCTTTGCCACTGGAGGGTTTTATGACAGGTATTAATTGGAAAAGAAGTTTAGATAGAGTTAATTCCCTTTTGAGGCAGTTGAATACACTCAATAAACTCTATAGATTTCCTTCTCATCTCCAATTAATCTATGATTTTTGTCCCTTCCCTTTGATTTGTTTTCAACCTGTAAATCATCATATATAAAAATGTATATAGAGAAGTGAATATATAATTTCTCTGGGTAAATCTTCGTAGGTATAAATGTATGTATAAAAGTGAATATATAATTTCTCTGGTAACTTTTAGGAAACATTGAGACTGTTAGATGAAGTTCACCTGCAACTGTGAACTCCTTGTTAAAGTGATAGCCAAGGAAGGGAGTGCTATTCAGGCCAACCAGTGCAAATAGTCTTATTTTTTGCTAAGTAAAATTTATATTTTGAAATTATAAACCACATTTCATCCAAACTAGACAGGCTTTTTGGCTGATTTTTTTTTTGTTTTGATCACACTTGCATGTTTGCAATCTAGCTCTGGCTGATGCTCCACTATACTTTTGTCAAATACTCCAGACTCTTCAGGAAATGTGTCTGAAATGTGTCTACAGCTTCCAAATTTCTCTCTGTTTGTACACACTCATTGTGCTAATCATATCACCCTAGTGGTTATCTCTGACACAGGCTGTTGTTTCTTTGACTGTTTGGGTTTTTTTCCTGTCCCCTTTTGGTAACATTTTTATCTAGAGCAGGAACAGTTTCAGGTGAAACCAATAACACAAAGAAGAACGAAATGTTTTAATCCCAGAGACTAACATTTCCTTTTTTTCAACACAATAATGGCCAGTTTTCATTTGCACCTGACACTTCTAAGCTGTTGTTCTCCATGATTCTCACACACCTGCATGAAGCACTGCAGACAGATTAGTGTGTGGTTCACTATCGTATTTCTAGACAAGTGTCCCTTTACTCAACTCTAATATTCTCACATGTGTTAATACTTGCATCCTGTGACGTGGGGTGTCTGTGTGCTGTGGCATCTCCACGTTGCTACTCTAATCATCTAAACCAGTTTCGTTTTTTGTGCTTTTTCAGGAGTTTGCCATGCTGAGGAACCTCTGTGCTCCTGCCTTTTGTTTGGGGCAGGCATGTTAGTTATGCCCTCCACTTTGCAGTGATCTACTGTACACCTTATCTTTTCTTCCAGGTGCTTTATTGCTATTACACGGAACTTATGTTGTTGCTTTCTTAGTTTTAGCTCAGCATCTCAGTCTCTTTCCACAGCTCTTTAGGGCCTTTAGTCAAACTCCTCTCTTTTACCTTGGATCAAAATATTATCCATCAAAGCTTTAGTATCCTCTCTACCATCAAAACATGGTTGTATTTTCCTGGGATGTGCCTAGGGGGCTGAACACAACTCAAATATCCCTCTGAGGAAATAGTGTCTCCTAAAATAGTTTTTTGAAGATGAACAGCCATGTTCTCTATTTTTCTAGGGGCATCTGCCAGCACCCTGCTGATGAATCAGAGCCATCTCTTCAAAGAATTTACCCCTTGCCAATGTAGGAAAATATTCCCTTTATATAATACACATTTTTTTTTCTTGGACTGAGTGTACAAGAGGGGTTCATGGATTCTTTTCTCTCTCTCTTGCATCTTCTTCCTGCTTCAACATTCTGTAATTCTTACAGATGTGATGTTATCGAATTCCTCTTAGCATCTGCACTGGGGAGAGAGTGTTTTGGATTTTTTTAATTTTAAGTAACATTAATCAGGGAGTGGCCTGACATGTTCAGTGCTGCATTGAGAGTTTCCTCGTCTCTGGGAGATATGATTAAGCTCCTCCTCAGTAATTCTGGTTTCATGTTTCTCCTCCCCTTCTCAGTTTTTCAGTGAGACACGAGACTCTGAGATTTTTTTTTTTTAACCACTTATGAAAAACTCCCCCTTCACTTCTGCTCCTTCCCCAAGTACTTCTATAAAGTGGGTCAGAGTCAAGGTCACTGACAAGTCTGCTTCAGTGCTTGCATTTGAACTGCTGAGCACTGAGGAGAATGAGCTCCTGCACGACACAGCACTCAATTCCAGCTGCCTCTTGCCAGAGCTTCTTAGAGTCAGGGCTGCTCACAGGATGCAAGTGGAAATGCCTGGAATGAGCTGATTCATTTTATTTTCCCCACTTCAGAAGGCATTGGGACCATGCCCTTTGTTCAATTTTCCTGGGATTGCATTTGCCTTTTAAGACACAGGGGCAAAGTCACTGCCAGGGCTTCTTTATTTAATACAAAAGAGCTCTTAGTATTCAAAAATGATTTAGAGACAGCTGGCCAAGTGTTTGACCTAACTGTGTCTGTTCATGCTATTCTACTGGGGCAAGATAGCAGTAATAGAGCCAGTGGACAATTAGCCCAGTGTATGCAATGAAGATGGGTAAAGTGAAATGCTGATTTTAAATGAGGATATTGACATAATAGCATCTCAATCAGGGAGCTGTGGAATAGCAGTGTAAAATTATGCACCAATAACAGAGGAAACCAAGCCAGCAGAGGAGCGACGTTAGAGTTCAAAGAAAGATCAGAAGCAAAAAAGAGAAAAGAAAAGGAGAAAAAAAAAAGGCAGGGAGTGGAATTGTATCAACAAGTACTGAAACATCTCACAATCTCTGTGCATTAAAATTTCGTGCCAAAATGGGATGGTAGCATGAAGCATCTTTAGTGTCATGCTCAGAATTACCACAGAAGCAGTGAGGACTCAAAGAATGTAATGACAGAGCCTGATTAAGGGTCATGATTAAAGGTGATGGTAGGAACCACATTTATACACTTTAAAAATGACATCTTCTGGAAGCAAGAAATCAAAGAACCTGAAAGAGAAGAGCAAATTTTTTTTTTACTTATCCCTTAGCAAGGATTAAGTCTTGATTGAAGATGTACCTGTCAAAGAAACATTCCACAATAATAAATATAAACATGCTCAAATTCATCATTCCTGGCGGAGTATGGAAATCAAAAAGACCCATGGCACATAGTTCTGAGAGGGGGCCAACACAAAATGGAAAAGAAATTTAAAAGCAGTCACTAAAAGGGCAAAACAGAACACAATAACACTTTGGGGTGACATGGCAGCTATATAAAATCACCACTGTAGGAATGCAATTTTGCAGCTTTACCATTAGAGAATGTGTTACCCCTCTTTGACAAACTCCACAACTTTGTAAAAGGTTGCATGAGAAGTTAGCAAAGGGGATTATTAGACTGAGGAAGGTCATTAGCATTAAAGGACACCCTCTGAAGTCTTGCCCAAATGAACTAAGGAAAAAAAAAACCCCACTACACTCTGGCAAGTTAAATGCAAACCCATAATAATAGCGGACAAAAAACAATTTTGAAGAATAACTTGCTAAAGGCATAAAAACTAATAATAAAAACTTTTTTCAAACACATCAGAGGCAAGAAGCCTGCCTGAAGGTCTCTAAGGTTGATAGATGATCAAGATGTAAAAGAAGTGCTCAAGGAAAATAAGGTCTTTGCAGAAAAGCTAAATGAGTTATTTGCTTTGGTGTTCACAGTGAGGAGCCTAAAGGGAATTCCCAAATTAGAGCTGCTCTTTATGGGGGACAAGTCAGATAACATGGATAACAGTGGTTTAATGGTAGTTTTCATTTTTGAAAGACGAATTTATACATCTGCTAGCCTGTTTTCAGAGGGTTGACAAGCATGAAGATAAAGGCAATCAACCTGTTGCCTGTTTTGAATTTCTGAAAAGCATTGGCAAACTTCTGTCCAAATGATTTTAAGGAAGTTAAGAATCCAAGTTGTCATTGGATGATGTGAGCTTTTTGTGCTTATTTGTGCTTTTCCTTGCATTGTTTCCTTAAACATCCTGTGCTGCCCACATCCAGGGATCTCTGTGTGGCTGTTGTTTCATGGGCTCGTGCATGGCAAAGAAAACACATCTCCTGCTACTGATCTCTGACAGCCTCTGGTACTGTTCCCAGATTAGAGTAGAAGGGGTGGCTGTTTGATGGCTGTGTTGGCAGTGCCAGGTTTGTAGACAACCAGTAGTGGTTGTTCTGCCTAAAAGAGAGCTCTGTTCTGTCCTGTGTACCTCTAAATTCCTGTAGTTCTGGTGCTTGGGGAGACCTGAATCTTGGTGGAATTACTTTGCAGTGCCATACAAAAGACAAAAAAAAATGTGAAACTATGTTTTGATGGGAAAAGTCTACAAACTATATGATTTCCCTGGATAAAAATCATTATCCTCAGGGGAGGCCATCATATCGTCTTTATGACAGTATGCAGAGGTATGGGATAGATCCACTGATTTCCTGGCATACTTCATTCCAAAATAGTAATACCAAATAATCCTGTAGACAGTATTCTCCACTGCTTCTTTTCAGTTTGTGCCTGGTTTATTGTGTCAACCAGAGCCTGTGCCTGAGAACAGGAATCCTGTGAGGAAAACACAGTGACTGCCTAACAGCTGAAAGGAAGGTAACTAATGGATCCAGAGGGGATGTTTAGGCAGATAGGCTTTAGTTACAGAGTGGGTGATTGGAGCTGAACGAATAATACTGTTTCTCTTCTGCAAAGTGTAATAGATATCCTTTATGATTTCTGGTTGCCAGGATCTTTTCCTTTTGCAAACTCATCCTATGAGGATTACAACGAAGCAGAGCTGCTTCCAGAGTTGTTATTTTCCTTAAACCTTAAAAACTGCTCTTTTAGTTTCATAGGCATCAAAAAATAGCTTAATGCTGGTAGCATTACTAGCTGGCTTTGCAGGCAGCAACCCTCCAGTTTTGCATATGTTTTCTTGATCTAGAGCCCAGTTTAAGCTGTTGAATGGGGTCTGTGTCTCTAATGTTCCCTAAGTGCAATTATGAAAAGAAATTGCTTATTTGAATCATTAATCAGTCTCTGGATGGCTGCAAGTTCTTACATTTCATGGCTGGTTTTCATGATGTATGTGACCTATTCACAGCATTGCTCAAGCTGCACTGGAACAAGACTTAATTCCTATTCTTGTTAAAGCTTTTCTGCTGACTTCCTTCACTGGTTTGTGCTTAGAAACTCTCCCAAACCCAGAGGAGCACTATATGCAAAACTGCTGGAAAGGCTCCTCAGACAAGAAAACTGAATTAGCAGCTTAAATCTTTCAAGTTAGTGTTACACGACAGATCGATGTTTCCTATGTGGATGCATTCAGTCATCTTTTCAGAATCTGATTACTATATGCCTTGTGAAAAATCCAATTAAAATTAATGTATTAATTAACAGAAGTTTAATTTTCTTCTTGTCAGGAGATACATCACGATGTTGGAATTTTACCACATCAAAGTTAGCAATAGTCCCCATCTTAAAAAGTATTTTGAAAGCTTCTACTTGCTGTCTTCTGCAGTGCTGACACCAGTGGATCAATAGGTTTTTAAAAGCAGACAGGAATCACCGTGATAATCTAGTCTGACTTACAAAGTACTAAATATCATCCATCATGGTTTTCCTAAATGGGCATCAAAGTCTGAGCTTCCCCAACTTCTGGTGGCTTAGCTGTAAGAGAAAATGACTGATCTAAAAGAGCTTAGAGGATTTATCTCACAAGAGCATCTGGAATATCAAATCTTTCTCCAAATATCTTCAAAACTCCATCCCTGTGCTGGTAAGGTGGTTTTATTTAAACGAATTCTTTTCTTTTTAAAAAAAAAAAAAAAGAATTATTTCTTTTTCTCTTCAGTATATCTACCTTCTGGGAACTGACATATAGGAAACTGCAGTGTAGAGCCAGATTACTGAGCTGGGTCATTTTGATGGCCTGAGCTGCAGAATCTGACCATACTTTATGTGATAAATCTGCCTGAGCATGCCGAAAGCCAGGGATACTCCAACATGTGAGCTGCTTCCTTCATTTCTGGGGGGCTTGTTCGTGTTCCAGGGTGACTCCTTTAGAGACAATGCTGGTAATTATTGCATTATTTCTCAAAACATGGTAAGAATGAGAGGAAGGATCACATTAAGAAGACTGATAATCCTTGATTCACATAAATGTACATCTGGGAGAAACAGAGAGTTGCCTGAGCATAAACAGCAAAATTTAAGTTAACACACACCATGGAGCATATGAGCAGGGAGGAAAAATCAACGATGTGTTTGATACTGCTAAAAAGGGAGTTCTCCAAAATAACATGCCTGCAAAGTTTGTAAAAGCAGTGCAGTTCACTCCCTCCTTCATCCTGGTGTTTGTGTCTGGTTTATAGAATCACAGGACACTTAGGGTTGGAGAGGACCTCCAGACATCACCCAACCCCCCTCCAAGGCAGGGTCCCCTAGAGCAGGTTACCAGGTGGGCTTGGAATGTCTCCAGGGAGGGAGATCCATAACCTCCCTGGGCAGCCTGTCCCAGTGCTCTGCCACCCTCAGTGTGCAGAATTTCTTCTTTGTGTTGAGGCTGAACTTGTTGTGTTTTAGCGTGTGGCCATTGCCCCTTGTCCTGTCACCGGGCACCACTGAAAAGTGTCTGGATCCCCTCTCAGTCTTCTCTTCTCCAGAATAAACAGGCCCAGCTCCCACAGTCTCTCCTCATCTGAGATGCTCCTGACCCCTCATCATCTTTATGTCCCTCCACTGGACCCTCTCCAGTAGCTCCCTGTGTGTCTTGTGCTGAGGAGCCCAGAACTGGACACAGCACTCCAAATGTGCCTCACCAGGGCCAAGCAGAGGGGGAGCATCACCTCCCCTGACCTGCTGGCCACACTCTTCCCAACGCACCCCAGGACACCACTGGCCCTCCTGGCCACAAGGACACTGCCAGCTCATGGTCACAGGTGGACAGCAACCCTTTATTTGTGTTGATGTATAGAATTTAATGGGGAATTGTGGTAGTTTTGGTGCTTTTGCCCAATTAACAACACTGCATAAAATGTAATGCTACTACTATTATCATGTGATTTTGTTAAATAGGTTGTTGCTTTAAATCTTTTAATTTATGGACTGTCCCCTAAAAGTTCTGTTTTTAACTGTGAGAATATCTTGCATTTAGGTTTGGATTTTCAAAAACACCTTCTGAAATAGGATCCTGTCATGTCTCATTATATCTCGAACACAGACCTCCAAAGTTTAAATGCAAGATAGGAATCAGTTAATGCCCTAGTGAAATGTAGTCACCTCTGGAAAAGACCGCATCAGCACAGCACTATTTGAAGGCTGTTTACTTAGATGTACATCAAGAAAAATCTATTTCTGTTCTGAGTCCAGCTAATCTATTGTTTTGTAGTTTTTGAAAATAAACTGCCTTCATCTCAGTATTGGTCTTCTGCTAGGGAATTTGTGGTGGTTTATGACTTCTCCCCAAAAGGATATTCACTGTAGAATTAAATCTCAGCAGGAGTAGATTTAATCCTCCCTGATGACTTGTAGTCTATGGAAACGTTATTGCCTGTGCTTGGTTGGTGAGTCTGCCCTTCAGGAACTGCATGTTCTCCTCTTGCTGCAGTTAACTCATGCAATAGAGACAGCTTTTTATTCTGTTTATGTCCCTTGATAATGGCTGTATTGATCTGGCCTGATGTAAGCAAAGGTTCACAGTTCGCCCAATGTTGCTAAGGGTACCAGACTATTACTGCCACCATCAGACACATTCCATCATCCCTCAGCCTCAGTGTGTGAAAGCTGGAGCAGCAGGATGCCACATGTTGGTGGCTCAGGAAAATGGCATGTGTCAGAATCTGGCATATGTCAGACTTGGATGCTGCTAAAATTAGAGTATATTTTTTGTCATTTTTGTTTTGACTGCCAAGCAATGCAGGAACGTTTAAAGGTTAGCCTAATTTTCACTTGTTTGGAAACATAAGTCACAATGACAACGGTGTGCAAAACCAGATACGAATTTTGTTTCCAAATAACTGAGCATTCCTTTCTTTTAAAAAATTATCAAAGTGACTAAAGCTGCCCTGAGCCAAGAGTAAGAAGGGTGAGGAAGGTGGGACATTGTCCAGCCTGACAGCTCTGGGCAAATTACTTCATCACCTCCTTGCCTGTTCAGTTCAACAAGGAATTTTCACTAGAAAGCAAAATCCAGGAGAAAAGGTTTTGAGCCTGAGTTCTTTCTTGTGGCAACTCCAAGAAGAGCTGCAGGAGGGAGAACTGCTGAATCTCCTAACATTGCTTGGGGGATTTGGCTCTTTGTTTAGAAAACAATTTAAGTCTGTGTACTTGATTTTCCTAGCACAAACTCCCTGTTGTCCCTGGAAATAAGAAATAATATTCCAGCTCTGCAATCATGAATATGTCTCACCATGACAGAATACTTTGACCTGTTTTAGTCTATTTTTAAAAACAAGAGGCCTGACACCGTAGCTGGGAAGTGGTGGTGGTGAGAGAACAGGATTAACTACTAGATTAGTAGGTTGGGTTTTTTTCCCCCAGCGTCCAAGGTGGAGGATAGATTAACTGATTTAAAGGAAAAACTGTTTTCGTCTTTTTTCCTTCTCCTTGAGAGCTGGAAAATGCTGATTGCTTGATCCCATCTCATCCTGGTTCTAGTCTATTAATTCCATTCTCCAAGTGGTGTGGTTACCTTCTAACAAGATCAGAGGAAGGGAGGGAGTGAACTGCTCAGATGTCCTCCAGAGACCCTTGGAAAGGGTGATTTGGAGTGGGTTGCCAGGAGAGGTGGTGCAAAGAGCCCTGTCCAACCCAGCCTGTTTACAGTTGTCATAGTAGTGGATTGTTCTCTGCAAAACCAAATATTTAGCAGTTTGTGTGTTAGTCAAACTGAGATAGACCCCTGTTGTGTAACAAGGTGGGATTCTGGACAGAATGTTTACAAATGACTTTGTTGATTTCAGCAGTGTTGTAACAGCAAAGGGCAATGAAAATTTATATCATAATAGACATTGTGATTTTATGTTATTAGTGAAAATAACTTCAAATGCAGTTTGATAGATCTGAAACACAGAAATTCATCCAAGTAAAACATTGTTTCAGTTTGCAGTCTTGTTTTGAGAGTGCCAGTATCTTCAGCTGTAGTCGGTGGAAGCTGTAAATGATCACTGTGACTGCTTTTAGCCATGCAGATTGATTTATCACCTGAACCATTAAAATCTGTGCACTGAGATCAGTAGGGAAAGTGTACGTGGATGTGTCTGTACATATATTACACCTATAGCATGCTTTATGCATTGTTTTCCTGTTGATTATGTATTTTGCAAAGGAATTTATCTGCATTTCTTCCCTGTGGAGTTCAGAAGTATGATTGGATCTAGTTATGCTGCAGTTTGGGGAGAGGCTGGAGCATTTGAAATAAAGCTTGGGAGCCATTTACCAGGCTATTCCAAAAACTGTGGTCTGCACTGGGTACCCAGGCCCAGGATGCCAGGGAGAAGCTGCCATCTGGCTTTGCAGGCTGGCCAGCATCAAAAGGGTCTGTGCTAATTGGAGCACAGCCCCTCAGTCAGCTGCTGGGAGCCATCCTGCAGGAACCTGGAGACTGACTGGAAGACCTGATAGGAATTTTCCTTCTCTAACTGGTGGGATGGAGACTTGGATGGAGAGCACTGCCAGCTGCCACCCTGGTTCAGGAACCTGTAGAGAGAGTAAAGCTGCACTTGGGCTCACTGGCTCTGTACCCTGGCTAATTTTGTTAATAACAAAGTTAATGTCCTCTTGAACCACACTGGGACTTGATGGGGTATTTTAGGATTTTTATCCTTTGGACTGGAAATGATAGAACAGAATGCAGACAGAGTACTTGGATTATCTCTTCCTAAGTACAGATTTCACCTCACTATAGATTTCTTCAGCTTAGTAGACTTGTTGTAATGCCCAGGTGAAGCTATTTCACTGTATGAAAGGTTGATTAGTTATTTTAATAAACAAAATGACTAGTTCTGGTAAGCAGGCATGTGAATTCTGTTTAGATTTCTCTGAGCTTTACTGTTTCAGTACCAGTAAATTCCATTTATTTTAACTTTCCTCTGCTCATCTGAACTAATTCTGTAGCTTAAGCTTCTCTCACAGTGCTGCTCAGTCCTTTTGCATTAAAATTAATGGAGAGGAGGAGGGTGGGATACAAAAATTCAGAAGGCAGAGTGACTTACGGTTAAAAACTAAGAATGTGGAAAGAGCCAATTTGGCTGTAACAGTTTGACATCAGAAATTGTATTTGCAAAAGGAAGGTATTTTTAAGATGATCTACTTTTTTCTCCCCATTCTCAATATCTTTAAAAATGCATCTGGTAATGGCTTTCAAAAACAACTCTCAGACAGGATGTGCATGAAAAACCTTGCTGAAATTTTGCTGAAGGTACAAAAGGATGAATACTCAGCCAGACAAATGGAGACAGAAGGGCACAGGGAGTATGTTAGCTTTCCCCTGAACTTCTTGTAGCAGTAAGCATTTTAAAGTAATTTTGAATAACCTCATGGAATATGAGTGAAAACAGCTTTACTGTACATTGGGCAATAACTGAGCAGGCTTGACATATTTTGTGAGTTGACACCCTTGAATGTAATAAAGTGCATGGATTGAATTTAGTAGCAAAATAAATAACACACAGGTTATTAAACTCCCTATGTTATTCATGACCATCTTGCATTTAGCAAAACTTTCCATTCTGGAGTCTGCTGCAAGCTGCCATGGAAAATCTAGTCTGTCCCAGGGGAGCAGTGCAGGAGCCCAGGGAATGCCAAAGCAGGCACGTGGCTGCTTTTAGAGCACACAGAGCCTTGCTGAGGCATTGAGGTGGTGTGCTAAGAGCACAAAACCTTCAAAGAAACATCTCATTACCCTTCCCAGGGTAGCTGCTGATTATTCCTATGGTATTATAGGAGGGGGTGACCAGTCCTCCTCTACGATGTCCAGCCAAACAATCAGGAATCTTGAGACAAAAATCTCTACTTTTCTGTTTTTAAAGGTGTGTCAGGAAGAAAAATAAGTGACAAATTTTGCTTGAGGGGCTGCCTGGTGCCAAGCGGCCTCCAGGTATTCAGTCACCTGGCAGCAGCATTTCACTGCTTGAAGGGATCTTAGAGGTATGTGTGAGGGATAGATAAGGGTACTGGGGAAGAAATGGCATTTATTCTGAATAAAGATGGATCTGCAGCCTCCCTACTGGCATATAATCCTTGCAGTTCTGGGGTTATTTCAATCAGCCTTAGGAGATCTCCTCTTAAATCTGGCTGTCATTCAAATGGATTTGGCCACTGCAGCGGTGCCAGGGCCACAAGCAGCTGTGGAGCACACTGCTGTCCCCACCACAGCACAGTGAGGCATCAGTTTCTGGGTGAAGCTGTACCTACGGAGCCAAAGGGAGCAGGAAGGTGAGCCTGACTTGATGGGAGGGGAGGGAAGCAGTCCTGAATCAAATGAAGCACAGCAAGTTCCTTTGCTAGAAGTTACTGGGCTATAAGCATGTCGAGGATGGCTGAGTCCATGCAAGGAAAAATAATTACTGTTTTTGCCAAACTTGCCTGTTTTGTAATTTGGTCAGATTCTGTCCCCTTGTAACTGTACATAAACTTCAAACCTTATAGTTGACACATTTCAGCATTTCAGCTCCCCACTTTTTCCTTTCTAAGCAATTGGTGTTTTAAAAGTTAGTCTAAAGTTTCCTGTCCATCTTGCTCTGGAGCAGGTGCTGGGCTCACCCACCCAAGGGCAGTTTGTGAGCCCTGACAGCAGGAAGAGGAAGGAGGTCTCGTTTTCCTCCTTGTGAAGAGCGTCCTTTGGCAAAGGAAGGAGCTGATCTCTTTTGCTGTAGGTGGCTCACAGGCTTGAAAATGACTTTTCACTGGTGCAACAAATGTTTCACTTTGTGCCAGGAACTGGTCTGTCCCTTTGGACATTGAATGAGCAGATGCCTAATTAGCCTATTATTTACCATGGTTGAGATCGCTGAATTTTGATGAAAGAGACTTTACTTTAATCATTGATTCATGACACAGATGCTCATATCATGCATTAGGCTGTTTAACCTTCCACAAATACAGTTGTCCTCCGCACCCTTTCATAAATATCATGACAACTGCCCTGTCTTCCTGCATTCTCTGTGAGGGGAAGCTTGGGAGCTCCCAAATTGGTCCTTAGTGCTGATAATGAGAATATTGAATGCAAGCAGAAGGCACTGAATGGCACCAGGGCACTGGGTGGCTCAGGCATACACTGATAGCTTTTAGGGAAGGAAGAGATCCCTGTGCTGAGGTGAAAGGGGCTTGCTATGAATCCTGCCATGCACTGTCTGAGCCTGGAAAGTTGAGCTGGGGCATCCCAGAGGACAGGTCTCTCAGGAGATCTCTGTATTTTTGGGGCAGGAGTGCAGCTGTAAATCCAGCAGGTCAGTTTGATGGAGATGAGGCTGTTCCAGACTTCCTTTCTATGGCTCCTGTGTGGTTGTGTCAGACCCCAGCACCCCCACTTGTTTATTTTCTTCTCTGGGGTGAGTATTTGAGTCCTGGAGAAGGGGCAGTGCTGCTCTGATCACTGGCTTTGAGGAAGGTGGATCCCCACATGGCAATAGCTACTCCATCTTCTCTTTCTTCTTTTGGCCTCCACTTCTGGACTGACCATACTTTGGTATCGGAAGGGCTGAGAGAATAAAATGAGAGATTTCTGTGTCAGAGAGAAATTCATCCGTGGTGATGAGCAAGGCTGTGGACTTATGGACTAGGCTGCTCCCTTTATTGCATCCATCCATGATGGCTTCACAGCTGGAGGGATCCTTAAAAACTCTTCAAATCTGCTGTATGCAGGTGTCAGACTTCTCTAGAAAGTGTAGCAGGACAATTCCCTGATGCTATCTAAAGGCCTGAAACTTTCAAAGAATCCTCTTCCCCAGATATGATCCTGAATTCAGGAGAGGATTGTCACAAATACCCTTCAAGAGGTGCTGGTAGGAAAGCAGACCCTTTTAAAAGGCCTTTCCAAATGCATTTTTAATCCACCCCTTCACACCCATCTCCCCAAGACACTTTGGTTCTCATATGCTCCCTGCTTTATCAGTTTCCTGCTGTACATCCAGAGGCTGGAGAAGTGAGGATCCCAAAGAGGCAGAGCTGTAACAAGGAGCTGGATAAACATCGATTTTGTTTTAAAATCTGAATAATTGTTGGGTCTGTACTGCTGGGAAGAGAAAAGGAGTTAAAGATTTGCTCTCTGTTTGGTGTGATAAATGGCAAATTCTGTGTAATACCAATGATGGATGTAGCCTGAAAGGTCAGGGGAATTCCCAGCACAGGGTCTGACCTTTATTTTACTCAGTTCTCTGCACTGAGTTTAGAATAAATTCACCAGTTAGAAAGAATCTACCACTGGAGGTTTTATCTTTGTGTTTTATTTTTGAATGAGCTCTTTAAATTCTTCTCAGGGATTTTTTTTTTTTTTTAGTGTGTGTGTGTTTTGGTTTTTATTGTTGTTGTTTGGGGTTTGTGGTTTCTGGTTTCTGTGGGGTTTTTTTTAGTAGCACGAGGAGGTGAAGAGAAGGCAACATATTTTAAAAATATTTGGAAGATTTGAGAGGCCAAACAAAGCCGAGACATTTTCTTTTTTGGAGCTTTGAGATTAGTCATGCTGCTGTCTGTTTTGGGAAAGTGTTGATATAATAGAGAGCCCAATCTTGTGCTAATATGTATGGACTGATAAGCTTTCTCTATGCTGTATAAATCCTTCCAACTGTAATAAATTGGAAATGCTTTATTCTGAGAAGAGCAATTATCAGAATTCAGCATATTTCTCCCCCTCCCTGTCACCTAACTCTGTGCTCTCTTCCAGATCTTTTTTGACTTGCATAAGCCCCAAAGAGAAAAGGGTTTATTTAGTGTTTACCAAAGGTTTAGTAGTGTAAGTTTACAGAAATAAGTTAAGGGGGAAACTTCCCTTAGTATGGGGTGGTTTTTTTAGATTTCTGGAGTAGTCTTCCAATTAAAACAGAAAAAGGGACTCATTTTTCTAAATGCCTGAAAAGTGGCTCAGAGAAATTCTTTGGATGTTTGCTGTCAGGACCATGGCCCACTATTCAGTTCTGTGGAGATCACTAAGAGGGCATTTCTAGTACAAGATCCTAAATGAGAGGCTGTGCAGTGGTGGAAGATGTGTTATTGGAGCTACTCAGGTACTTCTGCAGGCGCTGGCGGGCCCAGCCTGTGGCTGGATGTCAGTGTTTGTAATTCAGTTTGACTTGGAAACTGCACTGGATTCTCTGGAATTGATACACAGCAGCAGCTGAAGTCACCAAGAGAGGACAGAAAGTCAGCATGAAGCTGAAACTATTGCTTATCCATGAAAATGATGGTGATTATGTGGTTTAAATTAAGAGCAGCCCTTTCTCGGGCCATTAAGTGCCCCCTGCACACTATTGCACAGCGATGCCTGTGTGCAGCACCTGCAGGATCTGTGAAATCACCTCACAAAAATACAGAAAAGATTTTCTGGACTGCGCAGCGAGGCTTCTGGGGGATGATAAGGTCTTCTTATGGCATGAGGTATAATGTTACTGTGGCTGCCACGGTTTCAGAATAGAAAAGCCCCAAGGTTTTTAGGAGAAGAGGTAATAATTTTCCTTAGCCCAGCTGGTATTGTTGGAGAAGGAAGACAAGTTTGTCATTGTTTTGTGACGCAGACACTCTGCCAGCAAGTCGCATCTTCTGAATCACATCTGGTCCCTGGAGAGCCAGGCTGGGTTTTCACTTGGGAAACACAGACTCCTAAAATTCTATTTAAATCATGTGCATGCTGGTTTTATAACCAGGTGTTCATAACAATTTGTTCCACAGTTTTGGGGCCTACTGAGGATAACTTACACCTTTCCCAGAGAGTTTGGTGTTTGTGAAATAGGATGAAAGGACCATTTTTCTTTTCAAAAAAAGTCCCATAGGTGGCAAAGGTGGCAAAGGTGAAGAGCCTGTAAGAACTGCTGGACTCTGTTGGTTGTTGACCTTGGACAGATCCTTGAATCCCCTGAGAGAAGTGTGGTTTCTCTGCCCTAGTCTCACCCTAAGGAGTTGCTAATAACTCCAAGCCCCTGAACATACTGAACATACCCAGAAGAGCAACCCAGCCCTAGAGAATCCAACAGCCTTACCAGTTTGGAAGCAGTCATGATGAAGATCTTTCTTTTTTTCTAGATTTAAATTTCAGTTTTCTGTCAGTGGACGTTAAATCTTTGCATACTCAAGAGAGTTGCTCTCTCAGGAGAAACCCCCATAATCCCATTGAAAAGCATCTGAAAACCAGTAAGAATTGCAAAACAGCCACTTCCCTTTTCTGTTGACTAATATCACGCTTATCTTTCAAATTACTTCAAAAATACCCATTTGAGCACTGCAGAAGATACCAGTTTCAGTTTGTACCATCCAACAGACATCATTCCCATAAAACACTGGGTAGGCCTATTTCCAAGAAAACTATGTTGAAAACATGATAGAAGAAATATTAAAAAAAAAACCAAAGCAAATGAATGAATTCCTGCCTTTTGCATATGGCAATTCCTGGAAAGAATTAACTTTGACCAGTTAATCAGTACTAACATTTATTACTCAAAATGTTATCCCTTTTGATTTGACAGGCTTGTTTTGGATAATTTGTCAAAGATGACAAAAAGGCTCATATGCCTCTCGTTCATTTTGACCTTTCTTACTATTAGGAAATTAATTTCAGAACTGAAACAAATGTATTAGTGTTGTCATTTAAAAAAAAAAAAAAAAAAAGAAAGATGAATACCTTGCCTTCAAGCTGTTTCTTCATATTAATCCATCACACGGTAACATGATCGCTTTTTGACACATAACATCTTACCAAGATACTTTCGACATTCACACCAGCTCTTATTAAATACTGCACATAAATTCCAAGTGCTGGAAGTTATTGATGGAAAAGGGTGAATAATAGAGAGTATACATACGGGAAACAGGGGGAGGAGAGAAAGGTTTTCTTTAGTAAAAAGGTTTGTCTGAACATGATTGTCAAGGGTAAAAACAAGCAAATACTCAGTTTCTCCCTTGGTAGTGTTTTCTTTTGTAACTCACAAAGAAGGAATAAGTAAATAGTTCCAATCAGTAGGGTTTTTTACTGAGAATTTTTAGGTTTTCTTTTCATTTTGCTTAGTGGAAACAAATTTTAATCCAGTCAGGTTTAAAAAAAACCCAAACCTGCTTTTTCCTTGTTGTTGTTGTTGCTGTGGTTGCAACATTTGTTTTCCTCTATTTCATTTTAATATTTGCTGTTGTTTACCCATAATTCCCACCACATCCTCCCTAAATTGCCTGTAGCTCTTGGAAACGTGTTGGTAGGTGCCTTCCTGAGTAACAGTCGTGAGCGGTTCCTTTGATCCTTTCAGTTATATATCAAAGCAAGCATTTGAGCTATATGGACAAATTAAATGATGCACTACTCCAAGACATAAAGAACTACAGACTTGCTAAGTGCTGGTGGCTGTCAAGCACAGCCACTGGGTAATGTTGGATTAGAGTCACACTTGTTTATGAGGGCTTAAACCTGGCCAGGGTTGAAGTCCAGGTGAAATCTGAATTAACACTCAAACATTTGGATGCACGTTCAGAAGAAATTTTATTTAGTTGTGCTCTTTGTATTGGTATGTCTGTAAATCTGGGCTTCACAGCTTTGGAAAACTTTGGTAAGGGTCATGATGCAGGAAAGAACGGGGATCACACTAAGATATTGTTGAGATGCCTTTTTATCCAACACACTTAGTATGCGATGGGCTCTGGCTTTACATTCATCATGTAACCATATTATTGAACCTTAACAGCCTCTTTGATTTGTGAATTCCAGCTTTCCAACAAATCCACTCAATGTGTGATTTTAAATCTATGGTTCATGGGTAGACTGGAGCAAAAGGGTCATATCAGCCACGTTTTAAATACCATGTGGGTAAATCAATCAAGTATTATCACATCAGACCAGCCACATGTATTATTTTGCAGAGATGAGTTCAGCAAAGTGCCAGTTATGCTCTGTGGACAGTTATGTTTATACAGCCATCAGCAGCTGCTGCTTCCCATTTCCATAGCTTAAATGGAAGGCAGACTTCTGAAAGTAAAGGACACATTTTATTACCATTGGTGCTGCCGTTTCCTTGTACGGCGAGGTCAGAGCAAGGAAAATGTTGAGAATGATTTTTAGTGAAGGGTGATATAAAACCTTGATAAAGGGAAGGGGGTTGCACAGGAGTGGAGCATCTGTTTGCACAGGGACATTGTGGCACTAGGTGGGTGTGCCAGGCTCTTTCAGCTCCTATGGCCACCTCCCTGTCATGTGTGTGTGTGTCACCAACCCCAACCTCATGATTCGGCATTTGTCTTGAATCCTGATATTGTTTTGGTCATGCAGAGGAAGGAAAGGCCATGTGCCATAAAGAACTGATCATTTTTCTGTCTGTGTGCATCAGTCAAAGGCATGTCTCGGATATATGTAGACCACTGAAGCAAGGAATCCTCTCCTGGCTGAGCACCTCTGTTCCCTGAGGATATGTTGTTGAAAAATTTGCTGGTGGTTTCCTATATATCTGTAAGACCAAGTGCATTGAGCTCGGTGTACTTTCTGGAAGATAAAGTCGGTGTGAGTCGTGGGTACACGTTGCTCTCTGAAACTCAACCCCATCTCATCTTCAGGCCACATCACCGCAATCATGATGGGGAAATGCAGATAATTGTGAGTCACCTGGGCTGGCTTTCACGTAGATTTGTCATTTCTGTAGCAACTTGGAAGACAGAAACAGGAACACTCTGTTAGATTAGCCAGTCCACCCCCACAGCCAGCCAAGTTGTTTCTTACCCTGCTGTGTTTATAAAAAAAAAACAACAACAATTTGCTCTATTCTAGCAGCTATTTTCTGTACTCTAATGAAGAACCCACTGTCACATTGAAGTTGCATTTACTCAAATATTCAGTGGTCACAAAGGGACAATTCTGTGCAATTCTTTGTACCACAAACACATACATGAAAATGGCCATGTTAAAACAATATTGGGAGAGTTCTGGTCCTAGGGTTTTTCTTCTTTGTAAAGCCTTTGCTATACATACTTTAGTTTTCATTAAAATAAATTCTCTGTGTGATATTTAGCTTAAGCACAGTTTAAGGATTTATTTTGGTAGTGTGTAAGAACAGAAAAATATATTTATGCATAAAATATTTACTTCTAGACAAAAGGTTTTCCTTTTTTACGTGAAAAACCATGTGCTTTGTCATAGCCCTTTTTTATCTGGAAAGGCTCAGGCAGTAGCACTTCCCCCAGCTCCATGGGCTGCTTGCACCTACTCCCTGCGTCAGAGGCAGAATTCCAGTTGATACCAGTCAAAACGTGATGAACGTGTTTTTCTGCCAGGCTTCCCGTGAGGGTTGGCTGAGGCACTCACATTCTATTGAACACACCAGGAAAACATCAGCTGGGCCTGAGTCCCCACCCAGCTCACATGTGAGCCACCAATTCAGAGAGTCAGAGCAATGAACCGATGGAGGAAAATCAATGGTTTTGCAATGTGATCAGTGTGACCCTGAGTTCCACAAAAAGCAGGTGATTATTGCAGCCAGTGGCTTGGTTTTATGGAGCACTCTGTGCTCTTTCTTGGGATCTCAGGTTTTTCCCATCATGGCTGAAATGCTGAGGGATATTCCATAGTTTCTCTTCTGGAATATAAAACCATTTAAGCCCAGCAATCTGTCCCTTTCTCATGCCACAGATCCATAGAAGTATAGGAGAAGTAGGGGTTCCACTTGAAATTAATCCCTTTTTCATCAAATCTCCTCAGAATGTTCACAATTCTTGGGAGGATCTTCGATTAAAGGAATGGAAAAGGATGATGGCTCTCAGGTTTCAGGAAAGAGTTTGGTAGGGAAAGTATAGCCGGCAGAAGAGATTTGCAAATCAAAGAAATGATTAGGTTCCAGTTCAGCTGAGGGCCTGCAGATGGAATTGGTCAGCACTTTCATTCCACCTTCTCTGCTCTCCTGAGAGTAAACAACACTCCAGCAGTCAAATCCCACCCCTTGGATCTGTGCTTGCAGGTGCGGTTTGCCCCATCCACAGAGACAGAAGGAATGGGAATAGTATGAAAGCCTCTGGTATTCAAGGCGAGGGAGGAGAGGTGGCTCAACCCCAGGGGTGGCTCTGGCTGGGGCTGGGGAACCTTTCCCTCCTTACCTTGGATATCAGCAATCCTTGTGCTGCTGGTGGCACTGTGGGCCTGTAACGAGGGACAAGGAGCAGCTGCCATGTCGGTGAGGGGCTAAGATTTGCTCTCTGCAGCTCTTATGGGGGAACCGCTTGGGTTTTTCATTTATTTTTCTTATCACAGGCTTTTCATCCAGCAGCACTCAAGGAGTATGTGTAGGTGTGTGTTACTCCTTGAGATTTCTTGGACATGGCCTGTGACTCTCCCCCCAGTGCCCCTTCAAGTCACTTCTGACTATCCTGGAGAGGTAAAGACAGATTCAATTCCCTAAATAACATCCTTCCTGCCCTTCCCCAACAGCACAAAGCTGGGGAAAACTGAGGTTGGAGTCTAGACCCAAACTCCTTGCTCAGACTCTTGTGTGCTGAACAGAAATAGAAGACATTACTCAATTATTTCCTCAGCTATGCACACATCCATCATGCAGGTGGTTCCTGTACCTGCACCGAGCAGGCAGCTGCAATGTTCAGCCCCCCAAGCCACAGAAAATGCTAACTGTTCCTTTAAAACATCTGTACAGTGACTTTCCTTCTCCCTTGATCCTGCTTCTCCCTGCCATCTTCCTAACAAGGGAGTTGTTACCCAAAGACTTGTTATCCCTCTCTCTGCTGATGACTCGCTTGACAGCTCTGTCTGTATGTAAATTAACTTTCTTTTTTTGCTTTATTTTTTATCCAGAGGCATCTTGGTTTTGGCAGTCTCATCAAAAAAGCATATTCTGCTTTAAATTACCCCCAGTTTTCTAAAATGCCTCCCACACCACACTTAAAAATCATTCTTTCTTCTTCTGATTGGGAATTTCAGCAACACTTAAGTCTTAAAATAAATGGCTTGTTTGTGGTTGCATGCTTCCCTCATGCGACACCTTTTGTTATTAATATCTGCACACCTGTTTGTTTAATTATTTGATCTCCTGCATGAAACCAGAAGTCATAATTTTTTAGAAGTTTGTGTGAGCTGATCAAAGAAAATCTTCTCACTCGGGGTCACAGCAGCTTTCATTCCTTCGCCTTTTGGGCAGTGTTCCAATGTCAGTCACTTATCATAAATAATCAGTTTCATCAGGTTGCTGCAGAGACTCAGCCCGTTGCAGGCAACGCAGAGGGTAAATCTGGCCTTAACTCCAGGCTGAAAGTGGCCTTTCAAAACTAATTTGGGGATTTACAAAACGACAGACAGGCTCTCCTCGCTCGCCGAGTTGCTGCTCCTTGTTGTTGCTGGTTGGGTGTTTTTTTTTAATTGCCTAGTTAATATAATCTGACACACTGCTAATGGCCCGCTGGTGAGTTCAATAGGGTAGTGGTTTTCATCAGGTGCTGGTAGTAGGGTAAAGGAGCTTGGTTTAAAACCTGTTAAAAACACAGCAATCTTTTTTAAAAGCTTGCTGTTAGCAGCTCTTCTGGAGCCTGTGCTAAAGGATATTAATGTCAGGAGCTGCTTTGCTACCAGAGGCTCCAGCTGGGTCCTGCCTGCTCTTGTATCCCTTTGGTAAGTAGGAAACAGCCAGCCCTTGTGACAAGGTGTAAACTGGGGCTTTGGGATGCAGAATTTCCAGCTGAGTCTGGGGCAGAATAAACTGGGCTCCAGGAGAAAACTCCAGAGTGTCATAGAAACACTGAAGGGTTTAGTGTGTGAAAACCAGCTCCCAGCCTGAGAGCAGGGACGGATCTCTTTGGGGAGAGGTTTTTCAGGGAATAAAATCTGTGGCTGTAGAGAGCATGCCTGAGGTGAGAGAACCCACTAGAAACCAGTAGGTTGTGTGTTTGGAAAGTCAGGGAGGTACTAATCAAGCGTACTCTATCCTTTTGAGCCTGAGTAGAGTATGGTGGCCATGACCCTTTAGAGTATTGAAAATTTGCTGCTTCTCCTATTGAAGAGCTATTTAAACACTGGTGCAAAGAAATGACCATTTATAAGTTCCCCAAATATCCTAGCAGCCACTCTTGGCTCTATTTCTGATCAAGGAAGAGGTTGTAACGATGGGGTGAAAAGTAAAAAGTCCCAGTGAAAAGGAAAGGTTTTCTTAAGTTATGGTTTCTTGTAGAAATATATTGCTTCTTCCAACATATTAGACTGCTAAACCTGGGGAGGTTTCCCATTTGCACACACTTTTAATTTCCTGTTCTGCATTTTGCCTCAGTTCTTGTGGTGATTTTGCTTAAGAACTTTAAGCATTCATTGAAATTTCTTCTGCTTGACAGTCCTGTTTTGGAGTGAAAACCTGCAATAATTCTGCCCTTCCCTATGCCATGAACTTGCCTTCTCACACACCTGAAGGGAGGCAAACGTCACGAGCTGTCAGCCCTTCTTTGCGTTTGCAAATAGGGATGGATCAAAGCTGTGGGTTTATTTAGTTTGAAAATATACACAGTTTGGCTGCAGACTGCTTCGCGGACTTTGAAGCACAAGCTCACTTCTAATTGCTCTCCATCTTTATTGAAGTGGTCAGCGTTTTTTCAACAGAGCCTTTTGATATTCATGGTTTCTTGGCACAAGTATTAATAACTGACCCACCATGAGTGCTCTGACCCATGCCATCCCTTTTTTGCATGGTCTCTGTTTTTCCTGCCTGAGGGTCTTTGATTGACGAGCTGAGGGCCCCATAGCATGAGGTATGATGTGGAGTTTGGCCCTCTGTATTTTTATTGCAGATGGCCCACACATACCGCACGTGAAGTTTTACCCACACAACAACCTTGGGGGCAAAAGAAAAAAGGAAACAGCAAGAAGTCCAGTTTCCAAATGGTAAAAGGAGCAAGGACACTTGAGCTGGGGTTTCACAGATTTTTCTGCATGGGTGTGGTGCTGTGTCCATCAGTCCCCCCTCTGTCACAGCCACAGGTATGCTGTGAAGGGCACCAGAGTGGCTGCAGAGTGAGGTTTTCATTTTGCTGGGAGTCTGGGCAGTGGGGAACACCCGAAGGTGCTCATGCACACAGTGAGCTGTAGGGCTGTCCTGTCTGTTCTGGGACAGTCAAGATCCAAGAACAAAGACACCAATTTTCCTCTGTGTTGAGAATGCATCGCTTTCCCTCTCTGTTTTGTGCTGTGGCTGAGCCAGGGAAGCCTGGCTTGTGCCCTCGTATCACATCACTATCCCTTTTATTTTCTTTGTGATCACCGCTGGAAATTTTGTCCGATTAGAAGAAACTTTTACCTCTATTAAGCCCCCGAATCTCCATCGAGCATCTGATAGACTGGGCCCTAACGGCAGCCGCTTTACTTCTTTTCAGGCCCCATCCATCAGGCTGACAGTGACTGCCGATGGGCCAGTCATATTGTCTATATTTCATACACAAACATCAGGCCTGCTGACAGCACTTTGCACACTCGGAAATTGCTTTTGCTGTGAGCTGAATTTCAACTAGAGCTTTTTTGCTGGCTCCATCTCTCAGTGTTTATGACCCTCAGGAGCAGAGGAACTGCTGTGAATAGATAATGCTGAAAGCACTCTTGTAGCACAGAAGGTTTCATGTCTGAAGTATTTAATGTTTACAGCAAATTTGGTGTTTGTTAATTTGCATTTTTATTCTTTCTTTAAAGAGCTGTCACCTTATTCTTCTGCTTGTCCTTTGTACAGATGTGTGGCAATTTGTGCTGGGGGAGCAGTGCTGATGGGGTGGGGGGAAAGAGCAGAGGAGGTGTTAAGGGGTGGGAAGAAGGCTGGGTAGAGTTACAAAATGCTCCATGGCTTAGGCAGCAATCCTGATTAATGCTGTTTCAGAGGATGGGGAAGGAAGGGCTTCCAAGCTGTGTAGAGCTACTACCCCTTTGCTCTACATTGAAATAACTTTGACAGACAACCCATCATCAGCTTAAAAATCAAACACATTAGCATATAGGAAAAAGACTCTAACCTGGAATAATGGTATCTTCTGGTCCTTTCAGAGACCAGACAAATTATTTTCATTACTGTAAAGGACAGATCCCTGCTAATAAAACACCCCTCCCAGCAGCTGAATTGTATTCCTTGTGGGAATAGAATTGCTTCTGCTGGAGCCCAGTCATTGTGTTTGCATAAATACATAGTTTTGCACTTGGACTGGTACATAAGGGACTGTGTGTGTTAGTGGGCAGCCCTGAGACTTTATCTACACCACAGCCAATGTTCTCACAGGAAGAAACGTGTTTGTGTTCACCTCTGTGTTTGTTTCCAGCTATCTTTGAGAAAGTGTGTGCTGGGAGTCACTCAGCAACCGAGGAGCGGATGAGGAGGAAATAAAGATGGCTCTTTAGAAAGTTGTGCAGCAGTTTCAGATGAACTATGGAGGTCACATAGATTAACCTACCCCTACCAAAAGTTCCCCAGGCAATCAGTGCTCCGGCTGGCCAGGCAGTTTTATAAGGACTGTAAAGAATGTACAGAGACATACCCCTGTAAAACCAGCTCTTACCTGGAAGCTCAATGAGCCATCAAGTTCAGGAGAAGAGCAACCATTTCTTGGGAAAATGTAATGTTAAGTGTCTCAAAATTAAACTTCAAGCCAGTATATTTTGGTGTGCAGCTAGAGTAACCTATGTTCAAGTAACATTAAGGACAAATTGTCAGAGTAAAAATCCCATCCAGCCCTCAGACTTTCCCCTGTATCAGGAACAGCCTATTATATGTGGTTGAAACATAAAGAGTTTTGAAGTGTTATTTCTTCTTTCAGTTGTTCTAATGTTCTGTTGTTTCTTTTCCCTTTGGTTATTTTTTCCAGCCTGTAGAGAGCTGGAGATTTGACTGGCTAGTTTGCATATATGCAATAGATTTTATTGTCATGCTCTAGCTCAGTGATCTTCTGTTTGAGTTGCAAACTATAAAGGGTAACATTTAATCTCTGTGTTCTTTTTTGCCAGGCCTGAATGACATTTGTGTTAGTGATTTTTTGGGGGCATTTTTTTCCCTTACCCTTTTACACTTTGATTTTTAAATGGAAACTGAATGTTGTGCCTCTAACTTCCTGACAGGGTTAAAGAATGACACTTCTATTTCAAAAATAATTTGACTATCTGAAAACTGATTTTCAAGAGACAGTATTTTATTGATGATATGTTGCATGACCTTTTGCATCATTATTGTTGAGATATGAGAATAGAAGGAGAATTTCCTGCATTGATTGAACCTTAGGTAAGAAACATTAAATACAAAGTAAGGCTAATTTCTTAAGTTAACAGCACCTTTCCAAATAACATTTTTCTGAATGTTCCTGTTGCAATAACTCTTGCACTTCCACCCTGGAGCACCACAAATGGGTGTTGTGTTTAGGTGTGTGTAATGGCAGGCTATTTATGGCACAGCAGTTCCTGTTCTGACCAGCATCCCGTCAAATTTGCACTACTGTGCACCATGGAAAAGTGTCTTCCACGAGGAGCTGGTGATTTATGGAGATTAGACAAACTGGTTCCTACAATGCCCATTATGAGAGTGAGAGCTGAGAGGAACTGAACTTGTTGAAGGTGAAATGCCAAGCCCGTGTCAGAACTGAGAAATCAATGCACGTGTCATTTCACGAGATGGAAGCTTCTTCCCCTTTTGTTTCTGCCAGCTTGGGAACAGTGGAGGCAGGGCCTCCTGAAGTATTCCCTGTAGCAGAAGTATTAGGAAACAGCAATCTTCAGTGTGTGATAAATGAGCACAGTGACTTGGGACCCAACCAGAGAAATCCAAAAAAATATCAGAGCACTGGGAGCTATGTTCCCAGGCAGCTGACACTGCATCCTGATATCCAGTCGAGTGGAACAGAGTCAAAATTACGCCTTCATGTTGGAACACTTCTTTATATCTCTAGCCCAAAATGAAGGAAGCAAGGTTCTCAGTGTAAAGGTGCAGAAAATAGCAAGGTTGTCGAATAGTTTCCCTGAAAACCAGCTTCTTTCTCTTTCCTTTGCCTACACTGATCAGTGATAGAAGCTGGACTTGACTACGAAGGCTGCCTGTCTTGCCTAAACTAAATACTTAACCAGAAGAAGTAGAAGAGAAAGAGATGAGCAACCTTCCATCTCCATGTCATTTTTGCAGTTACAACACCTTCACCTTCACCTCCACCTTCACTCTGCTTGAAAACGTGCTCTAACACGGAAAAGGTTTCAGTTCAGCACCTGGAGACTCTCCCTACCCCTCCAAAACAAGAGCAGCAGCACAATGGACAGAAATTGAAAGCATTGGTTGGCTTTTCCTCACATCTTCCATGACCTTGGGCAGGTTGTTTTCCCCCTGGGCTTTGGTTGCCAGGCTGCAGTGTGACCCTGCCCATTGAGTCAGCTGAAGTGTTTTTAAGACCAGCTAGAAAGTGCCACAGGGAGCACAGGCACAGTGAACAGCAGCCACAGGTGTCTGTGGGGCTGACTGAGCCTTGTCCCACTGGGAATACGGTGGTGGTGGCTGTAGCACATGGAACAGTAGATGAATCGATTGGGAAACCATCATGGGAGCATCTCTATGATTTCACTGCAGAAAATCTGACAGTGTTCCTGAGCTTTCTCTAGCTGCAGCGTGACGGAAGAGGAAGGATGGGCAGTGATTATTCCATGTAAGTTATTATGGGCCTGACTAAGGGAGACAGAGATACAACCACTTTTCTGTCTGATAAATCTGCACACAGCTGTTAGAACACAAACGGTCGTGAAGCAGTGAAGCAAGTGCTTGATTATGGGTTTTATCATCTTCCAAGCTCCTCAGAGAGCAGTAGGTGACTTTTGGGGGTCATGGGGACTTTCAGATGTGGCCATCTAGCATACTAGGCAGCATGGTAGTCAAAGACAATGGAATATCCTCCAGATCCCCTTTGATGCAGAGGATGTGTGGCAGGTTCCACCTTGGCAGGGAATCTCATTAGCTGTTGCTGTGAGGAAGCAACACAGTCAAGAAGCTACTCAGGCTCCCTCTTTTCCCTCTCATCATGTCAGCCATTGGGAAGCAATTTTCTTTTGTTGTTTTATACTCCTTAGAGATGAGCCAATGATGACAGCTTTATTTTCTGAGGAAGAAGAAAAAAAAGGGTTTGAGAGGTGTGTTCCTTCCTCCCCGCCCCTTTCCTGGTATTTGAAAACTATTTTCCCAGGCCCTGTTTTGATAATACCAATATCTATAATATTTATCTGAAATAGTGTGAAGTCCCAAACAAGTTGTGTTCTGTTTATGAACACTGGAACTTCATGGCTCTCCTTCCCCTTCAAACATTTGCATGTATACAGTTTATCTGAAGCATTAAAAATAACATTTCAAATCTCCTGAGAAAATTTCAGTGGTCCTTTTTCTGTCATTCACTGCAATGCTGCCATTTTAATTCAATCATTTCTAATCGAGATTGCTTAGCAAATACGTGTGGGAGACTTTTTTTCCCCATAGATAAAATAAGAATTTATTTCCATGTCAAGGGAGTTAAGTAAATTTTGCAACGTCATTATTAGTCTTTGTATTTTCCTGATGATTCTACAACGTATGACAATAAGTTGGTTATGGAAGGGAGATCTTAAAGGTGAGCAGTTCCCCTGATTTTTTTCTCCTGGCGCATTCCTCATTATTGATACATTCATACAGTTAAGATTTACATCATTGATTAGTGTGATTTAGAGTGTCACGGCTTCGCATTCTTTCCGCCTTTCTAGCAAAGCAACCAATTTAAAGTCATTGCATGTGACACAAGATTTCAAAGCAGTAATTCAGCTGCAGCATTATGTTTGATCCAGTGTTTACTGCTCTAACAACTGGCAGTTTATAAACTTAGAGATTAAAATGATGAGAGATTTAGAAACTCATATAAACCCTAATGAAGAAGTGGTGCGTGAATACCTGGGATTGTTTTGTGCAGTTTTCCTCAGCATGCTCAGGTTTCTGGGGGTGTTCACTGATGTGTGCCCAGCCCATGAAGTGTAGATCAGTTATCCAGGGAGAGTTCAGAGTTGGAGGGTTTGTTCATGTCTGTCTCCCAGATAATTTTATGCAATCTGAGTATCTGCCTATCTGCAGTACATCTCTGCTCAAAGTGTGAAAGTGAGCTGCAGTTTTTATTTCCTCCAAGCCTGATAGTTATTTAGATTATCACTGGATGTCGTATCGTGTAGGGCTTAACTGTGCCACAAAACATCACCATCAGAAACACGACACTGCAGTGGATGGACTTTAGGTCAGACTGTGTCAAGCAATCTTTAAATTCCTAACCATGTCCATGCTATTCAGCAACTGGATTGGATCTTTTTGATTCTGCCACTGGACTCAGATTTTTCACAGCCCCAGATTTTCATAGTAGAAGTTTTTAAAGTTTGTCTCAGCTGGAGCTATTCCCTGGCTTATCAGATATTACATTACTGCTGTTCCCAGAGAACTAAAATTTCCCCAGGTCCTTCCTTGCAGCCTATCCGTAACATACCTGTTGACATGAGAACAGAAGTTTAAAAAAATGTAATTCATAAGAAAAGTCTAATTATTTGTGACATTTCATCCATCATGTCCTAAGCTTCTCCAGAGGAAAGTAGTAACATTTCGTCTCCTTGACAGCAAACAACACACTGACGAACTGAAAAATGTTCTGCTATATTTCAAACTGTAGTAAACTGAGCAAAGAGCAAGTGCAAAATAAATAGCAAGAGTAAAGAGCAGGAACCCACATAAGTAGGGGGCAGAAGCTTGGCGAGCTTTCTAAAATATTTCTCTTGGCTTAAAATACAAAACAATCCTTCAAAAATAACCAGAGCATTTCAGGGTAAGCTATAGCCATGCCATTGAGCCCAATTTGCACTGACTTTCCTGACCACTCCTGGGAGGAGGTGCCTTGGGCAGCCGTGGCAGCACCGTGCAGTTCATGGAGAGCTGCAGCACCTGGGTGAAGACAGCTGGATGCAGGTTTTTAGGGTATCCCCCAACTCCCCACCTCCAGCATTTCAGGACTGCAAAAGGAGGCCTTCTATTATCTAAAGGGAAGAGAAGCAGAGCAAGTCTGGGAAACCTACCCTCCTAATTATTTTAATTTGAAGATGATGCCTAAGCTCCTGAAGGATTTCTGCCAGGTCACACCCAAAATGACTTTGCTTCTGAAGGCTCTCTCTGGGACATGCCAAGTTCCCCACGCTGTCTCTCTTTCTCTCTCCCCCATTAGGCTTTGATCAAGTTTTGGTGACGATCTGTTCATGGACATCCCATCTCTTTCTTCATGGCTCTTGCAGTCTTCCTTGCACATCCAGACATCTCTGCAGGTCTCTCCTGCCTCAGCAAAAAGAGAATCTCTGCCAGTAACCCAGATTCCTACACCTTTGGATATTTAACTTGTACTGTTTTCCTGGGAACTCAGAGATCTTGCATCGTGAAACACGTAGGTTCCACCCACTGATGGAGTGGGACGGTCGTGTGCTGCCACATCCAGCTCCTCAGCTGGTTTCCAAACCCTTATTGGTATTCTCTTGGCAGATCCCATGTTCTTTATCATTCAAACAAAGAAATGTGCAACATCCCAGAGTAGGATATCCATCAAATCTTCCATCTGAGAAGTCTAATGATGAATAATAATGAGTTGGAGAATTCTGAAGTAGTTTGGGTGTTCTTTCTGTTTTGATATTTTATTTTAGAAGAAATCCTTACATGCAGAAGCTCCAGCACAGTACTTCTCCCTTTAATTCTGAAGGGCTGAGATTGTTCTTTAAGGAAAAGACAAGTTTCTGCAGCCGTTCCTAGTCTTTCACAGGGTGGAGGCCCTTTCATTTCCATTCCTTTTCTTCTTTTTCCTTTTCTGTTATGCACACACACACACACAAAAACTCAGGAGTACATCATGAGCCGAGCTGTATTTTCTGTTTATTGCCACCAGGTTAATAACAGTAATGGTGCGAGGAGAAAATGAAGTGTTATGTAAAATCCTGCATTGCAGATTTTGGTGCTGATGCAAAGAGCTCAATAAAGTGTAACACTTTAATCATGGAGATAAAAATCACACAACAGCTTCACAGTCTTCCAAGATGCAGAGCCTTAAGACAAAATAGAAGCAGGAGAGAAAGAGAAACCGACAATATTATTGAGTCCCAGAAAACTTAGGCAAGAAAAAGAGCCCACTTTCTTTCCTTTTGATGCTTTGATTCAGTCTTTGTATTCACAAGATAAAAAACTGAAAAATGTGTGCATATTAATTTCCTGGTATTAGAGAGTAAAATGCCACAGCTTTATACACAACCCAGTGTCATTTACTGGAACCTGGAAAGCCCTTGAAAACAAAGCAAAAAACGCCCTCACCACAAAGAACAAAACCTATCAACCAGAAAAGAAAAAAAAAGAAAGAAAAAAAAGAAAAAGCCATACACATGGTATGATGGTATGTATTGGTTTTTCCAGGTAGGTGAGCAGCCCAGCACAGTTTTAGCTTTGGTGGTTTGAGTACAAATTCATCCTGTTGGTACAGAAGAGGAATTGGGTTTGGGTGGTGCTTTGCTTCTCTTCACTGTCACTGTCCTTTATGTCTCTGCTTCCCAGCTGCAGATTAAGATTGTAATGTTGTCAAATTACTGCACATAAAGCTGTAGGCTGTTGCCTTGTGGGGTTATTTTGGGGTGGGTGGAGGAAAAGGAAGAGTTATGTGAAGAAGATCTCTCCTGTACAGGGAAATCTGTGGATGTAAAGACATGGAGTACTCTGCTAAAAAGTTGGGACAGTGCTAAGGACTGTATATCTTCAGGATGGACCACTTTCCATGAGGGGCCTGACTGCAGTTGTGTGCTGAGTTTATTCTTCTTTGAATAATATTTCTAAAAGTCCTTGTCCCCACAAATTGGTTATTGAAAAGAATACAAGGATATTTTTCATTGTAACAAACACAAAAAAATTGGAAATACCTAGTTTAAATAAAAGTGCTTCAGGTAACTCAGAGAAGTGTCACGTAGACCCAGCGGCCACCCAGCCACCCCAGAAGATGCTTCCTCACAGCAGAGAAGCCATTCCAGGGAAGTTGTGTACTCAGCATGAGATGTAATTCTGCTTTAGTTGGTCCCTGGCCCTCTGGGATCTTGGAGCTGCCATACCTTGGAGGAGCACAGCAGCTGGCTGAGCCCTGTCCCGTCCTCAGCAGGACAAGCAGGAGGAAGGGGTCAGTATTTTAGCTTTATTGGCCCCATTCTGTCCCAAAGCTCACGTGTCTGCAGCCAGTTAGCACTGCCTGTTTCAACCTATTACACAGCTCTGCCCTTGGTTAAGATTCAAGGTTAATTCAAGGGCATGCTAATTCTTGCTGGGCCTTGAAGGTAACCCAGAAGGTTTAATGCTTCCACCAGCTGTGATAACCACGTGCAGAAGTTTGGGACCACTGATTGAAAAACTCCTGGAGAGGCAGAGTCAGGAGTATGTATTAGTGGCCTTTGGTATCTGATAAACTCTGTCATCACTGCTTACCTATGATATGCCCATCATAAAGAGTGCCTGATTACATGGCTGGCTTAAGCCAGAGAACATGAAAGCTGACATTTCATTTTACTTTATATCCTCTTGTCCAGCTGAGTTCACTTGTGTGGAATTAACAGATGTCAGATTTGGACGTTGTGGGCATGGATGCCACGAGAAATGAATAAATGAACCAACCCTTGTGTGGTATTGTTAGAACAGGTCATGGTAAGAAATGGCAAAGAAAGGGAATGTTTCATTGGATCCTGTAATATTTTTAGGAGAACTCAGAGATGAATCAAGCTGATATCACTTGGAGGCTAAAATCTCATCCTAAGGGTTACCTGAAGTAAAAGCCTCCTGCTTTTTTCCTGTGATAAGTCTGTGTCCATGAACAGCATCTGTCTCCCCACAGTGTATTAAACCATTCATTACAGCAGCTGTAGCAATGGCAGAGGGATCTCAGCACTAACTTAAAGGTCCACTTCATATGTGGGGTAAAGGATGCTGGGCCACAGGGATGGACACAGCTGTAGAGAGGTGAGTTTGGGAAAGGAGGCAATCTGTTTCTTGTGCAGACTCCTCAGACTATTTTGAATATTACCACATGGATAGCAGTCAAGTCAGTGCTCCAGATACAACCAGTTACTCCCAGATGCTCCTCGTTTTTTGAGGAGAAAACTGAGACACAGGTTCTTAATATGTTGTGATGTCTGTCCTGTTAGCTCAGTTAAAATCCTTTTAATCTCAGGATAAGGCTTAAATTCAGAATCAATTGCTTTAACATATTCCATTCTCTTGTATTTTTATGTATTTAGTGCTTTTAAGTTGGGAACTGCTAGAAAATCTGGCAGCTTTTGTTGTTGAAACAATGGATTCTTGTGCAGCTCGTGAGGGTAAAAGAAAGCAAAACTCTCCAAAGGCAGAGGGGCCAATGAGATGATGGGTGAACATCAGAATACATGTCCCGGTAGGAATGTGACTGGGATAGCTTCTGGTCCTGGGAGTCTAGAAACACTGTTTGAAACTTTAAAAAGAGTGAGTCAGTAATTTCCTAGTGCTGGGTGCCGAGCGATATCGCTTTTGCCTCCCAGGCATTTAGATTTTGTGTCTGTGCCTTTTCCAAACAGTTATTGTGATTTCCTCTGCTTTTAAAATTGCCTTTGTTTTTTTGGGGTTTTTTTTTTATTTGGGGGGGGAGGGGAGAGGAGGGGGGATTTTCTTTGGTGGAGGGGGAGGTTATTGGGGGTTTTTTTTTTGGTTTGTTGGTGGGGTTTTGTGTATGCATTTCACTCGCTATAAGACATGAGAAACTGTTAAAAGCAATCAAAATCACATCCTACAAAGGGCTGGTTGGATCTGTGGTTAACCCTTGCTTTAAAAAACGTGAGGTTAGCTTTTTGCCTGTGTGTACTTTGAACACCATGGATCAGTGCTATGTTAGAAAAAGCCAGAGAGGAGAAATCCAGCCCAGAATTGAATGAGCTGCTACTACACCTTTCCATGGACTAAGATGGCATTTTCTGAGCATGTTGCTTGCACTTGCACTTGTTTGATAGACTCCCTGCTTAAATTCAGTACTGTGTTCAGAACTGCTTAAATTCCTGGCCAGGAAGTAAACGAGAGTAAAGAAAAGGAAAAAAATAATGAAAGGAAGGTAATTGGTAGGAAGATTTAAGGGTCATCACAGTATTTGCCTCCACTTTGATATTTTACAATGGCTTTAATGCCATGCAATTATGGACTTGTTTTAAGTCTTCTCATTTTCTCTTACAAGCAGACCACTTCTCATTTTAAACATCTGCAGTAGTTCCAGCAATGAAACCAGGGCTATTGTAACACTGAAATCTCTAAAATTGCAGTGATTTTGGGTTGGATAGTGATCCGCTGTACATCTGGAAATGTAGGTGTTGCCCTCAGGGAGCTGTATTTGGCATAATTTCCTCCTCGGGAACAGGACACAATGGGATCACAGCTTCTCCTGGTCTCAGCTGTTGAGCAAATCCGTGTCAGGCCTAGTAGCCAGTGCTCTTTTCTCCTTGATCAGCTGGGCTTTGGTCTTTGCCGAGTTGAACATTGTTCACTAAATGAATAGCTCTCAGAATGCAAAGTTCACCTGTTATCCTTCCATTTAGGAAAATTGAGAGTTTTTAATCTTTTGTACTCTGCATTCAAGAGATGAGAGAGAGAAAAAAACGGCTAAATGCCTCCATTTAAATGTAAATTTTGACTTTTCAAGTCTGACAAAGTAGGGTGTTTGTTTTTATAAACAATAGGTATATATAAATAAAAGCCATGGAATTGAAAGAACAAAACCCCGTTCTTGTTGATATTTTTACCACCTAGTAATCTTTGCTCTCATCATGTTACATGCTTTTTTTTTTTGTTTGTTTGTTTCTTTTTTGCTTTAAAACTAATTTTGGTGTGAGAACTAGAACAGAAGATCATTAGGAGGAAATACTCTGTCACTGGCTTGTGCAGAGAAAACATGCCATCTGCCTAATGTGCTTCATCTTCTGTCAGTCTAAGATGTGTTGTTTGGGTTTAACACGCCAGTCACCAGCCTAGAAGGAGTGCAGGCAGCAGCTCTGCCACATACCCCAGCCAGGGCTCCAAATCCTTCCTGCTTTTCAGGAACTGTACTCCATAAGACAGGCCACAAAATTTTGGGCAGAAGATGCATCACCTACCACGTCCTCACATGAGGGTCCAAGGGGCGTTTATGCAAGGTACAGAAGTAGTTTGGGATATATTTTTCAGCCTTCATCATATCACAATCTAAGAGGCAAAAGCAAAGACCCAGCCTCAAAGTGGGTTTTTTGGGGGGTCTGGCTGGGGCACCATCAGTGGCCAGGTTTGGGTATAGGACCACCTTCCTTAGCAGATGCTTCCTCTTGCAGTCACAGCAACCTTTTCTGATAGATGGATGGGGCACGTCTCAGCTGGGTGAATGTCACTGCTCGTATTTTGTTACACAGCGTGTAATAAAGACTTCAGCTTATTTTTTTTATTAAGAAAAGACGTTGGCAGACAGCTTTAAATGTCTGCCTAAGGACAAAACGAACTGAGTTTTGTAGATAGCTGGGGTTTTTTTTCCTTAATAAATAAATAAATGGAAAGATTTTTATGTTGATAATAAAAATAACTAATGCAGAGCTTCTTCCACTAGTGCCTGGAGACATGGACAGATGTGGGATTTTGAAGGGATAAAGAATTGAAATCTGTTGGCAGGTAGTTGCTATAAAAATGCCTATCCTTCCTGCTTCTTATTACAGACCAATATTCAGCAAATGAAGAGTCTCTGAGAAAGTTAATGATGACAGGATCAGGTTCCAACCATCAGAGACAGCAGCAACCTCCTTCCTTCAGAGAAATCCAAAGTTAAAGCATAGCTCCGGACTTTCTCCGACTCACAATGTGGTGTGTGGGAGTGCGGAGGGGAGGAAACTGTCAGGGAAACTATGGAAAAACACAGCAAGTTCACCAAAAGTTTGCTTTGCCCATGAGTTGTCTGCCAAAGTTTTGTGCAAGACTGCGCTGCTGTTGTGTGGAGTTGGTTTCTGCCTTGCTGTGTGGTCTGTGGTTGGAATAAGAGGGCAAGCCTTGTTCTCTCACTTTTATCCTCCCAGTTCTTTCCCCATTCCACTGCTTTCAGGATTATCATAGTAACGTGTGGTAGAAAACTGGCCAGTCACTCCAGGGTTTGGCCACTCAACCCGAAAACCGTCAGTGATGACGCAATGTTTAGGAGAGCAAAGATGAAATGTTGATCTGATATACTCATAGTTCAGAGCAAATTCCTTTGTTGTCCATTACAGACAGCTGTAACAGAGAGGAGAAGGATGAAAACAAGTTTAAAATATTTGTACTTAAAGATGCATTTTTACACACAGACATGCTTATAAATGTGTGTATATACACACACAGAGGAAAAAGCATGCAGGAACTGCCTAAATCTCTAAGTCAGCCATTGGTCCTGTGGGTCAGCTGCTGCTGTCTAGGGTGGGAAGTATCCTTCTTCTGAGTCCTACCATGCCTTTGTTTAGTTATGCCCTGGTGGGTCCTCTTGAGATTGTCACTTATTTCCTACAGCACTGTGCTGAATCTTGAGTCCCTGATCTTCTGCGAGAACAGAGTATTCTTTCTGTTGGAAATAGTAAAAAATAGTGGTCCCCAGGATGTGCTTGCAGTGGGGACATTGTCTTTGAGATGTTACGACTCTAAATACAGGCACAGTTTCCTGTCCTGCTGTTTGGTCTGACAGGAAGAGCTCAAGGTGACATCATCTGCACCAATACCACAGAACCATAGAATGCTTTGGGTTGAAAGGGACCTTAAAAATCATCTCATTCCCATACCCTGCCATGGGCAGGGACACCTTCCACTGGACCAGGCTGCTCAGGGCCACATCCAAACTGGCCTTGAACACTCCCAGGAATGGCACATCCACAGCTTCTCTGGGCACCCTGTGCCAGGGCCTCACCACCCTCACAGTAAAGAATGTTTTCCTAAAATCGAATCAAAACCTGCCCTCTTTAAGTTTGAGTCATTCTCCTTTGTCCTTGCACTTTATGTCCTTGTCAAAAGTCCCTCTCCAGCTGTCTTGTCACCCTGACCAGGTACTGGAAGCTGCTATAAGGCCTTCCTGGAGCCTTTCCTTCTCCTGGCTGAGCAACCCCAGCTCTCTCAGCCTCTCTTCATAGGAGAGGTGCTCCATCCCTCTGATCATCTTCATGATCTCCTCTGGACTTGCTGCAGCAGTTCTTTGTCATTTTTGTGTTGGGGGCCCCAGAACTGGACAGAGCACTCCAGGTGAGGTCTCAAGAGCAGGGTACAGGGGAAGAATCACCTGCCTTGACCGCTGGCCACACTGCTTTTGGTGCAGCCTAGGACACCTATTGGCCAAGTATGAGTAGGGGAATATTGGAGAAAAAAGTTTCAGATACAACTGATGCTGATAAAATGCCCTGCAAAAGGCATGATATGTTGTGCTTTCAGTTGTAACGGCAGAGCCTTCCAAAATGTCCATTACATTGTAGCTTTTATAGCCCTGTGCAGACAATAAATACTGCTAGATGTAAAGCTCAGAGAAAACATCTCACAGTTTGGCACAAAATGTTGTGCTGAGCTGTCTCTGAGTAGGACAAACCCAAGAAAACCTGTTCTTCCCAATTGTGGATGAATCATGGGTCAGCAAGACAATAGCAGGGTCCCTTCTGTTTTGTATTTGCATGCTGGCCCTCCCCTCAGCATTTATGTGTGCTGTATAGTCCCTAATCTCTTTCGGTATCCTTGTGTTCCTGTTTATCAGCTTTCACCTTTATCTCTGACTAGGATGTGCTTGCTGCTCACCCTGGGTACGAGGAAGGAAAAGAAAGGCTCAGCTCACAAAGGCACAGAAAAAGACTAATGACCATGGACAGCTTCTGCCTGTGGCCAGGCTGTGCCAGGAGGGTGAACAGACAGAGCTGGTTTGGGTTTGAGCTGTCAGTCTCTGGCAGAGCATGTGCACAAAGTTCATTCACAGCCTTGCTGTCTTCCCAAGCAAGTGGATGGCCACCTAACCTCTGAACGACACATTTAGTGTTGTTTCCTCCCACCTGAGCAGGTTTGCAGTTTCCATCCAGGTGTGGTTTTTTTGTTTCTTACTCCACGCAGATCTAGGTAAAATAAAAGCAACCCTTACAGGTCCTCTAATAGGTACAACTAATCCAATTTTCTGGGTATGTTCTGAGTAGGTGGGAAAAGGCACTTGGGGGCCTGTTTAAAATATTTTACATCTGTAAAATGGGCCTTTTTACCTTTGATGTCCTGCTTGTGGTTCTCATTGTTTTAGGGCTTGTTGAGCTGAAAGCTTTATATGGAGCAGGACCTACCTGAGAGTAATTTGTCTCATCTCTTTTTAGAGAAGACAGTTTAAACTGTAGGAATACACATACTTCTCACCACCAATCAACACCTTACCTTTTTAGGAACAACAGAAATCTCATTCTGCAGCATAAATTAACGTAATTGGAAGATAACAGTGATGCTGCATCAAACCCAAGGTCTATTTGGCTCAGAATCTCATTGCAGATGCTAAGGGATGGACTAAGAAGAGAGCAAGGCTTCTGATAATGTGTAATTTGGGGATTTTCTGTTCAAGAAGTTGTGTTCAGTGCTTTGAGTGTAATAACATAATTTTTCTTTGAGTTTATCTAATTGATCTTTGTGTTCACCTGTGTTTTGGCCACAATCTGGTGGCAGTGAGTTCTGCAGTATAAGCTAATTTAAAAAACACTTCATTTTATTTGCCTTTGGTCTTCTGCCTGATGACTTTATATTCTGCCAGCTGCTACTTGTTTAGTAAGAAATAGTGAATAATGATAGATATTATTTGAGAGACTACAGAAACTGGTAGTTAAAGAGTTTGATTTGCCTACACACAGTTTGTCCAACTGCAAGAGTTCCTAGGAAATTAGGGGACAGGGAGCCATAACTCCTAGCCATTGTTTTTAGTCTACCACTCTTTGCCTTTGTAATTAGAGGAGAGGCAGGAAATGTCTTTGGGCCTTATTTATGGACTTGTAAAGTCTCTGTTCCTTGGTCCGAGGGCTCTGCAGAGGTATAATTAAAAGTTGGTGGTAAAACACAAAGCTATTAATACTGCTATGAAGTGAATAGTTGAACAGGAATTCTTGACCTTAATATAGTTTCAGGCATATAAGCAGCAATTAATGATGCCTGAAGACATTAAATGACTTGTGCATTGTCACACAGCAAGCAAGTGGCTGTCTAAGGAACAGCACCAAGGTGTGCTAAAACCTTCAGTACAGCTACTGGGAGCATTTCAGCTGAGAGAACCTTCAGAACCAGAGCAGAGCTGAATTTAATTATCCAGTCAAAACATGGTCATTTAGATATTTCTGTTTCATAACCTAATTTTCTTGCTTTAATTATAAGAAAATAAGTAACAGTTACTGCCTCAGCTTCTCTCTGTCTTTCCTTGACTCTCCTTTTCCCTCTTGCTTGCTTTCTTTTATTCATTCATTCATTCTCTTTTATAGTAGGATTTGTTCCCTCTTCTAAAAAGCTGTCGATTCTTTTGCCACAAATCTTCTCTGTCTTTTCTGAAGAGCTCTCTTTCTGTAGAGCCAGTGCTGTTCAGTAGCAGAGAAGTGAGCAAGGCAGGATTTCTAAAGCTCGTTCTGTGGGTCATCTGGTGGGGACACACAAGTGGTGTTTGACATGGGCAGAGCCAAGTGAGACCAGCAAAGCTTGGGGTGAGATAACGCCCCAAGACCCTGCTCAATCACGCTGATTTCTTCAAATAATTCAGGCAAGGAAAGATTTCAGAACTTGTGAAGGTCAAAAAGCAACAGTGATGAGTGTATGTGCATGTTTGGTTCTATGTGAGGGACAGAGAAAGGAGGAGACAGAACAAGGACTGTCTTCCTTCAGACTCACACTTCTAGTTTTGGCTTGAGGTCAGACCACCCAAAATCCATAAGAGTGTATTTTCTGGTTCATAATCATTTAGGGTAAAAATTATACAAGAATTGTCCATGCAGCTGAGCCAAAAGTCTTGTCTAAACTTGATCTGGGTCTTAACATTGTCTCTTTGGCACCTCTCTAATTTAATATGCATTTGAACAGAAGTGGCTTCTTGATAGAGCCTTTCACCTCCAGGTCACCCTTTCAAATCCAATTCAGGCCTGTCCTGACCAAATGTTGCTGCCATCTGACGGCTCTTCTGTGTCCTGTGTGAATTGCTGGCTTCAGTCCAGGGGCTGGTGGACAGGTGCCTGAATTGCAAAAACTGCCAGAGCTGACGCTAACTGGATGTCTCTGCAGAGGGGTCAAAGAGTGAACCAGCCCAGCAGATGAATTAACACTTAACTTGTACGCACTGTGATGCTTTATATCTTCAAAGTGTTTTACAGACGTCAGCCAGTCCTCAGGAGGTGTTATCTGCTCTGGCAGGTGAGAGAACCAAGCAGATAACGAGCCAGGATCAGAATATGCATGTTGCTGACCTCCCACTCTGGCTCTCACACCCAGGACTGAGTTTAGCTCCTTTTGGGGTGACTGATGGGCACACCAGAGCAGGTTCAAGCTCCTGTTCTGTGGATAAAAGCATCCCTTACTTTTTAAGGCAGGCAGGAAAGCAGTACTGATGGGCATTCCATCCTTTTCCTGAACCATAGACCAACAGAGGTCTCTTCCCCATCCACTTTGAGGCACTAGGGAGTCATGTCAGGTTATTCCTGCCATCAAGAGGTATCATTATTTAGGCTGAGAACTTGCCACGAAACAGGGTCAGTAAATAGTTGCTTTTGAATAGCAATTGGGTTGGAGTGGTTCATTCTGAGAGACAACAGCTCGTGGAATATCATTGAAATGTTCTGAGAAAAATGCTTGAAGTGTTATGAAGAATTGCTGGAAGGTCATGCAGAGTTAGTGGCACATCAGTGTTTGCAAGATGCTTCTGCAGGGGCACTTAAAAGACATTGTCAGACTGTAAAGATGTCTACAGAAAAAGCAAAATTGGCTTTTGTGCTTCATAGCAGTGAAAACAAGAGTGGTTCTAAACAGGCATGTTGCTTTCTCTGGAAGCAAGATGACGAAACCTTTTTTTCTTAAGGTTTTTAAAAATAGTAACCCCCTTTCCTACTATTAATTTCTTAAATAATTGCTGTTGTTGCCATGGTGTTTACAAAGGTGAATGAGCAGGTGGTCTGTGAGGTGATGAATGGAAGGAGAAAGATGTTGTCCCTATGGTTACAAAAAGGGAGTGGTATAAATCTGAAATAGTGCCTCTAATAAGGTGGGGCTGGCATTGTCTGAAAAAACTGAGGATGATTCTGTAGGACTAACTTGTCAGAGGATGGCAGAGGAAAATGTGGAAGTATTTAACACTTTTTTGAGGTGGGGAGAAGGTAGAGGTAAGAAAAGTAATTTGGGTAAAATTCATCTTACCAGGCATCCAAATCCAGGCACTTCAAGGGAAGTTTGAAAATATGTACCATACCCAGACAGTTTGAATTGCATCTCATGTTCCCTTGGACAGTCAGAAGGAGACAAGTGCCACACATCCCCAAAGAGCAGTTCAAGGCACTGGGCAGAATTCCCTGGGCTGAAAGGGGAAGGATTGGTGCTTTGTGCTGAATGCAGACTGTTTACCATGTGATGATGAATGGTCAGTTTTCCTTTATTTTCCCAAGGAGCTCATTGTGCTCCTGTGTTTTCTGGTGTCACCTCTGTAAGCGTGGCCAAAATAACTAATCCTGAGGAAACGATGTGCTTGTGTCAAAGGGGATGTCTTTGGAGACCTGAGCCAAGTTTTCTTTTGAGAGATTCTTTTGAGGAATTTTTCTTCTGAGAGATACCTGAGGAAGCATCAAAAAGCTGGTCTTCTGGGAATTTCTGAATGTTTTCTGAATAAAAAGGGGCAAACTCCTTCTGCTGAGGCAGCTGTTGAATGTCCATTTGCTCCAAACAGTGGTTTAGCAGCAAGAGCACAAAGTCTGCCTGGAGGCTGTTTCCTTCCTTGCAAAAAAAGACAAGCCATGGTTTTAGCAGCTGGTATAAAGCATTGCAAGGAGTTTATCCCATCCCCTATATGAAATATTGGAGTGGAGAAGGCTTTTGGATGCCTCTCTCTCTAAACCAATTGCTATGCCCAAGAATTAATAAAATCCATATTGAAGTGACAGCTGGTGGACAGAGCTGGCTTCTTCCTGCATCACTTGTCTCTCTAGTGGCTCGTGTTCTCGGCTCAATGCACATTTATCCTTTTATTACGGCATTTATTGACTTCTATTTATTTATTTATTAAACCTCTGTTTTCTTAAGAATCATAATTGCACTGTTCAAAATATAAGTTGGGTCATATCAGCACTAGCTATTAACATAGTTCTTTCCTTTTAATTACTGACCTTCCAAAGGCATTCAGTGAAGGAAATAAAAATGCAGACAAGTGAGAATATATTTCCTCAAAACTTTACGTGGCATCGTGAACCACCTTCTGTACTACTTTAACTGTTTTCTCTCTTGACAATGTGAGTTCCTTTTTCTTAATTCATGATTTCTTTTGTTTTCCCCACCCCCTGATTTATATGTACATTTCTCAAGCTGAGAGAAACTTCAGACTGACTCAGTAGAGCAGTGGAAAGTGAGTGTCACAGAGACAGGGATTCAAATGAACTTTAGAGCAGAAATTCGTTCGCTTGTTTATTTATGCTGGGTTTATACGGTAAGTGGCGAGAAGAGATAAAAACCACTCTTTTCAAGGGAGAGAATGTTGTTTTCCAAAGAAGTGGGGTTCAATCATTGTCTCTGTCAGTCTAGTAAGTGATTTCTGTTTTGAGACACAGAGAAAAGAAAGACCAAGCCTGCCTTTGTTTTCTGGAACCCTGTAACCTTGGTCATCCAGGTAATTACAGCTTTACTTAAGAAACACTGTGAGAGAGGAAAACTCTGCCACTGCTTGTAAGCACAAAGAAAAGACACTTGAGAGAATTAAATTGCATGATGACTTTTATAAGGCATCTGAATCATTTTGCATTCCACCTCTAAAGCAGAAAATGATGAGTTTAATATCATATTGTAGGATGTAACTGGTAAGTCTCTCAGAAGGCATCTGTGGCACCAAGAGATATTTGAGCCTAGTTATTCATTATTTTCTGCATAAAGGCTGAAGAAAATGTGACTATGAGGCTTTGAACCACCTCTGAATTTATTCCCACTCTCACTTGCAGGTGCTGCAGCAGCAGAAGCCCCAATGGGGGTGGGTTGTGCTGTGCAGATACTGGCAGATACCCCCGGGGTATAACCGCAGAGAGCAGTGGGTTAAGCGCGTTTGCATGTGCTCATGGAAATGCAAATATATATTTATTTACTTCATTCTCCCGCTAAAGTTCTCCTATCTCCAAGAGCAACAATTTCAGAAGGTCACCTCTCTGCTGACTTTGCTGGAATTGCCATCAGTAGGTGACATTATGTATTTTATAAAATGTTAATTCTGTGATCCTGCCTGAATTGCCGGAGATCAGTAATTATGTCAAAATCTTCCAGAGAACCTCAACTGAAACATAAAACTTTATTCCTTGCTTAAATTTGTTGTGTGGCAGTGGGGGAAACAGTTCCTACATGTAAAGCACCTATGAATATGTATGACTCTAAAGAGGGACAAGAAATACCATTATTGTTCAGGAACATAGCATAATTCTTGTGAAGCTTGTGTGCAAACAAGTTGTCGACTACTTGAGGCACGAGGTGGCAAACTTTTAATGTCCCAGTGACTGGTCTGTTATTGTCCATTTTAAGGCCACAATAACTTTGTGTCTGGGAATAAAGGGACTTTTTCCATTAGGAACTCATGTGTTATATCAACAATGCACTGAGTTATTTTGTTCTGTAATGGAGAATGCTCAACGTGTTTCCCTTTGATAAAGTAATGAATGTGAGGAGGAGAAATGTGAAACGCTGGAATGCTGTTCTGCTCACACACGGCAGTGTCTGGAAGTAGTACATCTAACTGGCAATTACTCTAGCAATGTTTAAAAACATGCTGAACAGGATGGACAGTTGCAAGTTTGGGCTAAACTTAGTGCACAGGAATATGTGAAATAGGGATTTTTTTACGTTCAGTGGGAGGCTAAGGAACAAAGACCACAAAAAACCCCAGCTGAATAGTTATTGTGGGCTAACTTAAGAAATTACTTTTTAAATACCTTGAAATAAATGACTGGAAAAATGTTTTTGAACACTTTTTTGGGTGATGAGCTACCTGTTTATTGTCATAGCTTCCAAATAAGAGATCTGGAAGCTTAATCTTTAGGTGAAGGTGACATCTGTGAAGGACACTGTTCCCTCACAAATAACCATTTTATTATTATATAATAAACCAGATTATTTGAAAGTGGTTTTAATGAACAAAAAAGATCTTCAAAGAAATTTCAGCACACCAGGAAACTTTCTAATATTCTCTGTGACACTTCTACCAACAATTTTTTTGAGTGAGGGTCCTAGGAGAGCTTAGAAAATACTCCAGTGACACTGTTAGACTGGATAACTTGATAATTGAGCACTAAGCTGAGGCTCAGGTCACTTGTGTTCTGCAGGTGAATTTCTTGCTGGATAGCCTATGGAAAATTATCTTAGTAATCTGTGCCTCTACGTCTCTGTTTGTGGCCACCTTCTTTTGGAAACAACTTGAAAACTATTAATGAATAAGTACACTATGACACACCACAAATCCTGCAGTTTACTCCAGCAATTTTATTTGTCTTAAGTCACAAATTATTCTAGTCTGTTGTTATATATCTCCCTGTGCTTCTCAATTACTTTATGTTAGTAGGTATGTTCCTATAAAGAATTCTGTCTGGTTGTTCTAAAATAAGTATGACTTAGGTCACTGACTTCTGTGTGAAGGACACTCATGCTTTACAAATACCCTGTTTAACTAGATTATCTGCTCACTTCATCAAATCACTGTTTTGAGACTCTACAACATGTTCTGTTTTATGGTGATATGCCAGTGTGCATCTGATCTCATCAAATTCTGTTTGTGATGGGGAAATTACCTCATGGAAATAGTATTACTTAATCTTGGTTTTAATTTCTGTGTGCTTGGAGAGGAAGAAAATCCTGTGTGGTGTTTCATCCTGTCAACGCTAATCTTTCTCCTCAGTGCTGTATCTCCAAATAGCAGATGTGTGCTTTATTGCAGGGCTGGTCCTCTATAGCACAGCAGAATGTTTTGGCAGGAGCAAACAATTTATTGTATTAGAGTCAAACACAATCAAATGTTCCCTTCCCTATGAAGCATGGTCAGATATTGATATTGCATTAGCTACATTTTAACACAGCAGAGGCTTAATAAGATACCTTATTACTCTCTCTCGGCTGTTTAATTAAACTTAACAGTCGCTGTGTATTACACATTGGTTTTCTGCCAGGGGAAGGTAAATCTGTATTATAGTAGTGTCACATGCCAAATGATGTTCTCCCCCCATCAGAGACTCTTTAGAAGAGCTGACACTGCTGTCACATGAACTGCAAAATCCGACCTGCCTTCCTGTTACACTGGACTGTCCCATAGCTCAGTATTCTCCAGCAGCCCGAGCAAGCTTTGTGTGCAGGAGAGACTTGTGCCTGCAGAGCTTCTTGTTGTGTTTCAGTACAGGGATAAGCATCATCAGCATTGCTGCCAGCAGAGCTCTTCTCCATCCCTCTGTTGAGGCAGGGACATCTGAGCTCTGGGCACCAGGATGGCTCCAGTGGCCCCATGCTGGCCAGGTGACAGGGGAGAGCTTGTCACGTCATTTGTTCAGGTCCAGAAGTTGTAAGAATTTGGGGAAACTGGGTAATCCAGTGGCATCTGCCCTGGTATCACTCTTTGTTGCTGGACAGGGCCATCCACTGCTGCTGATCCAGATGAGCATTCCCTCTTTTCCACTGATGCCATGGGAAGGCTACGGGAGAGCAGGCACTTCTGTGCTACGGGATCCTGCTGTCTTCTTTTAAAGCAAGAGTTGGTGTGGAATCCTATAGGGAGCTCCAAGCAGAGAGGCATTCCAGGCACTTGCTTTGGAGAGCTGTTCTGTTGAGTTACTGCTAGAAAGCAGAGGAAGACAAAATATTTGCAGTATTTCTCCTTATATGCAGAAATAAACTGCACAGGAAATACTGGAGCCTTTTTTACACAATTTTGAGCCTGTTTCACCTGGCAGAAGGGAACATCTGCATAATTCAATGCGGAACTGTGCAGAGATGGCAAAGCTATGCCCAAATAATCATGCTCTAGAACTGGAAGGTGCATATTTTTATCACTGGCAGTAAGCCCTGTATCATAGTGAAGGTGTTGTGGCTCTGTTTTTCACAGTGTCCTGTACAAAATGTTCCAATATTCTCAAAAAAAGGTAAAGAAACGTCTGTCATGGTTCTTTGTTGTATTTCACATGCCCCCACAGAGAGGCAGGAATGGTTGGGTGCATCGCAGTGAGATCTTTAGCGTGGCTCCCTGATGCTGGCACCATGGATGGGTTCAAGAATGGCAGGACTGGATTTATGGCAGGCTTCACCTGCATAACTCAGTTATGATTTATCTCATGCTGAATGTTTTGTTGTTGTTGTTTTCCCTCAACAGAAGATTAACCTGGAGTTCTATATTGACATCCATGCCCACTCCACCATGATGAATGGCTTCATGTATGGGAACATCTTTGAAGATGAGGAAAGATTTCAGCGACAGGCTGTTTTTCCTAAGCTGCTCTGCCAAAATGCTGAAGACTTCTCTTATGTAAGTCATGTTTTTCTTAATTAATTTTTTCCTAGTTTTTCTGGTTTTTTTTCCTTTATGATAAATCTCTGGCTTTATTTGATTGGGTGAATTTTATTTCAGTATGAATAAAAGGCTACTTTAAAATTTTATTATTAGCTACCATCTTCCCTCTTATACTTACATTATCCAGTAGTGGTAAGTTGTGATCTTATTCATGTCATTGGATACACAAACAAAACTAGGTTCTTTGTCTTCTGTGTACAGAACCTTTTTGGTTCTGAATTACTGAAACACCCTGTTTTTTGCAGATTTTTTGATCAACTGGATCAACTCTATTGTTCCATTGTTTATATTAATTTGTCAAAGTTTTTACTTATACACTCTAAGTAATAGTATGCTAGCAAATAGGAACAAAATTAATTAGCTTGAAAGAAAAGGTTAGATAACCTCTGTTGAAAGTTGTGGCAGAGGGAATGTATGCTTTTAAATTTCTTTGATATTACCACAGAAAACTGTTCCGCAAGTATATTTGCAATTTCCCAATACTTGTAGCTTGGAGCTTGGGAAAGAGGAAGCTGGGTTCAAGGAACAGCCTGTTTGTACCCAATGAGACCTCGGTGACTGAGTTTCTGGTCTGCACCTGGTTGTTTCAAAAACACATTACAGATAAGGGGCATTCACAGATCATAGCAATGAAAACCTGTAATTGATAGGAGTTGAGAGATTCTGTGCTCAGGTGTGGGATTTCTCTCTGCTACTGTGGGAGATTAAGAGTTCCTCTTAGCACAAGCTTGGGCTGACAAAGAGAAAATCTTTGAGAAGATGATGTAGGAAATAGAAGCCAATAGCTAAATAAACAGCACAGTCTCTCCCTTTTGACTCTCGAGGCCAGAGTTCCACCTAGGTGCCACTGGCACTGGGTACATTCAGCTTCCCCCTGACATCCTACTGGGCCCTTGAGGCTGGAAGCTCTTCCCCTGCCATCCGTCCAGGCCATTCTTCCCAGGGCAGCTGAGCAGACAAAAGTGCTGGGAAAGGAGATGGCCACAAAGCATCTGACAGGTGTGAAGTGACTATGTGTCCCCGAGTAGGAAGGTCTGATTTCTTGTTTCCAGCTCCAGCCATGTGGGTTATGTGACTGGTTGGAAATAGCAGGCAAAGAGAGGAAGGGAATACAAAATTGGGGGAAAAAATGTGCTGAAGACTTAAAATAGTGTAAGTAAATATGCCCTATTGCCTGCTCGAAGGGAAGGGGGGAAGTGCATTGTTAACATTACCAGGCTGGTGTTTGAAAGTGTGGGAATGGACCACTGTTGTTACTAATTAATTTTCCAAAGCTTCAGGAGGTCTCATTTACATTGTATGCTTCTGCTGCCATTTGTTGGGATTATAATACTTCAACAGCAGCACTTCAAGTGAAAACTGGCGGCTGCATGAAGTGTTGTCCATAATTGACTAGCTCCATGTCTTCACACAGCACAGAGACAATGTTCCATTATGTTATCCATTGACAGTATCATTGAAAAGATTACTCTCCTTAAAGCATCTGTCAACCTTGATTGATTTACAAGGGACAAAGCACTGAAAAGGTTTGAAGTGCGGGTACAATTTTTGCCACCGTTTAGCATACATAATGGTTCTCCTTTGATGTCAAAAGCTCATCTTCTATTAATAATGCAGAGGGCTTTTGAATGCAGGCTACTTGTATGGAGTTCCACACTAATAACCTACTTGCTGTGAAATGGGATTCACTTTGGAGAAGCAGTCATTTGGGTTTTACATGTTCGGAATGAATCCCAACTCAAAGGGATTTCTTTCAGTGCTCTGCATGATTGCAGCTGAGCCCGGCACGGGTTAGGGAAGGCAGGCAAATCCTGGTCTGCTCCTCCAGCCGAGAATCTGGCAGGAATCACGCAGCCAGATGCAAAGGAGCATGAACAACAAGCCTAAGATGATGCGATCAAATGCCTTGTGCCGTTTTGTCTGGCAACCTTCTATTAATATACTTCAGAGTGCATTTCATGCCTGGGCTGCTTTCTTCACCTGTCATTTCCAATAGGCCTTTTTATTTAAATGACAGCATCCAAGGGAGATTGGTGATTAGAGTAGGGGATGGATAGGGGATTTGTACCCACATGCTTGCTGTAGGACCAAAGGAGAGTTACCCAGTGTCTCTGTGCCCTGTCTGTTGGGCAAAACACTTGACCCCAGAGCTCTCTGGAAGGCTGACTGTGGTTCACAGGCATAAGTTGTGAAAGGGACCAGAAATTCCTCATTTGTACATGACTTCAGAAACAGAGGCCTGCCTTTGGTTTCGCTGTCAGCATGTGAAGAGGAAAGTGAAAGAAGGGCTGGGATGTTTTGCTCCCTGATAAATACATGAGACATTCTTGGGCAGCTACCTGGGCAAAAGGGACAAAATCTATAAGGAAAACATTTTATATTTTCGATGTTTAAGAAGGATATCTTTAAACACTGGGGAGTAAATATAATCCATCTGAAAGCTCTAACAGTGAAAGCCGACGAGCTCTTTTGAAAGGCTGACTCATTGGGTTTTAGGAGCAGCTGTTGACACCATGTCTGAGTGCATTACACATCAGCCATGGCTTGGAGTAGTCGCAGTTTGTGTAAGGATGTTCTTCATTTGACCTTTCTTGTTTGGGAGAGTGGATTAGTCATAAGGACCAGACACAAGCATTTGAGCATTTCAAGAACCTGCTAGTCTTAGGGGTGGCTAATTTTGACATTTGTGACAGTATGAGAGGAGACCATCTGTTCTCTCTGGTTCATTTAAAGGAAACAACTGCAGCCATTCTTGGGTGGCTTTATCACTTTGCAAAGATTGCTTTTCTTTGCAGTTAACGGATAAAGACCAGCTAGAAGCACTTGGCCTGATCTGATCAGTTTGAGGTTTTTTTTCCTTTGGACTCTGAACTGGTGGCACTTGGGATAGATTTGAGTTCTCATTTAATTTTCTTGCATTCGACCTCCCAGCAGAGAACCTTCCTTAGAAACGCTGTTTGACCTTTGTGTGCCAGGGTTAGCCAAAGACCATGATAAAAACTTGGGGTCCCATTATGTTGGTCACTGGGTAACTGCTGAGAAAGTCCACAACCCCAAGAGATTCCAGTCATGCTGAGAAAGAGATAGAAAGTGGGTGAGAAATTATTTGCTTGAAGAAATTGGAGAATAAAACTTGGATTTTCCAAGTGCCAGTCTTGTTTCTTTGTCAGCAGTTCCCTGTTTTATATTGTGCTCACACTCGGGAGTGAAGTCTCTAGACAGCAACCCACCCAGTTTCCTTTAGGGAAGCATGCTGTTAACCCCAGTGCCATAATGCTGTGATATTATATTTTAGAGACTATCATTGTCTCAGCAATATGAGAAGATGCAGATATGGAATGATTTGCACTAGTACTATTTGTGGTGGTTTTTTGTTGGGTTGTTTGTTTTTAGCTTGGATATCAAATACAGAGCAATGAAGAAAAATATTTTAATCTCTTTATATTTTCTGCTGCCTTCCTTCGATCCACAAACTCCAAGCCTGCTGTTCTCATTTTCACAGCACCCTCCCCCATCCAAGCTTTCTCAGGGAAGATGTTTTTGTTCCAGCAAACCTCCCATCTACCTATGGCAGCCTCTCTGGGCTGTTATGATTTACCCTGGCTGGATACCTCCCTCTGAAGGCAGTAGTGGTGCAAGTAAGTGCCTGAGGCAGTAATATGAACATTGAATGGTCAAATTCCAATAGTCTGTTCTGAAAACACAAAAAAACAGCTTGTGTTGCATATGGCTGGACAAGGAAGGGGAAGCAGTAAGAAAGTTGCCTGGAATTTATCCTGAAGTAAAATCCATACTCACTTGCATCACCACTTCCTAAGTGCCTCTCTGCTGTTTTGGTGAAAAAAGACTCTTGTCCCAGAAAGGCAAGAGCTGCTGTGTTCAGGTAGGTTTTGTTAACATCATGCAAGCTTAACAGATCTACTCAGAAATCTCTTAAAACCTGAGCACAACAAATGATCCTGCCTCCCTTTTTGTAGTCTTGTACCAAGGCATATCCAGGAAGACAAATACAGCTATTATATGCTTTAGCACCCCTCTGGGATGCATTTCTGCTTGCTGCTTCGTGGACGTGTTGCTCCATAAATTTATTTATTTATTTATTTATTTGTTTATTCTGGAGGCTGGGTGAGCCGAGACAGGAAATGTGTTTCTGGTGGCACCAGGGAACAGACTGTAAAGTCTGTCCTTCTGAGTGTTACAGGCTTTGGTCTCACAAGAACTCTGCCTTTTGGAGAGTCTCAGTGAGATGAAACTGTTCCATTATATCGTGCTGCACCAGTTCACCCCTCCTTGTATGCTGAGGATTGAATTTGTATTGCAAAGAAAAGGAAAAGGAGAGCGGGCGGGAAGTGTTGGAACAAATGGATTTTCTTTCAGTACCTCCTTGCCTTGCTGTTTGTGCATATAGGAGCCGACAGTCCCTTCTCCATCCCTGCACAGGTAGAAATTTAGAATGTACACAGAAGAAATGAGTTTTCATAGCAATTTTATAGTGTATTTTCAAAGACCATCATTACTCTTACCTAATGTCAGCAGCCTCCTAGAGCAGCAGCAATGAAAGGAGCTGCTGTAGATTCTCCTGCAAGCTGCCTCTCCTGCAGAGCACCACAAATTCCCTCAGCTGGGACAAACTGTGCTTTGGAGGTAGGGCAGGAAGCTGGTTAAGAACTGGACACCCATCCACCTGCCAGGATATATATCTTTTTGGGTATTACCTCTTTAACCACGTGGTATTTCAACATAGGTAGAATACAGCTCTGGCTCAGAGAACTGTTCTGGAGCAGTGAGAGAGCCAAGAAGGAGTGTGAGCAATGGGCTGCACTGGGTTGCTCTGGGAGCAGCATCCTGTCCCACCTTAGGAAGGTTGTGATCCCCTGATTTAGGCCTGCAAGTGAGAAGAACTTCTCTTTGCCATGGAGCAATGCACTTTTTCTGCAGACTATTCAAAGCAACTGGGCACATGATGGCTGTATTTTCCTTTTTGCCTCTCATTGTCCTAGTTTTCTGTCTTTTGTATAAATGATTATGAAAGCACTCCCAGGAGACCGCGCTCACGCTCATAAAAGTATTGTAAAGAGAAGCATTGCAGGCTATTGCTGGAGGCTATTTTATTGTATATTTTGAGGAAACGTCTCGTTTTCTACTGACAAATGGAGAAAGTGAGAACTCCAGAGACTTGAGTTATTTTCTAAACAGTGTGATTATTCTGTAGAGCTTAGACTAGGAAATGCCACCATTGGCATCTTTGGGGGAGGACGTGCTCTGAGAAGCAGAGGCTGCTATTAGTAAAAAAAACAGGGGGGAAAAGCAGACCTTTTCTTCATTGTTAACCTGAAGCATTTTCAGATCCCCCCTTTGTGTTTATCACAGGGCACAGCTTGGGCTGGCTCCTAAAAGGGAGATAAGTTCCAGGCTAACTCTGGTTAATGGGTGACAGGATAATGTTTGAGTAGGTGACATTGTCACTTGTGGTTAATCGAACTTCTGGTGATGGGGAAATGCAGACTCACTAAAGGAGGAGCTGAGAGGGCCTGAGGAAGGATATTTTGGGATACAGCACACTCTGTGCGTTTCCAGGATGGCAGATCCAGTAGCAAAGAACTCTAATTGAGGTTTGCTTTCAGGACAGGGAGAAATCTGCCTCCTCCTCTTGTTTTTTCCGAGTGGGCTGTGATGGGCTACCCAGCTCTGTGGGGAAACCCTTGTCTGGCTCTGTGAAGGTCTCAGGCCATGGCCACCCTGCTTTGTTTGGCTGCAGGTGTTGTTTAAGGAGCTCTCTCAGAAGAGCTGCTGGTTTGATTTGGATTCCAGTGGTGTTAGCTGCTGTGCTAAAGCCAGCGAACTCAATAAACAACTTCAGAGCTGTAGCACCTGGGGAGGTGGGAGCTGGGAGCACAATCAGTGTCGGTGCACGTGGGGAAGGATTCTGGGGAACGTGAAATGCAGGGACAAATCCCTGCAGTGGTGCTGCCAGTGTAAGTGGTGCAAGGTGCAGAGACCTCCATCAGTCCTGGAGCTGTAGAGCAGAGCACAGATATTAATGAGCAGTAAAAAGTGCAGCTATTGTACTTCTCGCAGGTGAACAGCTGAAACCCTGACGCATGAAAGCCAATTCCTTTTCTAGCTGTGGAATTTCTTAGAAAAAATAACTAATTTGATACTTTTGGTCTTGAGGCGAGAGCTTACAAAGCTCCCTCCTTCCAACCTCTCTGCTAATGACCATGCAAATATGTGTTTTTATCAGGAAACTTAAGCAGGCATGACTGAAAGACACTTGGGAGGGGGAAAGATCTGGTATTCCTTCACTGCACATTAGAGGGATAATGAAGCCCCTCAGGGAGCAGATGTGTGTGTGCTGACAATGTACCTTTAAACTGTTATTTCTCTGAGGAGAATTGCACTTTAAAGCCTGAGAATGTGGTGCTAGGCAGGTTGTGTTCATGGTACTCCTACAACAGTGATGCTACCTCTAAGAAAGGGTGGTTGCTCTGCTTTCCACTGAGCAGGAGGAAGAAGGCAAAAAGAGACAGGGAGTAAATGGTTCAAAATCTCTTAGGACTTGAGGCTATTTGGCCTTCAAGTTTCAGTTTTAGGCATTATCACATTCCTGAAGCAGGTCAAACTGTTCCAGATCTCCTCTGCATGCCTTTCCTCAGATTTCTGCAAATCAAACTCTACATCAGAAAATATTCCCCAGCTAAACCCAAACTTTGCTGCCCACCTCAGTGTTTCCTACCAGGCACAGAAGTTATGAAACAAAATGCTGTCAACTGCAGAGCCTTCTGTGAGAGTGAGTGAGCCCTATTCACAGGAATATCAGTCCAATCTGCCTGTTCCTAAGGGATCTGGAAAAGCTTCAAACAGTGGAATTCCTCTTTGAAATGATCCTGAACTTTTCTAAACCTCCTCTTCCCAGATTTCAGTAGTCACAATTGATTTTGAGATGAAACAAGTTTTCTTCCTGTGCATCAGAAACATGGCTAAGCTGCAAGGTGAGATGAATCGTGGAGTAATTTAGAGCTCTGTTCCCATTTCATCACACCTCTGCTCCCAGAATCCTTCTTTTTTGCCTGCTGCCTCCTTCAGATCAGCTGTCTGCTTTGGGGATTTATGCTGACTGTAGTTTGTCAAATAAATTGGAAGAAGCCTGCCTTGTAGCAGCCTCCCAAAAGCCATGACTTCCAAGTCGCCAGACCCAGTTGGCATGGAGTTGATGATAGTCTACCACAAAAAAAAAAAACCACAAAAACACCCCCCAAAAACCCCCAAACCAGACTAACACATCTACTTTCCAGTCTATTAATAGAGTTAATGGAGCTGGTGAGAGGTGGGTGTGATGAGAGAGTTAAGTTGGCCTTTGAAGTGAGAAGTTTGCTCAGTGCTTCCAGAGAAGTTAGGAGGTAAATTTTGCTTGTAAGACAGTTTGGTGGGCTACCAGCTGCAAGAATGGCAGGGTCAAAGCAGTGACAGCTGGACACATCATGGCAGGAATCAGCTCTGCCCACACGAGGAAAGCAAGCTGCCAGTTGCACCTGTTTAAAGCTCCCCGTGGAGGGGCAAACAGAAGAGCCACGGTTTGTAATGTTGCTATTTGCAGCCTTCTGTGGCAGAGATTCCAAAGCCAGGGCATTTCTGTGCTCTCTCTCTAACTTTTGCAGACTTCAATAAAGCGTTCTAGAAAATGAGAGTGAGTGAGTTATGGCTGATACTGTAAAACTGCTCTCCGAGATGGATTTGACACTGTCTGGGCTCCAGTCCATTTCCCAGTGGCACGTCTATTCTTTCTTGATGACAAGTGTGCCATTCCTTTTTTCTAGAGCACTAACTTTTTTATTATCACTTTTTTTGCCACACTGGGGCACTGAGTTGAGGGCTCGTAGAGGTTAGACCTGCTTTGGAAAAAAAACCCTTCTCTTCATCTATGAGAGCAGCATCAGCAGACAGCTCTGGTGAGGTTGTGAGTGAGTCCTGGTTACACTTGGCCATTGCTGGTGTTGATCAGTGAAGAACATGTAACAACTTGTATGCATAATCCCAGTTTACCCCAGTAGGTAAAGTGTTCATTTCCTAGCTATAGAATGAGCAGAACGTGGGCAGTTTTTCTGGGCTTGGAGTGGGGTTTTTTAGGAGTAGTTAGGCTCAGTTGTGAAACACAGCTATGGAAATGGCATAGGGTGACACAGCACATTTCTAATTACGTGTTGTAATATGAAACCATTCTCTGTTTATTAATCCTCTTGGTGTTTTTATCTCTGGTTTTCTCCAGGAAAGCTTTCTTACACCATTCTCTGATATTTGAGCATGCAGTAGTACATGCTACATCCTTTTGCAGAACACTTCCGGGACCTACATCATCTGTATATATCAGCAACTTTAGGGAAGATCGCTTTTTTCTGAGTTTCATGCAGATACTTTGTTTGTGAGGAGAAATGATCTTCTGGGAAACATTCCTGTGCACACTAGAGCTCAGATTTTTGAAGATATGTGTAGTTTGCTACTTGCTTCTACAGGCCCATCCATAATCAGTTGTGTTCCAGGAGAAGTGAACAGCTGGTAAAATCTATCTCTTGGATTTTGGGAACCTCCCTGGACCTTGATATGCCAGAAATTCATCTTCTGAGTTCTGTCAAAGCCTGTGACCAGATTTCTGTCTGGCTGGCATTTCCCTGAGTGTTTCGTACTTTTTTTTTTCTCTTCTGGCTGTGTTGGAGGAACACGTTAGGATTGGTCAGAAATGATGTGCAGTCCATACCTTGGATCCCATGTTAGGAGCCTGGCAAGGTCTGACTTGCACTGTGGTTATACCTTGCTCCTTTTTTTCTTCATGTGTTGAGCAATTTCAGAATTCAGAATTGACAAAGATTCATTCCCCAACAAGTTCTGGATGAGAAGATCCCTTTGTGCTGCCATCAGTGAAAGGTAGAATGAAGCTCCCATCCATCACTGGCTGGACACAGCCTGCTTGACATTTCATCCCTCTTTGTCATCCCTTCTTCCACTCAAAAGTGGATCCAGTTTTACTGGGCTTTGCCTCCAGTTTTTCCTTTTGTGCAGCCTGAGGGTTTCTGATGCTGAAGCAAGACAAGTCCCCTTTGAGGTCACACACAAACTGAGGAGGAGGTCTCACCAGTTGAAGCTCCCACCATGCAAGACCACTCAGATTCCAAACCCATCAGGGCTACAAAGGGTGGACTGCGGCAAATTCAGTTTTAGATGTGTGAGAAATGTGCTGTTTTCCCTCTCTGCCCTTTGGAGCCACTCTTGTGACTGATACAGGCATGCAGAGGCAGTCAGCACCCTGCCGAATTTGAGAACGTGGACTGCCCAGGGCATTCATTCCAGTTGTTGTTAGCAGGAAGATGGAGCAGTGCTGAGAAGCCAAGAGTATCCCTCAGCCCTGGGGAGCTGCCCAAGCTGTTGAGTTCACAAACTGGCTACCATGGGGCTGAATTCACTGAGGAGACACATTGTGGGCTAGAGTGTCCTTACCAGCCAAGGGACAGGGGTTCTGGCACATTGAGGAGTCTGACCAAAGGCCAAGATTTTTTTTCTGCTTTGAAACCACTTCAGAAAGAATTTACATGTCATTTTTTTTTTCTTTCTTATTTCCTTCCACACATCTTTGTCTGCTGCAATGTCTGAATAAGGTCCAGTTGGTTCACAAATGTCTCTGTACTGCCTGGCTGTTCACTGTTCCCCCCGTTTCCAGTGGGGACTCTGGTCACACAGTTTCCCATTCAGCACAGCATGGGGAGGAGGAATGAAAACTGGTAGGGAGGCCTGGGGAAGCTGCCAGTGATGCCTGGGGTGTACAGAGGGGATCAGCACACTTTGAGGCTCCCAAAGGTGTTTGAAATCTGTTTTTCTGGTGAGTTTTCTCCCACCAGAAAGTAAGGGAATCCTTTGCCCTTCCTTCTCTGCTCTTTTACCACTGGATTTCTTGGCAGCTTCTGGTTCTGTGGATAGCTATTTGTTCACTGAATTTTCTCGCACCAGCTGGGAAGCAAAGTCCTTCTGTGAGCTTTAATGTATCTGTGTGTTTTAATAATGCATTACTGTTGATTTTATACAAATATCACTATTTAAGAACTTCAAAGTCTTTGGTGTTCCCCCACCCTCCAGACTGTACTTCTCGCTGCTGCTGTTGTTAACGCTCCCATGAGTTTCAGCCTTGGAGAAATAAATATTTGTTTAGCTGTTCTCCTGCTGTGCCTGCTCAGTGCATTTGTTTAATGATGACTTCAGTTCAGCTTTGCAAGGGGTTTAGGGAAATAGATTCTCCCAGAAAAGCAAGAGACTCATTTGCAGACAACTTTCCCTGTGTTCTTGCCCACCTCTTGCCATCCCCACCCCTTTTTTCCCTGGATTAGGGTTTGATTAAATAAATGGGCATGGGCAAAACTCCAAGATCAGCTGTGGTGAGGAGTCAAAGTTTTGCCTGTTGTGTTTTTATTCCCACACCATTTACCTTGACCTAAAACAGGAGTAGAAGGTGACACTCACCAAGTACCTGCTGCTCTTTCTTGTCATTACCTAAATTTTCTTTAATCTGTAATTTTCTTTTTCTCCTCTAAAATATCAGATCACATTTTGGCTTATAACATTTGCTCTAGAGCCAGGCCCAAAACATGTATTTGTCATGTTCTACCTCAACCTTCTTGAGTCAAATGAGAGATTATAGCTTTTACTCAAGATACCAAGTTGGTCTATGCCATCAGATTTTTTTTTCCAGAATGAGGACAATGGTAACCTTCAAAATCTACATTTGTGCACCGAAATGAAGGTTTGGTTTTTTATTCCTGGAAATACAGCACCACTTGGCAAAGAAATGAACAGAGGATTTTATTAATGCCATTGACATTTCAAGTAATTTTGTACAGCTGAAACTGAAACTTCTATTAAACAAACACCTACAAACACAAAATAAAAAAAGGAAATCCCCCATCCCTCCCAAAACAAAATCCAAAGCCCTAAGCCCCACAACAGAATTATAAAAATTCAAATTCTGGAAAGTTCTAAATTTTGGGTTTGATTTTTTTTTTTGTTTGGTTGGTTTTTTGGGGGGTTTTGGGGGGTTTTTTTTACCATTTATAAAACTGTCAATAATATTTAAACTACTTATGCTCCACTTTTGAAATACAAGTATAATTTTGCCAATAACAAGATTCAACTTCTGCTAGAAAGCAAAAATCACTTCAGCAAAGTAACACATCAGACTCTCTCTTCATATATTTCCAGCTGACAAGGTTTTAGCCTATAGCAGAATTTTTTTTTTAATATACTTCAGTGCACGACCTGGCGCTGGTGTGGTTGAGTTTCATCTGACTACAATCACTCTGGCCCTCAAAGTCATCCCACTGCTTTTTTATTTGTATGATATTCAGAACCTCCTCCATAATGATGATTCATTCCACAGTGTGTCATCAGCAAATTTTGTTGGCATGGTCCTCCTTTACCGTGCCAGGAACTGTGATGAAAATATTATGTAAGATTTATCTCAAGAATCATCTATTAGGAATTCTACTCATAACTTTCTTCTAGCCTGATTAAAATAATGGGAAATAGGAGACGGATTTCTTGTGCAAACTGTATCCCAAAGACATGAACTATACTCAGCAGATACTTGTCCAATTTGTTTTTAAACATAGTTGATGAGATTCCATAATCTTCACAAATGTTCCGTATCAGTAAGTGAGTCTCCTACTCACTGAAGTACTTCTATCCCTAATGTCTTCCCTGAGTCACCTCCTCCCACATTTCCCTTGTTTTTCCTGTGCCAAATACAGCCTTCAGAATTAGCTTAGTCCCTTTGTTAGTGATGCTTCTGCACACAAACCCCAATATCCTGTCCTGACCCGTTTGCTGTCGTATTCCTTTGAGTTGTTTCCATCAGCAGCTGATGCTCTCATGCATTAAAAGTTCCACCACAGGCCTTTGTTTGAACATGAAGCACCACGCACTGAAGTCGATGTTCACTTGGCTCAGGAAGCAATCCCCAGAGCATGATCATCTTCCTCTGTGTCTCTTAAATTTAACTGAGGACAAAGCTTCTCTCAGTTTCAGGATCTCAGTAGGCTTTTGAAGGTTTCTTTTGCAGGAAGCCAGAGAATGTTCCCTCTTTAAGTACTTTATTCCAAATATCAAATTAACACTTAATTTTCCCAACATTCCTTATGAGTGCTTTACTCATTGTCCCATAGGTGTTCAGAATATCCTGCAGGCTTCTGCCATGTAATTTGGCAGAAATTATATGATATCTACATAGCAGAATGCATTCTGTGTACGAATTACCACGAAGCTAAATGTTATGTTGCCAAAAAGACAACAAGTTGTATTTGGAAACACCTATATATAATGCTAATAAGAAACCCAATTTCATTTTATTCTAATTAACCTGGAAAACCTTCCTTTTTACAACATGAGAGAGACTTCAAGATATTCAGAATGTTAATAAACCCACACGTATTTCTACTCTTTATATTTCCTGGCATACACTATTCATCAAGAATTGTTGCTCATTTCAGTGTTAGTGTGATTTTCTCAGTCTAGAGAAGTTTTACATTTTGAACCATTGCATCTCAATTTTTCAATACAAAGGAAATCTTATATTCTCCAGTTTTGGTAGGAGGTGGACTTCATAAATATTCACATTGTGTTAGCAAGGAAAGGTAGCAGCCCTAAGACTCTGTAGGAGGACACTGGACAGCTCAAAGAATTCACCATGGGCGCAATGACTGAACAATGAGCTGTGTTAAGGGTCCTTTGTGCTTAGCTGGCAACATAAAATTCTTACAGCAGGAGATATTATGACCTTTTATACAACAGATCCAAGCAGGATCATTTTTTGTGGTTGTCCCTAGCTTGTGCTGAGCCCAGATTGGCTCAGTCTAATGGTTATGATGTTTCTGAATAGAGTCTGAAAATCAAAACGAAATCAGAATCCATTTTTCTGTCTAGTTGGTAGGAACAAGCTCTGAGACTTCAATCAACCTGAAGATGAGCTGCCCTTTAGTCTCCAGATGTCATGCCTTCAAAGGAGAGCTAAAACTCACTTATGGAAATACTTGGAGTCCTCCCCTCCACCCCTCAAATGAATAGTCATAAGGCTGTAGGGTTCTTAAAGCCAGATCTTCAGTAATAGCACAAAATACTGCCTTTTATACTGTGCTGCTAATGCTGTAGAATAGTGAGGTAGATTTTTCCACCCAGAGAGCAACACTCCATTAACATTTAAGTTAGCGAAGTGGAAATTTCTGTGACCTAATTTAAGAACCAGTCAAATGTCTTAGGTGAGAAAGTTTCACCAAAACGTAAATGCCACTGTACTTCTGCTTTGATTAGGAGCCCAGGTGAAGGGGTGGGGGAATGGTTGTGATACAGGGGAATGCAGTGGAGACGAAGGAATCCAACATCCAAGTAATGGTATAGCTTAACTTCTGAGCATGGGGGACCTGGAAGGCTCGCTTTCAACTTGTGCATGTGGCAGCCTTGCTTTGTGTTATCCCAGAGGGAAGAGGGAAAGCTGATATTAATGGTGAAGCGAGATGAATTTTGTGAAAGTCTGCAAGGCATCCCTTTATAGCCTTTGTGCCAGAACTGTGCTTCCCCTCCAGGCTGTGATAAGAAACAGTGCAGTGTCATACAGCGTAAATGGGATTTGGCAATGTGGGTGAAGCTTCTTTCTCTTCTAAGAGACTCCTTCCCTTGCTCTCCTCCTGAACTCTCCTCGTGTCCCTGTGCTCTTGCTCCCGCAGTCCAGCACCTCGTTCAACAGGGATGCTGTGAAAGCTGGGACAGGCCGGCGCTTTCTTGGCGGGCTCTTGAACGACACATCCTACTGCTACACTCTGGAGGTCTCGTTCTACAGCTACGTTTTGGGTGGAGCTGCCTCTGCCGTGCCCTACACTGAGGAAGCCTGTATCCTTCTGAAACCCGTCCTCCTCTTGCAGCACACGTGAACCAGGCACTTAAGGTAAATACTTCTGTCTCCATAAGAGTTTGCCGAGATAGAAACACACACAAGTGGAAATGTGAGTCTGCTCCTGATGCTTTAATTTCCCTCACATTGATTCTCCATGCTGTGGAAATTCAAGAAGAGAAAGACATTAGATCAAACAAGCCATTTCCCTCTTGTAGGAGATTGTCTCACACACTTGTTATAGAAGCTAGTCCTGGAGAGTCTGTGATTCATTCCCTTCCACAGTCTTCCATTTCTTTCTTCATTTCTCTCCTTATTCCCTCATTAGCCCTGCGTTTGTGTTATTGTTTTAATAGCAAGTTGAGAGTGCATCTTTGGTACTGAGTAAAATATCTTCTCTGCCTTTGAACTGCAGCCAAAAGGATCCATTAGGTTCTGCAGCTGCCTCGAGGACAAATCTTCAATGCCAGTTAACAAAAAAATGGAAGTCAAATTGTGAAAACAAAGCCATCAAAGTCGTTGGCATTTTTGAGTTCTCAAATAGAAGCAGTGTCTCATTCCTCAAAAAACACATATCCATCTGGCTATCTCAATGTATCAGTAATTTGTAGAACTGTTCTGACTGGTCTTATGATCTGCTTTTATGGTTTTCTTTTTCTTTTTGTCACCATGCTCAATCAAACAGCCAGTGCCCATACTTCAGTGCTGGGTATGTTATTTCATTTTGTCATTCTATCTTGGCAGCTTTTGAAATTTCCACAGGTTTAGAAACACTGCAGAGGGAGCGAGATTAGCTGTGATTGCCTATTTACCTCTCCACTGTATTTCAGAAGTTGGGGGTAGCAAGGGAGATATTTTCATAGGAGACATAATTCTTCACCATCCATGTATATGGGCTCTCTGTGTGGGAATAAGAGCAAGAAACAGGGAGCAGGCAAAGGAATTGTTTGTCATTTGGGCTTTTCTGGTTTGACTTCTCCACTGAAAGTGAAATTTGGGGGGAAGGAGGGAGATGAATATATTAAAGTGACGTACCAGGCTTGAGCATTTGGAATAGAAGCTCTTTTTTGCTCAGTAAAGTTAACTGAAGGAAAAGATTCTTGCAACGTGCACAAATGTAGTATATCTTGCCACTGTGGAAAAAAAATGTTGTTACTGTTAGGTTTAGGTGTTTATTTTCTTAAGTTGGTATTTTGGTGTTTCAAGAACCTGTGCCTTAGTTTCACCTTTAATTTTCTTCCTCCCTTTCTGCTCATTGTGCTGACAACTGCTTATTGCTCTTCCTTATTTATCAAGAACAGTTTTTACAGTGAGGGATGGAAAGAGCCCCTATACACATGAGATCATGATTCCCTTGGTTATGTTTTCCTTCATGACTTGTAGGTCACACTGGCTTAGTTTCCTTTTCCATAAAGATTTCAGGTTTGTGCTTCACATCGCAGAAGTTTCACCTGCGGGGTCCAACATCTCCCTTTGCTTGGCTTGCCTTGCCTGCTGCAGGCAGAGATGCTCCGTTCTCCGTTCATTCCTTCAGCAGCTGGAGCACAGGATACAGGCTCCAGATCAGAGAACCTCCTTGGAGCTGGGGTAGGGAAAGCTCTAGCAGCAGCTTGGTTTCTGCAGTTAGGGTTTCACCCAGCTGAGTGGAAAAGGAGGAGAAGCAGGGGAGGCTCTTTGCCCGTGGAGTGTGCTCCACTGGCATTTCGCCCTGGAAGGTTTTATTATTTCCTTTTCAATGGAGAAATTCTATCCAGAGTGCTGCCTATGAGATATCTTCGTCACATGTGCAGTTTTCTAGTTAGTGAAAGAAATGGAGCTGCTTGAAATAGTCTCTAGACTGGTCTGATCCAACACAGGAGTAGCCACGGGATTTATGCACATCCTGTCCTAGCAGGGGAGGAAGTTTCACATCACTGAAGTGCCTATGACCGAAAGTAAAACAATTGCAGAATGTTCCAATTTAGCCTGAACAGCCCTTCCAAGCTATTTGCAAGTCAGTGATTAATTAATGCTCAGATTTTTTAATGGACCTGAACCAAAGACACAGGCAGTCAGCTCAGATTGGCCTCCAAGGACAGGCCTGTTTCTATTAACTATCTACTTCCGTGCAGGCAGCAACTCAAGCAAATAAATGAAGAAAATACAGTGAGCCCAAGAACTGTGAATCGATAGGGCAGGTATTCTGGAAATCTGCCTTTAAAGATGTATTTCTTAGGACTTTGTTCATCCCACTGTGATGTTATTTGGTTGTGTGAGTCGTTTTTTCCTTTTCCTTTCCTTTCCTTTTCTTTCCCTTTTTTTCTTTTCTTTTCCTCCTTTTCCCCTTTCCCTTTCCTTTCAATAGAAACAGGATCAGGGAGGCTAGGATTGTTCAAAGCTTCTACTGCTGGATTAAGAAGTGCAGACTGAGATTCAGCCTCTAATTCAGGGCACCCATGACTATGAAAAGAGGCTACAAAGCAGATCACACATCCAGAACTAGCCATACTGGCTCCTTTTAGAGAACATAACAAGTTAGGATTGCCAGATTCTGCAAAATATTAACTTAGCTTAATGTTGTTCCTGGTGACAGGTAGGAAAACTGAACAAACTCTGATTAGACTAGTGTTTGCACTGGTGACAAGAAATGATACCTGTCAGCTTCTTTTCTTTACAGCATTTGTGGCAAATAAGATCACAGTACTACTCCCTTTCATGCTGTTATATAGGTGGATTAGGTTTGTTGGTGGGTTTTTTATCTCTTCATGTTCTCCATGCTTTACATGCTGACTCTGATCCATACAAACCTCTGTGTGAGGCTGTAATAGATACACTTTTACATTGGGCGAGATTATGCATTTTGTTCAGATTTGTGTGACTGACTGAAACATACTTTGTAATTTTAGAGATAAGTGGATACCTTGCATGCATGAAAATGGAAGACACTTTCAGTCTAAGAGTTTGAATCCTTACATTGTTAGTGTGGACAGTAACTTTTTCCAGTAAGAAAAGTAAGAAAAAAAGGATGGGAAGGTATCATTAGAAGTAGAAACCAATTTCAAATTGCTCCACTTAGTATGACTGAATGTGGTCTAAATGAATTGGTTCAGAATTTAGAGGATGACACTTGGCACGTTCTATAAAAACAAATTGGCTACTGAGGCTGCACTATTTAAATGAAATCCAGGAGAGAAGGATCTTCCTTCAGCCCGTGCAGGGGGTGTGTGTTTGGGGCATATATGGTGGGATAACATCACACAGAGTGTTGAGTTTCTGGCCTTTTCTAACAGAGGATTGACATGGTTGTATCAATGTCTCAGGCCTCAATTGGCATGATATCACTACTGGTTACTGCTGGAGTGCCTCTTGTACTTTCACCCAGCAAACAAAGCACTGCATCAGGTGTAGCTTGCTGAACATCCTGTCAGACATTCCTGCAGAGGTGTGTGGGTGCCTGGTAGGTCTGTGTCTAACTGATACGTACCTGGAGTGTGAGGAACATTAGGGATGTGTTCTGTAAGCTCTGCAGAAAACCCCATGATAACACGTGCTGCAGATAACAGTGAATGGACTCTGTTTCCACAGCATAATAAGAGGATTGCAGGCTTGTCTGTTACTTGCCTGGAAGTGGACAGAGAAATGTTTAAAACCCTCCTCACACATGCACACATTTGGTGGTAACTGATTAAAAAAGGCAGCACAACAACAGTTAGCTCAGCACCAGGAGCTTTAAAATGAGCTGATATGCTTCCATTAAATTCCATGTTTTACTAGGCATTTACAGGGCTTATGACACGAGGCTTGTAAACTGCTCTGTAACACTCACCACCAGCAGCTCAGCTGCTGAGCTGTCTCGGTTCACACCAGCCTCAGAGCTGGGCAGGTAACAAGGGATAAAAGAGGGGGAGGCAGGATGAACCCCCAGCCACAGGGCTGAGCCCTGCTCTGACAGCACACCCAGAACTGCTGCTTTCCAATGTCCCACTACAGCTGTGAACAGCAGCCACCACAGCCCCACCTGAGAGCAGCCAGCAAAGGACTCTCACATCAACAGCTTTAAAATCTATTTGGGCTCATTTTTTAGAGGGTTTGAACTGGATCCTTGCTGCAAAGCAGGCAGCCCGTAACAGAGAATAAAAGGTTTTACTCTTCCACAGTGCAGCCATGAGGCAGGAAGGCAGAAATGATGAAGACCTGGCAGGAACTGGTATGACTGTAGCTGCAGGGGAGAATAATCATCGAGATGGGTGGCCACCACAATTGTCAGCACGTCCATAGATTTTTTTGTGTATTTTAATCTTAATTGCAAGCTTCCTCCAGGTGGAGAAGGACGCTATCCAAAGGTAGCACTGCTGAACTTGCTCTTGTTTGTGGGCATAAAGATGCATTTATGTGGCTGTAGCCACAGAATGAAAGCTTGGATTGACTAGAATCTCTTCAGATGCCTGACAAGAGCTCACACCCTGGACTCTCGACACAGAGACCAACTGGGTTCATTCTTATTTTTGACTTCAAGCAGAATATCTGCCTGCTGCTTGACTGGGGACTTGAGAAGTTAAATCCCCGGAGGAAACAGTCATTTGTTACATCCAGATTCCTTTTAAAGAGTACTTGGATCTCAGTAAATGCCTGTCCTGGGGAAAAGAAATCTGTATGCAAACTACAATTCCAGTAAAAGCATCTATAACTTTTAGAGCTTCATGTACCTGCCAGTCCCCTAGGGCAAATGTACTTGGTTATTTTGGGCTTTTTTGCATTTCTTTTTTTGGCAACTGCCTGTCCTGATCCTCCTATCTCTGTTAGTGATATCCTTAAGAGAAGATCCTCATGAGACAGATTATGGCCCTTGCAGGTTCATTCCCAGCCAGTAAAGGCAACATTACTAGCAAAAGCCAATGAGGTATGAAAAGCTGTGCTGATAAAGCTGAGGGAGCTCTGCAGAGGTTATCCAGTGTGGCTTAGGTTTGAACTTCAGTTAGAGCTTCTTGCCAAGATGATTTCAAAGTAAATCAGGCACAAATTCAGGAAAAGGCATCCAGAGGTCTGCACCTTCCTACTTCTTCTCTTAAGCTCCTAGAAACAGGCTCTTTTCTGTGTGTTGCAAAAGGTGGCATTCATTCTAATCCTGCAGATTTTCCTAAGAGTGACCTCCTTGCACATCTTCTCTCCAGTATTTGGTTGTTTCTTAGTACCATGTTTAGTGCTGGTTTGGAGGAGAGGAAACAAAATGCTCTTTTCAGCTCCCCAGTCTGTGTGAAAGTGTCAAGGTTTACAGCCACAATTCCAAATGCTCTTAATATTACTGGAAGCATAGAGTTAAATTATAGAGTTGTAAAGTTACTTTATAGTGATAATGCTGTCAAGCATCAATATCTCTGCCCCAGGGCACCATGGAAACTCAGTTAATGATATAAGAAGCTGATATTTTTCAGGGTTGCAGCTGTTGGCTCATACCCAGAAGGAATCTGCGTGTTTGTTCATATTGGGTATATACAGTGGGACCTGCTCAAAGAAAATTAAGGAACAGTGAAAGTCTGTTTAATGAAGTGCAGAGGAATGAAAGTACAGAGCAGTACATGGTGTCACAGTATGCACACCTCCTTCTCTCAAAGGGTTCAATCGAGTGGACAATGCTGCACGAAAATACTTCTCTTCTGTAAGAGAGGCTGTTTGTGGAGGAGAGTTTATATTTGTATGTAGATTTGTTTATCTAGCTGCCTGTAGCACTGACTGCATCAATCTATGCAAACACTGTCTGGGAGTATCAGTAGAGAAATGGGAATTACGGGAAGTGACTACAGTCAACTTAGGAATATGTATAATTTTTGTAATGGATTTCTTAGGATCTGTATCTCAAAGTGCTTTGATAGCCTCAGATGAAAGATGCCATAAAAGTGGAAAATGTCTTACAGTGTTTTTTTCNTTTTTTTTTTTTTTTTGCTTAAAAGTAGAATATCAGTCTTGGAAGACATCTTCAAAATGATTCCATTTAACCACATGATTCCAGTTACCTTTTCCTTCCTCTTGTGTACACAGATTTCCTTCCCAGGGATACCAAGGTACAGGGGAGAGAACAGATGGTGGTTGTGGGATGAGAATGTAAGCAGGATGCATATCCAGACTTACAGAAATGCTCTCAAGTCAGTTTCAGACATGAACACAAGAGTTTGCCTTCTTTGGAGAGCAGGAAGACTTGAGTAGCTGTGAGCCTGGACTAGGGAATTTGGACAGGCTGACTTGAGAGCCATCAATATTTACATTTGTATTCAGGAACAGAGACCTTGTGGACAGCTGGAACATGAGCATCTTAGAGACACACGTGCAAGTACCATCCCTGCATCCCCCCAGCTGTCCTCAACTCAGTGCTGGCACAGGATGTGCTCCTCAGCCTAGGTAGGCCTGGGAAGACTGATCCTCATAAGCCCAGCTCTAAAAATGGTCTCATCCAGTGCAGCCTTTGGGGTCTCTGTTGAGACACTGAATGCTACTGGTGCCAAACTGGCATTGGGGTTTTGCTGACTGAAAGCCTCATCAGTGCTTTCCACGCAAGCTGTCAATGACTCTTGGCCTGCATGAAAAAAACTCTCTCATTCAAAAAGGTTTTGATGGTAGTGTATTTAAAAAAGCCGCAAAATTTGCCAGTTAATAATAAACATTGTTGCATTTTCCTATTAGTATTGCTTTTGTACACAGGAAAAAAATAACTTAGACCAAGCTTTTGCTGAATGGTTGGAAGGTGCAGTTGATCCACATGAGTGATTGCAGGGTTGTGGATAATATAAAGGGAAATCTCTCTCCAGGCACTGCTGCTATCCTTCTTGGAACTGGCTTTCTTTGGTTTGAATGCCTCTCTTATGAACTTTCTTTTCCATAAACTTGTATTTTTCCTTTTTCTTAGAAGACACTTAGACAAAACTAAGCATATAGAACTGATACGAGGCTCTTGGGTGCTCAGAACACCATACAAATGCTATTAAATCTGTAGTTAAAATAATTCTTTGGTAAATGTTAAATTCCTATTAGTAACACTTGCTAAACTTAAGTGCAAAGGAAAGGGCAAGGCTAATCTGAAAGGCAATGGAGAGCAGGGCTTAAAAGATATTAACAATTTGTTGGAAATGTCTGAGGGGAGTGGTTATTATAACTAAGGAATAATGTCTGTGGGTTGGAGACTTAGGTTAGGAAAGGGCTTTAGACAGTGCTGTGCTTTGAAGCTTTCCCAAATGTCAGTGGGGATGAAGAGGAAAAAAAAATGAGGTGTTTTTCAAAAAGCAATAAACAGCCAAATTGCAGTGTCTCTGGGAGACACACTGCTTTTCTGCCAGACTGTGGTGGTGCTTGTGTGTCTACATGTTTGTCTTCTTTTTCCTCTTCTCTGTGTCTCTTCCCTTCTGGCTGAGTCTTCTCCCTGTGCCTGCCTTGTCTGTGTCCTCACCATCTCGTGTGCATTTAGGTCATTAGCCCTACCCCAGGCCTTTCTGTCATCTCATTGGGCTTTTTTTCAGGAGGCGTTTCACTAATCAGACACACCCAGTCTCGTGGTTTTGTTCACTTTTTACTGTCTTTCACCCAAACTAATCCTTCTTTCTTTCATGTTTTCCTATCTAAAGGCTCAGCAGAACTTATTGTTGATTAAAGGGAATTCTAGGGTGGGAGCAGAAGCTATTTTTGAACTACTACTTCTTTAGTCCCAAATACCAGCATTCTGGAAGGGCATAAGAGATGTTTTTTCAGGAAACTCTGCAAAGAAACAAGTGCCTTTCTGTCTGTGTGTCTGTCTTTCTCAGCTGCTTGACCAATTGCAACCGAATTTGACAGTGATAAAGGTCTCAGAGATATTACAATCTTATGAGTTTCATGAAAAATAGCTGGCTGAATGAGCAGAGAGACCACAATTAATCTCTCCAGTAGGGACAGCTGCATGTCTATTGTTAGAAACCAGAGGAGGATGGTAGGCATGAAAGTCACAGGAAACTGATCCAACATCTCCTTGTCTTTCTGAGCATGTCCCTGGTGAGCCGAGACTTCACTTTCCTTTTCTCTCTACACTTTTACCCCAACATCTGTGCAAACCCTAACAAAGGATATCTTGTGCCATTCTGGAAAGCAGACTGCATCTTCCCCATCAAATCTCTGCTGAAAGAGGCCAGAAACCTGTCAGGTTTCAGTTCACAAGTGATGAGAATACCCATCCAAGCCAAGGCCAGTACAGGCCCACACCAAGCCAGCTGGGTTTCTTGTCACCTTGAGGTGGAATTTTGTGACAGTTCAGAAAAACAAAGCCTGAACATGTCTCAGGCAGAAACTAAAGATAACCTGCAGCTTTGATCTAGTGTTCAGAACCTTTTGTGTTTTGATAAGAGCAGGGTGGGTCTGATTCTCTCATGTCTTGTCTCTTAAAAAGAGAGCAGCCAAATCAGCTTGGATCAAAACCAGTCCTCTGCAGTGTCTTGTCTCTGACAGAGGTCAAAATAAGGTGCCTGAGAAGAATTTAATAACAGAATAAGCACGTAACTATTTTCCCTGAATATTCTTTGGCTTCTCGCACTTAGTGGATTGGGGATCCCAGAGCCAGAGATATTAGAATCATTAAATCTTTAGGTTGGTACAGACCTCTAAGATCATCAAGTCCAACCAGTAACCCAGCACTGCCAAGCCCACCACTAAACCATGTCTCCAGGTGCCACATTCACGTGTCTTTTAAATCTTTCCAGGAACAGTGACTTCACCACTTCCCTGGGCAGTCTGTTCCAGTGCCTTACAACCCCTTCTGTGGAGAAATGTTTCCTAACATCCAACCTAAACCTCCCCTGGCACAACTTGAGGCCATTTTCTCTAGTCCTATCTCTTGTTACTTGGGAGAAGAGACCAAAACCCACACGTTGGTTATATCTGAGCTAACAGTCAATGGGTTTCTCTCCCATGAACCTGTATACATTTTTAGCATCCACAACATTCTTTGTTATTCCAAAGCTTACTTATAACTTGTTTGTTTTAAGCCTACCACCTGTGAGCTTTATTTTGTGATTCCTACCTGTTGCCCTGGGAGCAGCATTGACCATCAGCCACCCGTATTTCACGTTTGAAATTTCATATCTTATGTAGTTATGTGCTGAGTACTTACCCTGTACATCCTAAGCAGAAAAATATTACCAGATCAGGTAATCATGTCTAGAGTTGGTTTGTCATCTTACATTTTTTCTCTAGTCATAGACAACTGTTTGAGTTGCCAAGTAATGGAGAATCAACCCCAGTGACTCCAATGGTATTTCTTGTGTGATTTTTATTTGCATGCAGGATAAATCCCACCCTGGTCACATGAGCAGCAGGTATAAGCACCAAATGAAAAATAAAGCTTTCAGTTTGAGAGTACAGACTGTAAACATCATGTGTGCAGTTCCTGATGCACTTAGCACCGTGCTTGCTCTCCTGTCCTCTTGTTTTTTCCCAGTACTTAGGAGGGATTCAAAACTTCCTGAATCAACTGAATTTCTGTTCAGCATAGACTGGGGTTTTTGGTCGTCTGGTTAAAAGGATCTGGCAACCAATGCCTGTTAGAGGGATTATGTTTTTGAAAACTGCAATATCCCAAATACCTTGCTTTCTGTCATTATGATTGGTGCCCATCACTCTTCCCAACAAACCAACTCCTGGATAACATGCTCCCATAGTCAGGTTGCATTCATGGTTCTGTCATACTGGTTATTTCTTTTTCTGAAACTAAGCAATCCTTATTAAACCAACAACTGTCATCTGATGCCATAAAAGACTGAATGATAGGTGCCAATCCATTCATCTTTTCTCCATCCTCCAGTCCCTCCAGAAACCCAGTGTGAATGTGAACTGCTCAAGACCTCTCATGTAGCAAAGAGGATCTGCAGGGCAGTGGCGTGTCACGTGCAGCAAAAGCTTACACTGGACTGGCTTCTGTAGACATTTGGCTGGAGCAATATTGGGAGGACACATGCAAAGTGAGGTCTCTTCCCACCACATCAATACATGACAGATCTCAATATTACTTTCAATAAATCCTTAAATATGCTGTTCAAGTGGAATGCAGCTGGTTTAATCAAGATAGGGAATGGAAATGGCTCAGAGGCTCCAGTTGTCTTCCTGGTGTCTTTCTAGAAGAGAGGCAGCTGGACTGCCAGCACTCCTGCGTGGAGTCAGGACTGCATGATTCTGCCAGCCCAAGGGCAGAGAGTTTCCAGTACTTCAGCCCCATTATTCCTGTTTTCAAGCCTTTTCATCATTGCATTTCTGCAAATTTCTTCCAGGTCTGCTAAGTGTCTGGTTCTGTTGGCAGAACACAGCTCCAGGCTCTTTGTCTCTTCCTGTGCAGCAGTGATACCTCCACTTGAGAAGATGCCCATGGCTGTGCCTGTTAGCACTCTCACAATCTCATCTTCTTGCTGTAATACTGCAAAGATTTGAGACTGGGCTATTTCTGGGCCAACAGGATTATCATCCTGGTGTTCCTTCCTCCTTACTTAATGATTCCTCTTTGCACCACATCCCTCACGTTTCTGCCCAGCAGATTTTGTTGCATTGACTTTCTTTCCAAAGCCTGCCCAGAAGGACAGCTTTCCTTCAGCCAGGACACTGAAAGGGCCTGTGTCTCTAGAACCATCAATATTTTTCTTGAGATGATAAATGAGCTGCCAATAAACCGAGGCAGCTGCCAGATCCATCTGAGAAACAGACCTTCAGACCCGATTTATCCGTGCTTGGTTTATTCATGTGTCTGGAAACTTTTGGGATGCAAACAGAGGGCTAACCACTCTGAGACAGCCACTTAGAATTAGATGGTATAGATTGATGCAGGGGGAGTTTATGGACTGGTTCAGATACATTAGCCATTGCTTTGTGCTCACCGATCTCAAACAAGAAAATGGCTTCATATTTGTCATAGGGAACACCGCAGAAAAGAAAGCTTTCAAAACAAGACCTAAATTCTCCTACTCGCTGTAGCATTCAGTTTGTTTTTCTTCATCTCTTCTGGTCTTTCTTGCCTATAATTCAGGTTTTAGCATAAGCTGTGAAATTTTGTTGTCAGGAGTTTTCTAAGGAGATGAGGCATGGCTGATTACGTTGTGCCTGGAGGGATGGGAGCAGTTTATGTGCTTCAGTGAGTAGGGTTTGTAGGGAGAGCAGTCTGGTTTTGAGCCAGATGACACAGCTGGGAAAAGCAGGTAGCCTTTGTGATTAGGATGCTTTGCTGGGCTGCAGGCATTTGCATGTTTCATAAATGTGCACCCCAAAACTTCTGACCTTACTTTTTTGGTTTCAACCATCAAGAGTTCTCTGCAGTATTAGGTTTGGGCAAGTTTGATGAGAACAGGCAGCTGAGCAAAGGAAAGGGACTCAAGAAATGCTTCTGCTGGGGGCAAGGCTGGAGGGAGTGTAAATGTTACTGCACTCCAGCGGGTCTGTCTTGGGGAGAGATCACAAAATGCTCCAGCACGGAGAGAATTTCAGCTGGCACACGATCTGTATTGCTGGAGGAACACCGGTTAGGGATTTGTGTGGTGCAGGAGCACCGGCTCCAGCTCTTTGCTCACGAGGGGACTCGAGGAAGCCCCGAGGCAGCAAAACCAGCGAGGAGAGCACTCGGTGCCAGCTCTCGGGAGCACCAGCCCGATGCCTGGTCGCGCATCCCCGTTGCCGTGTCGCAGGCGGGGCTGGTCCGGCCGGAGCGGTGCCGCGCATCTCCCGCTTGCTGGAGCTCAAGTGCCCTCTTCTGGCACCGACCGTGCCGTCCCTCCGTGGCAGCCGGCTGAGAGCAGGGCATGTTTTCCTGATGGTTGCTAAAATCAGGAACAAAGCAGGTTTTTTCTCCCTTTGCTTCCCCTCTGTGTCCGGACTGCCCTGGCACTTGGAGGATACAGAACATCCCTGTTGCAGCAGCCTGGCCAGGTCTGAGCTTTTCTGTGACACAGGGCTGTGAGGAGATTGTGTTTGCATCTGAGCTGATTGAGTAAAAATACTTTTATTCTCCTTTGTCTTTTTATCCCTGCCTTATCTTTATCAGTTGTAAATCCGTATCTATCTTGATTTACTCCAGCTGAGATTGGGGTGGCCTTTTCCTGCTCATGCTCCCTGCTCTCTGTTGCATAAATCCTCTCTTGGCTATTCCTGACCTGTTGATGTCAATAGTTTTCACCGTGAATCCCAATGGGATCTAGATTTGACCTCTATCGATTACCAAGAGATAGTTGGTGATGAAATGAGGGGAGAGGGGAATGTGCAGCAGCTGTCAGAGAAGTCCACATCCTGGCTGGAAAAGGGAAAGTTTGGATACACTTGTTAATGTCAGTTCAAGGTTAGCAGTACACAGCGCAGCAACTGCATCTGTCTGCAGAGGCTTTTAAAATCAGCCTCAAGAAAAAGGAGTTTCCTGCACTGCTTTATCGCATCAGTTACCATCAGAGGCCTTTGCATGTGCTTTGGATTTTTCTCGATGTTTAAGGAACATTTCAAGCCATAATTGATTATAGCTGAATTTGTGTTACAAAGTAGGGAACAGCAGGTCAGGACATTTACTGTATGAGACAAGACTGAGCCTGATTCCCATTTAGATGCTTTACAGCAGAAGGGTAGTGGTTTTTTTCCCCTGGTTACAAGCAGTGTCTCAGCTCAGTATCGAGTGCAATGCTGTATTAATAATTCTGTGCTTACTGTAAGCCCTCTGAATGCAAATCCCTCGCACGCGAGCTGGATTGGCATAAACCACTTTGGGAAGCACACACACAATTTATACTGCCCTCCACTGCCTTTATGAGGAGTAAAAGGAGCTGGAGTCAAGACTGCCAGGTTTTGCAAAGTGCCGAACTGAAAGTGAAAATCCAGCTTCTCCCTTCAAGGTGAAAAGGACATAGGAGATTCTGGTGGTTTTGGTCTGCCTGAGGATCTTCCTGCAGTGGTCCCTGCTCTGATATATGCACTTTTAAACTGTCATATGCTGATATTGTTTTTTCCCGGTCATTTCACTATTAGTTTAGTAAGGTCTCAAAACTGAGGTTCGGGAAATGTGACTGCTAATAATGTGATTTTATTTAAACTCTGTGCCTGTGTTCCATCTCACTTTCCTTCTCAGTGCTGGGTGCTTAGATGGAATTTAGGCAGAGATGGCTGCAGGTAAGTACAGCACCCTTGCAGTGCTCCCAACCAAACCCAGGAGAGCAGGGACAGGTAAGACCACATGCCAAGAACTGAAATGAGACAAGCTAGGAGTTTCCAGCCAATGCAAGCTGAGATATTAAAGCACTTAACGTGAACAGAAATAACTGAAGAACATAGACAATACCCAAAATTTACCTGATGACTTTCAAAGTGATTACCTGAAATATGACATAAGGATAAAGTGAATAGAGTCAACTTCTAACATTTCACTTTAAGGCTGCTGCTCTGCATAGGAAAATTTATATGCGTGAGGGCATGCATACATTAGATATGCACATACACCAGAACTTTTTCTTCTTAAGTACGTTCTCAAGATTCATGAAGGAAATGAATGATGACAGCAAAAGAAACTTGCAGGCCTCTCTTTGTGTGGGGAAGCTCCAAGCCACCATTGCAGTGAACAAAGGTGCCCCTCTATCAGGCCTCTGCAGGCAGAGCTGGAACTGGAGCAGCCCAGAGTGATGGTGCTGAGAAGTTGGTACAATAACAAGGCAAAGCAAAGCAGAGCCTAACAGGATGACAGCACGAGGCACCAAAAATAGGTGGCTTTTGTATGACTATAATAGCACCACCTGCTTTCAGAACGTTAGTCATCCTGTAAATGTGTCCATTCCAGTGAATATCCTTGAGGGAGTTGACACAGAAATCCATAGAAACGAGGCGCTGAATCCGAGCAAAGGGAGAAGAGCAGGGATGCGTGAGGCTGAAAGGAGCTGCTGGCGGGGGAAAGGAGCAGCCTGGGATTGCGTGTGTGGGTGTGCATGGGGTAGCAGAGAAGTTTGCATGCTCTTGAAGGGAAGAATTTGTTTCCTTCTCATCAAACCCCAGCCCCTGCTGCTTTCTTTGATTTTTCTCTAGCGGGGCCAATCTAGGCACTCAGTGATGATAAATAACCCAGTATTACAAGGTGACATGCACAGTGACACGATAATACGGAGAGAAAGAGAAGAACCCAAAGGGACATTGTTTCTGTCATTTATTTCCCCAGTGTGCTCCGCAGCTCAGGCAGTTTGGGACCCCCATCCCACAGCTCCATCCGCAGCCTGGCGAGGGGCCCGAGGGGAGCCGGGCAAACCTCGCTGGCATAACCAGTCCCTTAAAATGCTGTGTTTTCCCTGTGAGCTTTGTCTGACCTTGGCAGGATGATTCAGCCCTGTTTTGATTGAGGGCCTTTTGGGACCTCGTGTTTGATCTGAGGTGAAGGGGTCGCTCTGCATGCCACGATGTCACGATACCTGCACTCGGCTGTGACTGCTGCCATCCCCCCGCCTGGCCTGGGGGTGGTCACACCGCCTCCCTCTCTCCCTCCCTCCCTCCCTGCCTTTCCTGGTTAGCAGCTTTCAGCTTTGCCATCGTAACAGGGTTTGGTTTTTTTTTTAACATTGCGTTTCTGTGCCGTTTCCTGGATTTTGTCAAAGCAAACGGAGAGCAGGAGAGGTGTTGTGCCGGCACGCATGGAGCACCAGCGGGGCTGAGCCCTCGGCTCCCCCGAGCAGGGTGCTGTGCTTGGGCTCACAGAGTAGCAGGTTGTCGTTCTCTGTTGGACCAACATAAGGAAAGAAAAAAAGGAACATTTTGCCAGAGGGTTTTCTGGCCATTCACTGCTGACTAGGGATGTTGAGGCGTGGGGATCTGAATCTGTTTGTGGCTCTGTAAAGAGCTTTGCAGCCTCGGTGCCTGTCCTTTCCTCTCCCAGTGTTTTCTTGGATGAAAATGCAGGACGGGAGAAATGGCGTTGTCTAGACGATGACACAGTGCTAGGACACAGTCTAGTGAGATAAAAGGAAAATGGAACAGGCATACAGAGCAAAGTGATTTGCCTAAATCTGCACAACCAGATCTCCTGACTCCTTCACTCTCCCTCCTGTGGCTTCTCCTTAGGAGATGAAGTTGATTGATTGAAATTGCCCTTTTTACTGATTACCATTTTAATAATCTAACCCGTTATGTCAGAAATCCAGCATGAGGGGTGGTTTTTTTGATGCAATCTGTTTGTTACTTGCATTTCGCACAGGTGGGCACCAAAATCAGACTAGTTGGATACTCTTTTTATTTACATTTGGGTTTGTGTCTTTGCCATTCACGTGTAGTGTGGTTTTACTGCTGCAGCTGCATTCTCATATGACAGGGGAATATTCTTGTTACAAGGAAATGAAAATTAAAAACAAAAATGTCCCACTCCCCACCCATCCCAGGGGAAAAAAAAACCCAAATACAACAACAACAAAAAACCCAATAAACCAATCTTCGAAAATAAATCTTGATCTCATAGGTCTTGGGCAAAATCTCTTTGCATATCCATGCTTCATCTCCTTGGCAATTGTCATCCTGTGTACAGTCCCTGTTTTTTGAGTGTAGGATGGGAACTATTGCTGTCTTCTGCTTTGACATTTCTGTCTCCTCACCGCCCTCTCTGCCTGTTGTTAGTTGCTTCTCATGCCACATCTGACTGGTTTTCAGTGTTGATAGGGAGTCTTTGCCTTGGAGTTTTACATGACTTACACTTAACTGACCACCCCATTCCTCTGAGGTTTTAAATAGGTGAATAACAACCCGGCTTCATGCCCCAGGGTTCTCACTCTTGATGGGTTTTCCCACATGCTGTCAGCCTCAAAATAAATAATACCTGCAAGAAAAAGGGACTAAAATCATGCTAAATCTGCTCTTTTTGCTGAGAGCCAAACGGACTAGTGGCTGGAATGCAAGAAGAAAGGATATTCCTATTCCCTGCTCATTTGGCTGACAGCGTAATCACTCAGAGTAATAAATCTTCATTGGAAACTTAGATGAAAATGGAAAAGGAATGAGAGTGCTTTCGGAGAAGAAGCTGGGAGGGGGCTTTTGTCTCTGCTGAAGCCCAGCCTCAGAGGGAGAGAAAGAGGGCTACAGAAACCCCTGCTGCTGGGTGCAGAAAGGGCCTTAGTGCCCAGGGCTGTGCCTGTTGGCTTGTCCCCCCTGGCCCTGGTCATCCCCCAAGTCCTGACCTGTGCCCTCTGCTCCCCGTAGCAGGGTTTGAGGAGCAGGGATGTGTGTCTGCCAAATGCACCTGAGCAGCTCGAAGGGGCACAAACAGGGGCCAGGAATAAATGGAAGAGATCTGGAGCAGCTGGCTACCTGCTGTGCTTGCTCTGTAACCCTTCAGGAGCCAGCACTTTCCCACAGCCCCATGAGCAAACAAGGACAAAAAAAAGCAACCACAGAGCTGAAACATTTTATTTCCCCCGCTGGGCCTGCCAATTAACCCTGTCAGGAGCTGGAAACCCACAGTGGGCACATCAACAGACAACGAGCTGCAGAGGGAGAGTGCTGGAGGAAGGCAGTGCAGGGATCCAATCACCTCCCCATAGCCCTGGAAGAGCTGAGCTGTGGTGCAGGGACAGTGGGAGCCGGTTTGCAGGCACCTTCATGCTTCAGAAACTGCTGCAGGGCAAACAGTGATGCCGAGCACCAGCTCCTGGTGGGATTCTGTCTCCTCACTCCCTGACTGCTGTATGTCTGTGTCTGCAAGTGCCACTGTTCTTGCTCATCCTCATCCTCTAGTTGCTGTGTATTCTGTGTTGGCTTTGCAGTACATTTGGGGATGTTGAAGAGGCTGGAAGGAAGGAGGCAGCAAAGACTTCCTCCTCTCCCAAAGCTCCCTGTCTGCGACTCATACTGCTCCTGATCTGCTTTGGTGCTTGGGTCTTTCTGTTTGGGCAAGCTGATTGCCTCTTCCTTTGCTCCAGGGAGTGGAAAGTTTGAGCTGGACTTAAAATAATGCTAACTGTGTGAGCTGGATGAAGCACAGGCCACACAGGATGTATTTTGTTTGTTCCTTATTATCAAGTGCCCCAGGTGATGTGTAAAGAGCTGGGTCAAGATGAGAGACAGTGAGCAGAGTGGGATATCCTTCACTGTGAGGATGATGAAGAACCGGCTGTACATTGGGGCTGTTTGGTACCTTGGGTGCAAGTTTGTGGAAGTCACTTGGCTAATTTCCTCCCGCATCACCTGGTGTGTTTCTACTGAAATCATCAAAGTGACACCAAAGATGAAATCTGCCCCACAGTCACCTCTGCAGCTTTTGGATCAACAAAGGACGCTGGCAACAAAGCAGAGAGGCAGGCACAGTGCTTAATTAGCATTGCTTTGACTCCTTTCTGCAGAAAGAAATCCTTCTCTCCACTTGTTACTTTCTTTGGGAATAAAAATCAGGTGTTGCCCCATCTGCTGTGGGACTGGCACAGTGGTCCTGCATGTGGGTACGGGTGAGACCAGCCCTGTGAGCCCTCTTGTCTCCCTGGCCTCACACCTCATCCCACACGCTTCCCAGCTCCCTAATCCTCTCGCTGCTAATTGCCTTTGGACACCGGTGGCTGTGAGGGGGTGACACGCAGCGCTCTCCCAGCCTTGGCAGAAAAAGGCGGCGCGGCTGTGGCGGTGAGGAACAGCTCAAATGGAAAAAGAGGGGCTGTTTTGGAGCTGAGTGATGCAGAGTTAATATTCTGACTCTTGGGCCATGAAATCGATCTTCCAGGTGAATTTGTGGCCTCTTGAATTCATTTTGGGCGCGACACGCACCTCAAATGGAATGGGCTGCAGCTCTTGACGTCAGTAAATGCTTTCTGCCCTGCAAAAGAGCACAGCTTGGATTTCATCTTGTTTTTACACCTTCACTTCTCCTTGTAAGGCTCATTGTCACCAACGGGTCTGGTGTCATCCAACTGCGGCAGTGAGACCAACACTCTGTGCTGCAGAAATTCCCAGAGCACAACACTCGGCAGCTGCCAAAGCTTTCTGCTGGCACCTGCTCAAGGCAAGAGAGAGAGAAATATCACTTTGTGTGCCTCCTTTCATTGCTGCCCACCAGGAGCCAGCAGGGACAGCACTTTGCTTCTCTGCTTGAGAGACACACAGGTTAGATGAGTGAGGCAGACACCTTGAGCCTTTGTGGCCTTTTCAACAACCCACGTCCCCTTTTTCCCATCCCACTTCTTTCCAGCCAGATTGTAGCTGCCCCATATCACTGGTCCCTGGAAGGCTCAAGAATGGCATTTTGCTGTGCTTCTGCTGTTTCTCACCTGCCAAAGTCCCTCCTTTAAATGTCACAAGTCTAATTATTTTGGGTATGAGAGCTGGCAATGGCTGCATTTGGGCAAACAAAAGGATTCTTTCAGCAAGGCAGGAAGGAAGATGAGATGTTTCTGGGGGTTATGGGGATAACTCTCACCAACTTTCTCCATGCAGCTTCATTCCTTTTGAACTTGTGGGTATCTGCTGTCTCCTTGTCTTTCCATCTAAACTGAGATACCAAATGTACTAAATCCCTTCTTTATGGAAGAAATTCTGCAAGTTGAGAATATCAGCTCTTGTGCCTCTCCCTTTTCCAGCCAGCTCAGCTCTGAGCAGTGGAGCAGACAGTTTGAATGACAAGAGGAGGCATCCTTAATCCAGATACTACACAAAGTGCATGTGGGGGAAAGAGTGAATGTAGTGCTTGTCAGAGCCCAGCAATGAACAGTCCAAACTGCCTGCAGGGCACAGAAACAGTGCAGGGAGCACATTGTGCTGGCCCCTTGCCTACCTGGAGCTAAACAGGGCCTTTCTCTGCAACTGCCAACAAGGGGTGGGGGTGGTTGTACCTGCCTGGTGCTGGTTTGGTGGGTGCTGTGCTGGCCTGCGGACCTGACACGGGCACACAGCGTGTGCAGAGTTCCTTGTCAAACAAGGTCATCCTTTCCCCAGTGCTCCAACAAGCAGCAGGAGCAGGATTGTACCCAGCCTGCAAAGCTGGTTGTGATGGCTTCCCCTTCCTCCTGCAGCAGCAAATTGGCAGGGCGACCTGAGAAAGTCATGGAGGCCCTTGTGCTGTCAGTGAGCTGCACAGCTTCTTGTCCATCTTCCCTTAAACCTGCCGGGTCTCCCTTTTCTCATTCCCTGCTGCTCATCCCACATTCTCCCCTGGTCCACAGACTAAACAATGTTTCTGTGCTCTGGCTCTGCCACATCCTCTCTTTTGAATGCTGTCTGGTTCTTAATTTCCTTGATTTCTGGCAGCAAGGAGCTCCCCAGCCCACCAGTGTACGTGGGGAAGCAATCCCTGAGCAAGCCCTCCATGAAAGGTCTAGTCCTGCCTGGTCTGGGCTCTCTGTAGCACTACACACTCTGCCAAAGCTTCATCTTAACTGTGCAGAGATAAAACTGAATCAAACTGGGAGGTGTATAACTTCATCACCACAAAACGGCTTTACAATGCCTAGATACAGTATGAAGAAATATTTTGTTGTATTTATTTTAATTGTGTTAGGGAAGAGATCTTTCCCTCTTAGGAAAGTGGTAGAGAAGGTATAGAAATGGGAAATAAATGTTCTTTTCCAGTGCAGAGAATGTAGCCACCAAAACAGCTGGTGTGCAGCAGAAAATTCAGGCAATGAAACTACCCAAACTTGTTTCCGTGTCCCACTAGGATGAAATGCACAAAAACATAATAAAAGGAATCATGATTTAGCAGTTAAGAGTGAATCAGATAAAAAACCCTCTTTCTTCCTAGTGCTATTCGCTGCACAAGGCAGAATACGTGGAGGTTAATTATATTTCAAAGTCGGTGCTCTTTAGGGATGGGCCAGTTTATTAGGAGAGGCTGGAATTGTTAAAGACAGATTTTCTATGCATCAAAACAGTTCATATGAGGCTCAAGGCTTGGCTGGTCTGACCTCAGGCAACACTATGCACTTTGATAAAGCTTTTAGCGGCAATAAAGTTTTACTGAATAGTACTAAAGATGAATCAAACTGGGAGACATAAGGCAGAGGAAATTCTGAAGTATTCACTCAGTTTTTGCAGTCAGGGCATCAAGAACTTTCTGATCCAGAGGGTGCATCAGGCTGTCTTTAATAGCCACTGATCTGTTTGTGATTCCCAAATTAGTATCTAAATATTAATTAGAGTGCTGACTCAAAGGTTAGGAATCTCTAACGAACATAAAAATGTAAGAAGATGATACAATAGCTTAAAACGAAATAAAAGATGACAGTATTTTTTCACTGGCTCATTCCGTAAGAGAGGGCAAGAAATAAACATATAAGCAATAAAAGGAACAATATTTTTTGACCAGTATTTTCTTGACCTCATATGGAAGGCTCACTTGGTAAGATGAACACCCAGGATTTGGAGGGCAGATCTACAGCGTTTCTTCCAGTCCTGCCTTGGTACTGCAGCACTGCTACTCCTCCTCTGGTTCAGAATGCCCCTGGATGGCCAGTGCCCCCCAGCCTTGGACTACGTCTTTGTGGGGGCATTTACCAGGTTCTATGTGTCCTGCAGCAGAGGAATGTGAATCCTCTTGTGACTAAATGGGTGACGCTGGGTCAAGAAAAGGTTGAGTAATTTGCAAAATGAGAAACATCTTTTTTGAATTCACATTTGGGGTCTACTTTAATCAGGGTAGTGTGGAGAAGTGGGGGCTCTCTGATAGACTTGTTTATGTTGCCCTAGGGATGGGGATGTTGAGATATGATGGTTAACTACTGGGAAAATACAATGCCTGACATCCATTATGTTCCCTTTCTTTCTGATGTGGTCTTGCTTGCTGCTTTGTGACTGAATTGTTTTAGGAAGAAAAGGTTTCCATCCTCTCTGGATATCTCCCTGGATGTGAGACACGTTTCTGTGCAAATCCTCTTACCTCCTTTCTAAACTTTTGGGAGTAGAAGGCTCTGACAGTGGAAGGGGGACACTGGTACAATTCTGCTAGTCCTGCAAGCCAGAGGCTTTTAGTTTGGGGTAAGAAACAGGCTTGTTGGCTGTTGTGCTCAAGGAGATGACATCCATAAAGAGATTCAAAATGGAGTTCAGCTGCACAATCACAACACCTTGACAATGCTGCAAGCATTTAACTTAGAGTGGCTAATAAAATGCCATAACACATAGTTGGTGATTGATAGACTGCCCCAAAAAGGGGCTGATAAGGAGTTCTCACTGTGTACACAGTGTTCTGTTGTTCCCGGGCTGATGCAGTGTGCACTGAAGTGAGGAACAAAATTACTATGAACTGAACATTGAAAGATCAAACCTTTGTGAAGATTAGATCCTAAGTCAGCGCTGACTAAACCTTGCTTTTTATTGTCTCTGAAAGTTGTATAATCTCAGGGAAGAAGATAGGAATGGCTCTGAGTTCCTTTTTTTGTCCATTTTATGATTGCTTGCTCTGAACTGAGGGAAAAAATGAAACATGTTTCCTTGACTACGGCACTTGTGATGTCATCTGTGTTGTATTTTTTATTCCCTCCCTTTTAGGTTCCTTTCTGAACTCACCCTCTTTATAGCCTACAGTAGTCCTATAGGCTTTCCTGCTGCTCATTTCACTATTGCAGCATGGATCACTCCTCTGTATCTAGGTCAGCCATGGCTGGGTAGTATATTTGCCAAAGCAATGTGCAGTCTGCTCTTAATGTCTGAACTGAACTATGGTATTCCAAAAGGTTACTTTCTATTGCTTTTTATGAAGATGGAGGACAGTCTGGAAAGTTTTGTTTTTAAAATAAGTTGATTCTGGCTGTTTTTCAAGTTTAGGCTTCATCTCTGTAGCCTGCCCTGCGCTGCAGTGAGATCACTTGGCAAGCTGGCATGGGCAGGGTTAGAACTTGGGATAGTTCTCCCTCAAAACTGGCCTCTCACTGCCTTATCTCCTTTCAGCTTCTGATCATTTGGAACAGCCTTCCTTGCAACACATTTGGGTATGACTGGACTCAATCTCGAGGCAATGACAAAGACACCTTCTCTCTAAGACGTGGCTTTTGTTTTGGAGATTGTAATTTCTGTACTCCAGGGCTGCTCATGTAACACAGCAGTGAAATTTCTAAGCAGGCCTTGCCAGAAGTAACTCAGAAGGCACCCAGAATTAACTGTAGCCCCTTTCCCTCTGGCTCACATAAAGGTTACTGCGTTCACTTACAGCAAGGTCTTGCCTGTGCTTAGGCTTTGCAGAGTATCAGCTATGCAGGTGGTTTTGCCAGCTAAAGACTTTGCTGTAGAGATGTAATAATAGACACAGGTCCATTTGGCTGCTTTTGGGGGGTTATCTTTAAGCAACCTGAATGTTGCTTTTTTTTTCTTTCTGTTCACCGTGATTTCTTTCCTAGCTTAAAAATGCATTACATGGCTGTGCCACCTGGCTTTTGTGTGAAAAAGGCTGCTGACTTCCTGCTGTAGCCATTTTAGCCTCCCCTTGCTACAGTCCAAGGCAATTCCCATTTTGTCCTGAGATCTTGCAAATAAATTGCATTGCTTTTGCATTTGTCAACATTAGGAGCTATTTGCTGCACCTTGTCCAAATTACCCAGCAAAGCTAAGGACTCTGTAGAATTTCTTTTCTTGCTTTTTTCCTTCCCTCTCCATGTCCACTTCCCCAATTCTGTGCTGTCAGCAGGCTTAACCAGTTTGTAGTCAGCTTCTCGGAGCCATTTATATAAATTAGGCTTAGCAGGGGTTCCAAGGATCGTGTGGCGATGAACATTACTTTGCATTTGTTGACTTTAATTTTCTTTTGCCGTATGTTGACCCAGTTCTAGAGCAGATCTAAATTGTTGGATATTTCTTGGCGGTGTTTCTCACGTCCATTACACGGCCCCACTGGCAACCGCAGGAACTCTGAGAACGACCTGGCTTGAAGTCATTTACACAGCCTAAAACTGGAGCAGGAAGGGGCAATACTCACTGACCTAATTCAGTGGGTCTCGTCGTTTAGGTCTCTTAATTAACAATGACTCTGCTTTGCTGTTCCCTAGCCTGATCACTATCTGTTCTCATTTGCTACGCTAACTCCTTGCAAAGTTTCTGCTGAATTTGCAGCTTTCTGTGGAGTATTTAGCCAGGCTGCCTAAATAAGCCACAATAAATTGTAGGATGTATACCTTGCTCTTTGATTTACTCCCCTCTCCTTCCCAGCCAAGGAATCTTTTACAAGTTTTTTGTCATCACTTCTCAACCTTAAAAAATTAAAGCACTTGGATGGAGATCAAAAACCTGTACTTGTCTTCAGGATACTCGGTAGTGACTCTGTAGTAGCCAGAAATACTTTACCCCATGCTCTCTAGGATCCCACGTGCAGATCCATCTCTCCAGGACAAGCCCTCGGTGGTGGCAGCAGCCCCCGTCACCCACGGGCACCACTGGGCCCTCTGGAACCCTCTCTAGACTGGGAAGAATTCACAACCCCCCATTTCACCTTATCTGGTTTCTGAATGGGTTCAGGAAGGCTACAGGGAGCCTGACACAAATTGACCTCTTCCTCTCACGTCCCTGCCCAAGAGGAGAAAGATGATCATTAAAACGATTTCTTTTAGGGCTCATTTAGCCCATTGTTTGTAACACGTGCTGTGGTGCTTCTGGCTGCTCCAAGCTGTATCTAGCAGAGCTCCCAGGAGAGAGAAAATCATGGATGTGCCCCCAGGTCTGCTGTAAATTTAACTGAGTTGATCATGTCTCTGTTTTTTACAGCTTGTCCAGGACTTTTAATGTTTTTACTTAATAGGAATGGACTGGTCCTATTCTCTCAGCTTCAGGGCCTTTACTCACTATCAGTTTGGAGCAGCTGCATTTATTTGCTTCTGGGTTTAGGGGAGAGAAAACCCCTCTTGGAGCTCTCCATGGGATTGAATATTTCCATGTAAATTGTATCTGAGGGCATTTTTTGGCCCAGTAATTTTAAGGACAATATGCTGAAATTAGACTGGCATGATGTTTTTAGAAAGGCTTTTAGAAACCACAGCATCCTTCCATCCTGCCTCCCTGTTCCAGCTGTTGAGCAGGCAGGAGACTGAAGCAACTGAGATCCCTGCTTTTTGACAGAGACAACATTTTCTAGCCTATGGATGCCACAGCACCCAGCTGCTGTTTGCCAGCCTGCCATGTCACCAGTACACATTTTTAATCTGTGCACAACTCAAGCAAAGCAAAGCAAGAGAGCTGCAGAACTTGTTTTGCTGCAGTGTTGGAATAAACACTGTAGAATTGTGCCTTTGTCCATCCAGCATCTGAAAACAAGAATCCTGCCCTTACTCTTCCGAGCAAAATGGCTCATGTGGGTTCATTGCCTTCTCCAAGGCACCCCTGGATTGGCAAGGCAGGCTGCCCATCCTCCTCCTATCCCCCAAAACTGGGTTTCCAGTGAGACAATCAGCATGTTTCATTCCTCCAGGGAAAAGACAACCAGGGCTGTATTTCAGTACACTGGGAGCCTCTTGAAAAGGTGAGGCCCCTTCTGTTAGTGCCGTAATGGAAGCGAAGCCTAAAGAGAAGAAATGTGACCATTTCAGGGGCACAAAGTCATCACATTTCTGCTGTTACATTCTGGGAACAAAAATAGCAGGGACAGGTCCCAGCTGCCGGCCACAGCGTGTTTGAAAAGGTTATCAAGACATTATAGCATGTAAACAGCAGAGCTATTAGCTCTGGGCTGTGAAAAGTTTCTAACCTTCACCGCGAAAACCTTAAATTATTTTTGAAGTGTTAATGAAAGTCAGCTCGCCAAAGATGGATGTGGAGCATGGAATTGCATTAGACAAATGGCAGGAACATTTTAATAGTTATTGCTTTGAGAGCCCCCCTCTGAGAGGATCCAAGGGGGTTGGAGACCAGACACTTTCATGAGCCTTTTTTTCACAGGGGTAAACAACGTGTGGTTTATATCGAGCGATTCACAGAAGCAGACAGACATTGTGGGTTTGTTTAGCATGTGTTTGGGGATTTTTCTTACCTCCTTCAAAATCTTGGAAGTGCCTAGCAGCTCAAGGGTGTTTAGCATAGCTTTAAATCTCCTGCTACCCTCTTCAGCAAGGGAGTCTCAGTCTGACCCTGCAGGTGATGGTACGTAGGTGTAGGCTGCCCTGTCAAGGAGCTGACTCTGGAATGGGTGGGGAACAGCCACAGGCAGAGCCTGGGGGCCATCCAAGCAAATTAGCACACCCCCACCCAGTTCAGCAAGGGCAAAGTTCCTCTTGTGTCTTTATTTTATGGGTACATGCTACCGAACAGATTACATATGGAGATATAGAAATATATAGATAAATCTATATATATTTATACATGCACACTAGTGCACAGCACTTACCTGTGTATATGCATATGTGTTTTGTGCAATTGTATATAATTCAATTACTTAATTGCTAATTAACTCTAATAGGCACTTGGAGAGAAAAGCTGCACAGAGTGTGCCCTTCATCCAGAAGTGCCTGTGTGAGCTGCCCCCTTTCCAAGGAACACGCAGCCAGAGTTTAACATTGCAGCATCACCCCCCAGGCTGTCTCAAACAGCACCCTAAACCACAGGTATTGCATGGGCAATGTTTAGGTTGGGAGGGATGAACCTTCAAAGATCAAGGTGTCTTGACCCGTTACAAAGGTTCTCTTCTACCCTCAGTCACATTGTGACTGTGTGCATATATTTTCATTATTTAGTTCATATTAGGAAAGCTGAATCTTGCTGAGGCCTTTTGATTCCATGAGGAATTTTTACAAATGCTCACTTGGGCCACAGGGGTATAGTGAGTGCACAATTCTCTGCAGGATTGGAGCCAGGGGAGCCCTGTGTTGTGTTGGCACAACTGTGCTGTGCCCTGGAGTATCTGCTAATGTTTCATGTTAGAAGATCAAGAAAAGAGGTGAATGTGCAGACTGCATCTGTATTTAAACACTGGGTTAACTGTGAGCAGAGACAGATTTCAGCTGAGTCCCCTGCACTGAGCAGCACCAGGCCTGGGTGAGGTTCTTATCTCATTTGGGCTCCTTCTCTGAGATCCATTTGGTGCTTTTTGCTTCCCTTACACAATTTTGCAGGCAGAGCCAATTTTATATGAAATACTTACCTTTCTTCCAGTCACTTTTTACTGTCAGGTCAGATATTTCCCCTCTCCTCCCCTTTTTGCAACAAGGGGGAGAAACAACCCTTTCACCAGCTCCATAACCATTTCATGCATAATAACGTTTTAGGCTTTTATTACTCTGCTGAGACAAAGCAGGCTCTGATGAATTTCAATTCAGCACAGAATCGACCATGCTACAGTATCCAGTCATACAGAGGAGAAAACCTCTCTCCAATTCTGGAACAGGTTGAAAGACCAGCAACTGTGATTGTAATACCAGAGTCAATAAAGCTTAAAGCTCTGTCTGGCTTCCCCACTAAGGAAGGTGAAACAGAATCTTCCTACCCCCTGCAAATCAATTTTGAAGCCATTGCACGGTGATGACGTTCATCGGCATTTTCATTGCATAAATGTGGACTCATTTCTGTGCTGAGTGTGTTCAGTTAAAGGGACCCCAGCAGCCCAGGCAGGCTTTGCAAATGAGTTAATTCCTGCCACTGCATCTTCTCCTAATTCTTGCTTCAATGTTTTTGAACTTTTACAGTTACGAGTTCCTCTTCATTATTTTGTTTTTTTAATTCTCTCCCTGGTTTCTCTGTGCTTGCAAGAAAAGCTTAAATGAAAGGGAATGCACCAGTGAAGCTGGAATCTAGCATTGCCAGGTGTATTTGGGAGCCTTTTAAATTTTTTTGAGTCTATTTTTAGGTCTGCATACAGTTGCATTATTAAGCTTTTCTCTCCAACTGTGAAGCCTACAATTGCATTTTTAAATGAATGCTGGGGAAATCTCAAGTAATCATACAGCTCCCGGAGCCTAGACTTTTACAGGAGATTCCATAGCCCTGAAAAAACCAGCAATTCTTTGCAAGCTTGGCTTCATAGCCTGGGAGGAGGAGGAGTTGGATGAGGTGGCAGCTCTCTTTTGGATTGTGTGCTCTGCTTGAGTGGCCAGACTCCTGAGCCAAGCAAGTGAGGTCCCAGCTGGGCGAGTCCCCTCATGGACACTGCCACCGTGCAGCTCCCACACCTCTGGTTGTCAGGCCACAGGGAAGGGGGTGGCTGTGGACAGGACCTCTTGCCAGGTCTGAGTATTTCAGACTCAGGAGATGAGGCAGAGGGATGGGAAGGGCCACTGATGACTTTAGGTACCTTACACGTATTTTTCATTTCCCATTTAAGCAAAGAAAAAAGAGTGATTTTGGTGCTCAAAGTAACTCCTCTAAATGTGTGCCTGTCGGTGACTGCAGAAGAGACATTTTACTGAGTCACTGAAGGGTGCAGCTCCTTATGGAGTGTGAGGATATTGCAACCAGCTGGGAGAAGCTGCCTTGGACTCCAGGCTCTCTTTCTACAGAGGGCTTTATCCATCCTGTACCTGGACTTGTCCCACCTTTGCAGTGTTTGGTGCAGTGATGGATGTTTTTGCATCCTTGCTCATGCACGTTCATTGTTCCACTGCATTCTCCTTCTCTGTGGAAAGCACTGCAGCAGTTTTCCAGTGGAGCTCTGTGAAGTCAGATATTGCACAGGACAGGCAGAGCCTGCTTTGATCAGCCAGGCATTAAATTCACATCCAGGCTAAGCGAAACCCTCCCTGTGTTATTCTTGGAATTTGAAGTTAAGGCAACATCCTTCTAAGTAAAGTGGCATGGAAAACCTTTGTATAAGTGACTCAGGCAGCCAGCAGCAACAGCTTTCAGTTTGATTTGCCTGGAAAGATTCCTACAGCTATTTGGAGTATCACACAAGCTTCTGAGGAGAAAGATTTGGGGGAAATTCAGTGGAGGCTGCATGTTTTTCTTCAGACAGCAACTGAATAGAAACTGTTTTCTTAAAAAATTTCCTTACGTTGAGCCTTTTTCCTATGAAATGCAACCATGGTTAGCATGGGATGAGTTCTCCTCCTCACCAATAGTTATGTAAAGAGTTTTCTGCCCCGTGGACCTCTCCTGAGAGTTGACTAATGTATTTCAGGAAATGTCATAGCACACTTCTGAGGCAAGGGATGATGCTTATTACTGTACTTAAAATAGATGAACTGAGGCAAAAGACGGGTGAAGGTTTTTAGAGGCATTTAAAATACAGATGAGTCTCTCCCAAGACTTTATAAAACACCTAGGGTTTGAACCTATTTTAATTCCAGCAGTGTCCTAGGAATTCTGACCGCTTCTTAACTGCTTGTGGAGGTTTTAGCTCTGTTTTTGCACTTGGCCCAAAGGAATCCATGGGATAACATTTTAGGTTCAAAAAACCCATGTGGGCAGCCCAGATATCTGGGTCACATATCGTTGCCTTCAAGTCCTGTTGGAGGCTAGGAAATTTTCCCTTATTTTGTTCCATGCAAACGGAGGGCAGCAGGAAGATGGTCCTGAGACCAGGAATGCCCTCTGCTGCAAGGAAAAGTTGCTTTTCGCAAGGCAAGCACTTGATTCAGCACCTCGTGCAGGCACCTTGTCAGTTCAAATTGAGCTTAGAGCACCTCAGCTGAGGAGAATTTGGCACCACCACATCTCCTTCCAGTGCATCATTTCATGGTTACTGTTTGGAGTGGGGAGAGAAAGAGATTTTAAGAAATTAAATTAAAGGAATAATAAAATTACATAAAAGTTTCCTGAAGGGTTTAAATATGCTGCTCTTGGCAATATAGCTTCATTTTCTGTTTAATCCTTGCTTTGCAGCTTTTTCAAGGGGTAAAATCTGTCCCGCAGGGTAAATTTTCCACCCCACTTGTATCCAAACCTCTTGACTCTATTGACATTCATGTCTTCAATTCAAGCCCAAATTACAGTGGCATATGCCTCCATTTAGTGATGGTGAAGCTAAAAAGGCTTTGGGATTTGGTTTAGCTTAGCTGAAACATATCAAACCTTCTCCCAAGTGATTAGTTCTGGAGCTACTCAGGAGGATGTAGTTTCTTAAGGAGTGTTTATGTCACTGTGTTTTTATTAACATCAGAAATGCCTTAAGTCCCACCCCATCTCTTTTTGTGGTTTCCTTTTTCCTTTGTTTTCTGACATCAGCATGGATGTGCAAAGTCACTTTGCTAAACATGAATGTTTTCAGGCTTGGTAATTCTTGTGAGGAAAAAAAAATAAAAAGGAAAGGATGAGAATGAAGGAGCTGTTCTGATTACAAAGCCAAAGCAACCCTAGCAAAGGATGCTCTACTCCTGAACATGAATGACATGTTTTTGGCAGAGCCTAAGCCCTCACACCTGGGCAAGCCTGCACTACAACACTCAGAGAGGAGGGAAAATGGTTTGTGGATTTGAACAGGTTTAGTGAACCAGTTCAGTGAACTCTCAAAATATCTGGTTCTCCCCTCCCAGCTGTTTGGCTGGAGTCAGACGTGGCAGTGCTGGCTTGGGTCAGCCTGAGGAGTCGATGCTGCTCAAAGACAGAGCTGGTCTTTCAGCCTGAGGTGTTGCCACAAATCTTCTTACCGGTGTAATTTGTTCTGAAACACTGGAGGGCCCAAGGAAACTGTGCTGCTGAAACACTCACAGGACTGGGAAGGGGCCTGGGGACAAATGTGCCTTAGCAGAGCCATGCTGTGATTGTGTCATAATGACATCACTGGCAATATCATTTGGTCTCAGCCTTGACCCAGCAGCTTGTGGTTTCGTGCAGTGCTAGTCCTATTACCTACCTGCTTTCCTTCCCTATTTTCTGCTGCCACATTGCAGTCTCCAGTACTTTGGAGGAACAGCCTGTGCTTGCCAGCATTCCACCATATTCCCTGACCCCCACCTCCTTCCCTGGGATCACCAGGTAATACCAGCATGCATTAGAATCATTAAGGTATTAATATTTAAGAGTATCAAAAACACCACTGGGCTGCAGTGGGCAATAAATCATCATCAACCTCTTTATTTTGTTTGTGTTTCCATAGAGAGATGGGAGCATCAAGAAAACAAATTCCAAAACTTTCATTAGTTTTTATTTCATATGCTAGGGACTTGCTCACATTGATGCAGTGGGAGATCCCCAATGCAATCAGAAAGCCTCACTGAGTCCAGGAGGGGGTGTGCTTAGAAGCCACCATAATCCAGAGGAAGCCTGGAGTGTTCCAGACATTACAGCAGCATTCAGTGTCTGCGTCTGCTGCTCTCTGTGGATAGAGGGAATGGCAGAGCAGAAATTGCCCTGGAAAGTAATTATTAAACGGTTTCTGCTGATCCATCTGAACAGCACCGTTTGCTCTGAGGCAGCCACAGTGGTGGGACTAACTCAGGCACTTCCTCTGCCAGTGGTTAACTTTCCTGTCAAGCAGATAAGAGATCCCTGGGGAGCGTGGTGTCCTGCCCACCCTTCCATGGTGGGCACTTCTCCCTGCTCAGAACAGAGTGTTTCACACTGCCCATCCAGCATGGCTCTGTGTCTCAGTCCAGGGCGTCTCACCGCATCCTCCCAGGAGAACAGGTGCTTCTCACATGCAGGGGACATGGGAATTTGAAATCTGGGAGGTACCCTGGAGATGAAAAGCACTGTGTGCCCTCCCCTGCTCCGTGACAATGGCAGCTGTGACTTTGCTCTGATCAGAGCAGTTCTTTCTGGCTGGCAGTGCAAAAGCACCGAGCTGTCCGTCTAGCCATCACTCCGAGCCTGCTTAAATTAATATTAGCTCTGAGAAATAGGTAATTATTTTCCTTGTTTATTTGGTTGCACCTATAATTATTGCTTTACCTGGTGGGAGCCATAAGCTGTTGTAATTATGCTTCGTTAAAATGCTGATTAATAACGGCTTGCTTCTGAAAGGTGTGCTGTGGGACCCACTTTTCCCTGGCTACACTTATTAATTGTAATGTAGATCTATGTACCTATCTATTAACTCTGAGCTAATATACACAGAAATGATGCTAAGATCACATTTCAGCACCTGACTTCGACTCACTAGCGCTAGGAAGACCAGAGCTCAAGATATTTTTCCTGGTCAAACAAAGACTCTTTCTGGCTGTGAATCTACTGCACGTTTCCAAACGCTTCTAGAAACAATAAGGTGAAAAAAATGGTGTAAATGTGCCCTATCTAAAGAGTAGTATTTCAGAGCTCCTAAATAATAACCTTTATGCTCATGAATTGTATTGCTCTAGAGAGGAAGGCAAATATTCTTTCCATTTTATACATCAGGAATATGAGTTTTGGAAAATGATCCACTGGACTATAAGATAGGTAGATTATATGTGTTTATTCAAGAGTACAGGCTATATTGTGGTTTAATTAGCCAAATCTTACTGCTTGAGCTTCAGGTTGAGAAGCAGGATTCCAGCTAAAACCTGACTTCACCAGCTACCTGGTAACTTTTGCAGTGTTATTTTAAGGTACCTGCTCCTACCTTTGCATTCTCTTTTGTCCATGAGCTCTGTTATCAAGATGGGGCAGGACATGAGAAATCTTGAACCACCTTGATCAAAGTACCACTTTTTCCTTTGAGGCAGAACCAGAATGTGCCTTCAATCATTTGATAGCAATTGTTCTTTACACAACAGCAGAACAACAGTTAAAATGCCACATCATTTGAATAATTGGATTTTGTCACCTGTATGCATATGTGCTGCAGAGAATGTCCTGCCTTAGTGTCAGCTAAGCTAAATGGTACAGAGATTGAGGATATTTTTGTGGGGGAGAGTTGAGGATCGGTATTCCTTGTGTTATTGAGTGATTTGGTGGCTCTGAGATTCAGTATTTTTAAAGAAATAGTATAAATGTTTCTATGATATCACCCTCTTTCCTAAGGGTACCTGCCCTTGAGGTTTGAATCCTGCAAGGCTGGTAAGCTTCCTGACTGATGCCAGCCAGAAATGAATACAGATTCTTTCCTTCTCTTTTTTAACACCTGTTCTGTTGTGAAAATAATGCAGGCAGACTTTGATTTGAGAATTCCTTAGTCCCAAAACAGTGAAGGAATTCATAGATAAGGTTCCCATTTGGGCCATTTCTAATAACATGCATTAATCAGCTATACTGTTCAGAGAAATTTTTTGCTTTGTCTGGGTTTCCTAAAGGTCTTCTTTCTCCTAATTTTTCTTGAGTGAAAGGTAATAGCTCAACCCAACCAGTACAGTGTCCAGTCACAACAAAGCACCTTTTAATAATTATCCATTCTTCAGACTTCATATCAAAACCTGCAGCATATGAGGAGCTCTGTCTGTACAGAAAAAAGGGAGCTGTTGATGCCAATGAGTGTGTTAAGGATGATTGAGTGGGCGAGACCAGCCAGAGCTTAATATAAGTGAGGCAAAGATTCAGTCTATAAGTCCATGAGATTGAGTCTATACATCTTCATTAGTGCTTTATGCCTTAAAACATGGTAATGGTTTCAAGAGTGAGCACTGTATTTGTGCATTAACTTTTTTCACCTCCGAACACCTTTTTTATACCCACTTTGCCTTGCCCAGAACTGATACTGGGATCATTTACTGGGCTCATGTAGACAGTGGTCCCAGCTTTTGTGTGTTCCCTGTTCCTGACTTCAGTTAGATTTGGCCATGCACTTACCTCATTACAGAGCCTGTTCTGCTCATGGGTTGTCTCATTCAAGGCAATCTCATTAACTGCAGTTGGATGGCAGGTCTGATACAGGAGCTAGAAATTAGGACTGCGGAGGGCAAAGGTTCCCTTCTGTCATAAATAATCTGTTTTCCATCAGCTTGATGGTGTTTTGATTCAGGTCCATTTGCTTTCAGGATTTCTCTCTTTTCTCAGACCTGAAGAAAGGATACTATGGGTAGAACCAACTGCTTTGTATTGAGTGTTTTACCCTCAGCCTCTTCTAAGCATAGGCTTCATTTTGTGACATACAGAATGGTGAAGCCCTCAGGTACCTCTCTGCCAGAGAAATGCTGATGGTTTGGAAGTCAGCTATGTACCCAAGAAGAAATGGAGCTGAAAGGCCCTGTGGTGGGGAGATGTGTGGCAGTGTGTGCAGTGGAAGGAAAAAGCTTTGTTTTTAGAGTTGGGACACTGTGATCTTCCAGGTGTGGGCTGTGCTGAACAGCTCAGTTCTGCATAGAGGTGGTTTAAAGTAAATCAGTGATTTACCACCATTATTATGAAATGTCATCTTTGTCATAATCCTCTCGACTTGTCATGCTCGCAGAAGATGATGGTTTGATTCCAGAGCTCAGGCACTACTTCATGTTGTTTTGATCAGAAACTAAGGTTGAGCTGGTCTAGAACTTACAGAGAAACATGGCAAATGAAGAGAAAGTTTGTTTCTGAACACAGACCTTGCTCATTTCCAAGTGGACTTAACCTCTAAAATAGAGCTGATGCGTGATCTGAATGAGTGGAGACATTTGGGTGTTGCAGATACACCTTCAAATCTTAATTTGGTAACTTGAATTCTGTAGTCAAGACAATGACTGATGCCAGCAGTGGTGCTGAGTGCTCCTCCACTCCCATCCACTGGAAAAAGGGGGTTTTCAGAAATGTGGAGGATGATGTAAAGTATGTGGTAAACTTTGGGATTGCCAGGAGGTTTTGGGGTCAAATCCCTCGGCAATGTGCAGTTAACTGTGATGTAAGAGTGTCTGTCTGCTGAGAGTCTTGCCATTTTCGTCTTTCCTGCATAAAGGGAAGGGTGGTAAGAAAGGGATCTTTTCATTCCCCTTTCTACGAAAATGTTCATATCAGCCAACACCTCTAATTGCAGGCCAGCTGATGTCACTTGTGGGGCTGGCTTTACTTTTCCTATTAATCTCTTAAAAACTAGCAAAGGCCCTTCAGCCTGCTGGCTTGGTTTGGGAAGGATGTGGTGCTACTCACAGCCATTTCCAGCTATGGTATAAATTATTTGGAAAAATTGATACTACACATTTTAAGGGNCCCCAAGTATTTTTAGGTTCTGATTATACAAATGAATCATGCAAGTGAGTGTTCCCTGCAATGCCACTAATTGATGGGATGCTATACAATTGCATTGCAATAACAAAACACTTTCAGCCTTTGAGAGATTAGTTGCATTGGCCTGGGATTAAGAAACCTTTGAAATCCTGAATCTAAATTACCATTCTTTTGACTGCTGTTTGTGACGCTAATTAGCTGTGTTAATTGGATGTTTTGATACTTGAAGAGCAGAGCAATCCAAATTTTTTCTTTTTTTTTTTTTTTTGGAAAGCCAAAATTATTAATGACTTTGGCAAGGGAGCCAGAGTTTATTTTAACGCTGTACACTTCCATATTCCACTTTTTGTTTTAGGTTGGTGTTTTTGTTGGTTTTTAATGTTGCTATTATTATTTTCTTAAGCACTCTGAGTGAGTAATCAGCGTAGGAGTGAATAGTAAATGTTTGAATGTGCTTTCCAACCGAGAGCTCTGATGCATCGCCGTCTCCAAATTATTGAACTGCTGGAGAGAAAATATGTCCAAGCCAACATCATTTGCATTGTTGGAGAAGTGGGGCAATAAAGGGGGAGAAGTGTGAAACAGATGAAGAAAATTGATATGAAGCCATTTAGATAGAGGAGCTTCCTTTATAATGGCATGGTGGGTGATCTAAAAGGAGCTCAGATTTAGTTTCTCCTGGACTGTTGCATACTCACTTGCTGTTCTTGCATCAGGAACCATTCTGGCTCCCCAGGCTCTGGACCCAGAGAGGAATTTGTGTAAATATTCACACGGGTGTTCAGGAAGGGTTAGAAATCCTTCACCTCACAGGATCAAAACTCAGTATTTGCTTCCAACCTCTGTTCCTATCTGTGACTGTACGGTCTTGATTCAGTTCCGAGAGACAGAACTTGGCAACGGCCTTTTCTTCTTTCTAAGTTTAAAAGAAATAAGAGAGCCAGACCCAACCAAAAACAATGAATATCGACTAGAGGAACTGTGTCATGCTTTTCTTTGAACCCAGGCCATGCTGGCTTGGTATTTTGGAAGCACAGACATTTGTGGGCTGGGCTTTGCAGTTCAGGTGTGGAGTGTTGGGGTCAGATCCTGACCCTTGGTGCCACCTGGGTTCCAGCCACGTAGGGTCAGGTCTGAATGTCTCTTATGGATACTGGAGGCATTTAAGGCATTTGGCTCTTTTCTCCTGCCCTCTCACAGCCCTGTTTCTTTCACAGGCACAGAATTCACTCAGTTACATTTTGTTGTTGTTGTTTTTGGGTTTTTAGTTCTAGTTTCAAAAGTGTTGTCTGAAGATTTGCATCCAGTTGGAGTGCCATCTGGATGGGACAGGACAGAGAGACTCAGCTGCCTCTGAAAAAAACCCCTGAAAAACATTCCAAACTTTAATGTGTAATTACAGTGTGAAACAACAAAACCCGGGCTCTGCCAGCTTCTTGGCAGCTCTGTGCTTTGGCCCTAAGGAAATTCATATTCCAGGGGAATTCAGGGAGTCAGTTCCTGGGTGAGCAAGAGGAGCGAGACATGGTAGGAAGCTGATGGATTTGATCTCTAGGGCAGGACTGTTTTTTCCATGGCTTTCAGTCTCCATCTGTCAGTGGATTCATGTGCTGACACTGACAACTGCTTTAGAGGAACCAGCACCTCCTGCCTTGGTGGCAGCCTGCTGGTGGGAGGGCAGGGGACAGGGCTGCAGGCGTGTGAAATGTCTCCAGGGGAGGCTGGAAGCCACGCAGAAGTGAAACGGAGCCAGGTTCAGATGTCTGCAGCCGAAGCACTTCCAAAGCAGGATAAACAATACAACATTTCAGCTTTTCACCATGAAGAATAATCAGCATTTTGTTTCCAAACAGTTTTCTAAAAACAACACGAATGCAGGAAGGGCATCAAAACTGTTCTACAAATACTGAGCTTACATGTGAAATCTTTTTGCGAAATCCTTTTGCAAAATGCTTTTCAAGGATAACTTCTTCCATCCCTCTCACAGCAGCTCTGGCAGCCAAGGCAGGTCTGTGATGGACTAACACTTCTGAGGGTCAGCTGGGGATGTGTCAAGAGTGAAGGGCCATATTTGCTTGAGGAACTCTTGATCTGTCTGGCCTTCCTAACCCCTTGTGATCCCAAAGGAAGTCCCCATAATAACATCAGTGTGATTTAAGGGGGCGTAATAGTCCACACCTTACACAGACAGCCCAACTTGCTCTTCCCCAGCATCAGTGCAGACCAGGTTTGGCTACACATGCCAAGGCTGCGTAGGAACCCAGCTCTGAATGATTTTCCAGCCCAGGCTGGGTTCCCCAAATGGCAGCTCGGGGGTCTGTGGTGTTTCAGAGGGCTCAGCCCCTGCAGACATTGTGGCCCTTGCTTCTGACACTTGGTATTTTGGGTGAATGCACCACCTACAATTCACAGAGGAAGAAGTGACAGCACCTGAAACCCTGTCCTGCTTTGCTTGTGTGGAGAAATATCCTGTGCAGGACTTTGAAAGTGATGCCCTGCAGTGCACTCATTTTCAATCAGACCTTGCTTTGCAAATGGTGCTACGTCTGAAATCCATGGAATGTGCTCGATGCAAACATTTGCAAGCCTAGCTTTCTCCTGAGAAGAATATGCCTTCCTCCTAATTAAGGCTGGTTGTCTACCCAGCTATTCCCACTGCTGGCTGCTAGCTATAATGCCCATTGTAGTGTGGGTGGAAAATATGCAGTTTTCAAATCTCATTTATTCCATATAGTATTAGATTCTCTCATGAACAGGCTGCTCATTCTCTGTGAAAAAAACAAGCCAAAATGCTCTGGGAACAGCGTGGTCTCTGCCCACACTTACGGATGAGATGAGGGGACATTTACCTCAGCATCCCTTCTCCTCGTCAAGCTCTACTGCTTCTGACTCCCACAGCCTGCACCTTTTTCCTTAATAGTTTCCCTATCCCCGGTCATCCCGCCACATCTGATTTGGTGGATTATTTGACTGTGTGGGTTATCTGAGGATTTATTCTCCCAGGCTGGTACTCTTAAATGAGTGTGAATTATCTGATATGGGGATTAGACACGTGAACATAAAGTAAAGGCTGACATGGGGCATCCCAGCCCACCCCAAAATGCTGTCTGTACACATGATGATTATTAGTGACTCATTTCACAGTAGCCCCTTCAAGCCATCACCATTGATTCAAACTAATGATCTGAGAAGGAGTGTCACTGGCATTTCCTGGGGCCAGCCAGTCCCAGCAGTGGCTGAGGTTTTCATATAAAACCTCTGAACATCAGTTAGCACATCCACGTCTTTTACTGTTCCTTGGTGGGACTGGGATCATTTGGTGAGAAAGAAGGATCAGAACACCCAACTTTAAAATTTCAAATGATTGATCATTACCCTAAATGCCTGGATAAGTCTTACACCTGACTGGTGTTTGGAAACTCTGCTTAATTTTTCCTCCAAGCCTTAATGCGCTAGAAGATGTTGGCAGAGATTCCTGCTCAGACAGACTCGGAGGCTGGACTGCAACTGCAGTTGATTTGACTGATAGGAGGGGCATCAAGATTGCTAAAATATGGGATTCTAAGAAGAGAAGATCCTTCACTAAGAAGCCATTCTTTCTGGTGTTTTATACCACTGCACTGGCTGTGGATATTGTTGGGATATTGCTGTTTTCTGGGAAAGCAGATGACAAAAGCTGTGTCGTAACCTTAGCTCTGATTAGAAAAGAACACACACTTCAGAAACAGCCACAGAAGCTGTAGGCTGGGAATAATCAATAATTGCTCTTTTGGCAAATAGATGACCCTGTGGACTCACAGCAAAGATTTATGGAAGGCAATGTGTTTTTCTTATGAAAAAGAACAATGAGGGATAAAATGGCTGTTCCAGAACTGTCCTCAGTATATAACAGTGGCTGATTTACACTGAAATTCTGTCCTTTCCTTGTGGTCTATTCACACTGAGTATGATGAAAGGCAGGCTGAGAGTGCTGTGGGAAGAGTTTGTGTGCACCCTCTCACACAACAGGTCTGGGGATGCTGTGACAGCTGCCAGGGGATCCCATTGTACAGGACGTGCAGGCACATCAACTGGTTAGCAAGGGAAAATTAACTCAGGGGCTGTAAAAGGAGGAATGGATGTTAGGCATGAAGTAGCAGAGAGCCCTCATGATGGGAGACTGGAGTTTTAGACCTTTCTTCAGACCAAGAGGAGCACAGAAGGCCAAAAAAAACCAACTCTGCTCTGAAAACACTAAGCAGGTCCCTCTGCTAAAACTGGTGTGGTCTGAGGATAAAGGAAGTTTCCAGTTTTCATTTGGTATTGAATTCCGGAGCTGGCTGTCCTAACAGATACAGCTGAGCAGGGGGAATCACCTGGTGCTATTCCCCAACTGAAAATGTTAGACAGCCTATTTGCAGTGAACGCTGAAATGCTCTGACTTTTGAACCATGAAATGTGGATCACTTGAACACACACTAAAGCACTGAAGGTGGCTGGAAATGGCCAAAGCAAAAGCTTGTAAAATGTGAACAAATATTCATGGGCATTTGTTTGCATTACCCTCCGATCTCTGTGAAGAAGCCCTTTAAATTTCATTTTGAAATCCTCTGGCAGTGTGAATACCTGTGCTTTAATTTAGTTTGCTCTAGCTCCCAGGAAGCTCTATTTCCAATAGTGATTTGAACTCCAAATCCTAGCCCGATTGATCTTGTCTCACCTGACAAGTCACAGTTGCTATTGTTTCAGTACCTGGCTTGGTGCCCAAAAATGTACGTGTTTGTACAGGGGTATGCCTTGCCATTCTACTAAACAAAGCACTACAAATAATAACAATAATAGTTTTCACTTTGAAAGGGCTTTATGACCATCTCTGATTCCAGCCTCACGCTGGCTCTGTACAGGGTGAGGCCAGGATTTATTCCTCTTTGGTTCATGTTGAAAGGAACAGATTTTCCTGTGTGAATTGGAGCCCCACTTGTGCTGAGGACGGTACTGGTGCTCAGGGATGGAGTCTGAGATACAGCACAAACGAAGAGGGGACAAAAAAGGGTTTAATGCTCTGATTTACAAGGATAGGGAACAGAACACAGACAAAAAAACGTATTTGTCTGTGGGATCATGAGCCCTTTCACAAGAGGAGTCCCATACGTCAGGCTGCAGTGGGAGCTCCTTTCAGAGAGATGGCAAAGCCTGGTGTGGCAGAGGACAGGACAAGCTCTCCTGTTCCATGATCCCACACGCTTCCTGGCAAGAGAGACCCCAGTGGGACTTGGCAAATAAACCACCTGTGAGCCAAACTGACCCTCATTTAGACTCATTTTACAGAAAAGTGGTTGATTATACCTTATCTCTGTTTCTTTCTGCACTGCCACACGCAGATACAGCAAAATTGAATGTATTGTAGGGATGACTTTGGTTAGCTGAGTGTGCTGTGAGCTGAAGTGATGTGACACCAAGCACCTGGGATTTACTGCATCTCCACCCTGTGCACAGCCCCCTTTGGAAGTCAGGCCCTGTGTGACATGCCTAAGGTCACTTGGGAAGTGGGTGGCAATGGCAGGAACCAAACCTGATTTACCCAAGTGTCCCAGGTTACTGACCTGCCCCAGCACTTCTTTCTGTTCTAAGGAGGATCTCCTGACCAGAGATGGAAAAGAAATGTGTTCTCATCTATTTATTTATACCAGTGTAATGCAAAACATATTTAGCATGTGTATAACTTGAAATAGTAATGCTATTCCACACAGGAGTGTATTGATTTGCAGGGAAGGAATGGTACTGTCAGAATATGGAGCTTTTATCCCATGGACTTATTTTCTGCAAGATGTCAGGCTGTGTAATCCTGCAAAGCTATGAGCCTGGCTGCCATTGGAGAAGGCTGACAGTTTTTCAGTGTTTTTTTTTAAGATCTCCCATCCCCCATGAGCATTTGTTCTCTGTGTGTAGGTGGATTGATTGCTAGGTAGCTCAGTAAATAGGTTGGGAAAATAATACTTAATTGACTTGATATTACAGGTGACTTGAAGGAGTTGGGAAAACAATGTCAATTAAACAGTGCAAACATATGTATGTATGTCTGTGGATAATGTTTTTAAGTGCTTTTGAAGGCAGAAACTCCTATAATTTGAAATGCTGTTCAGCTCAGTAATGTATTTAATTGTTTGTGTATGTGTGTGTAAGTGGTAAATGGAACTAAAGCTGCGGTTTAATCAATAGCTTTTCCATAAATCTCATCTGAAACAGAACCCTCCTCAGCAGATGTTGATGGCTGAATTTCTAAGACAGAAAGAGACCTCAGTCAGATGTTACCTGTGATTCTGGACCTCTTGTGTGCTCAGATTTCTGCATGCAGCAGCTCACAAATGAATACAGCAAAGTGTGCTCTCTAATACCAGCAGTGCTTCGGATCACTTCAGCTGATTGAATATTGCATGAGGCAGCTCCTGGGCATCTTTATAGCATTTTCTTAGAACTGCCTGGGCTGTAGTAGAACTCTGCAATCCAAATAATACGGCAGCCTGGCTGTCCACAAAACATCTATCATTTGCTCCTGACTAAATATGTATTTGTGTTAATTTAGCATTCAGGACATCTCATAACAGACCAGGATCCCACTGTGCTAAGTGTTGTATGAACGCCGAGCAAAATCTGTGCCCTGCAGAGCCCGCAGCCCAAGCCTCCATTAGCACCAGTGAAGATGCCTCTGCTGGTGACAGCAAACTAAGTATGCCCATTTCTTTTTAGGAGGGTTTGTGCTACAGCGTTGGCTCCCAGGTTTTGTTAGTAAATCACTCGTAAATGCACACTCACTTGTTATTTATCAGTATTTGCTGAGTGCTCTGGACAAAAAATTACCAACATCCAGCTTGTTAGAGAGCTGCTCACAGTTGACTCTTTGTTGTGTAATGGAGCAAAATAGTCATACGAGGTATCTGTTCTCCCATCTGCACAGTGTTAGTTCCATTACAGACTTATTTTAGGCAGAATAATCAGGCTTTTTCCTCATCTTAATTGCCTGAGTTACAATACTGCTCAGGACTCAAGAGGAAACAGGAGCCCTATTGAGCGATGCCAGATACAAACACTGAGAGAAAGACCATCCTTGCTGGGAAGGCTGTTCAATTTAGATGGACAAATGTATTATGGGAGAAGAAAAAGGCAGGTGCAAAGTGAGATAGGAAATAAATTGCATGGCTAAAACAGAGCTGTGTTTCATGCCTGCCAAGGCAGTGCCATTTCCTCCCAGCCACTGTCTGGAACTTGAAATCTCAGCTGCATCACTGAAGAATGCGCTGACCCTGTACATTATAATAATAACAAATAAATAAATAAAGACAAACCCCTAGTAAGCTAGCAAAAATAACCTGAAACTTTCATTTGAGAACATAATGACCACTCAGATTTGTTAGTATGCATTTCAGTTAACTCTACCTGGTAATTCAATTACTGATGGAAGAACTGGAAAAAAAAGAACTCCTTTGGTAGCTGTAGTACCAACTACTGCCCATAACTTATGGAGATCCTGAACCCTTCTGTGACTTTAAAAGATTTCTTGACCTCTGGCCCCATTGTTGCCTTTTATTTTTTGGGGTTTTCAGAAAGAGGTAAAAGGCCAGACATGAGCACAAACACATCTCTAGGCCCATCCGACAGTATCCATGTATAATTATGCATCCACATAATTATGCATGTTTAGATTAAACACATATTTTTTGGGGACGCCTAACTGATTAATCAATGTTTTTCGTATCACCTGAGTTTCTGTCACCTTCAGGAACACAACACATTCTTTACAAAAGCATCAGCTCTTTTGTGGAAATCAAAATAGCAAGTAGTATTTTCACAGCAGACCACACAGTGATGAGTTGCATTTGCCCGCTGCTTATTAAATGGTAAAGCTTCAAGCTGGCCTCAAGTTATCCCACCTGCTCCTCGGTATAAATCAACACTGCAATAAGCTACTCTCACACTGATAGAAAAAATGTCCCCGCTTCTGAGGCGTCTCTGAAAGAAAGTATTGGCTCTGAAAATGGCTGGTTACAATCAGATTGAGCGAAAATTGGAGTATAATAAAATACTGAAATTACATCTTCCTTGCTTCCTTTTATGCATGTCAGGAGCGAGTCAACACACTGTATTTGCTGGGTGCTTTTCCTGCCTCTGTCAGTGCAGTGATATGTTAGAGAGACGAGGACACAGAGATTTTTAGCTTCTATGCAGTATAAAGCCACTGAAATAGCACAAGAAATGTTTCCCTGAGTGCCTACACCAAGCAGGAGAAATAAATACCAGTCAGAATTGCTCCAAGGGCCATTGACTCTGTATACCCCCAGGGTAAACCAAATGTTTTCTTGGGTTCAAAATATCTGCAAATCATCCTCTTTTTGTTCTCTTTATTCCATGTTCCGGTAGAAACCAGAAGTAAGAATGACCATAAATATGTAAGAAAAGCCCACCTGTGCAACTACAGAAGTGGGACATGGCAGTAGTTGCTTTTTCAGGAGTTTCCATGAATCCAAAATGTTGACAGAAGCCCATCCTTTCACTTCTCCAGACCCCTCCATTAAGCTGTTCTGACCACACAGAATTAAGTTTATGCTTGCTGGAGTAACTGTCTGTCTTTCATGGACTCAGAGGATATTGAAATAATTCACTGCTTCTTTTTGTACTGTTTTTTTTTAATCCATATGCCCTTGGATTACAGGATGTGTAATACCAAAACCTGACATCAGTGTTTGGTGTTCTAGCAGCTCCCTCTCTGAGCCAAATTGTGATGCAGATATAATGATCTTTTATCTCTCTGAACTTCTCATGCAGACTTATTGCTTGTCATTCTTGTCTTAAAGGGGTTTTATTTTGTGTTAATCTAAGCTGCTGAGTAATTACTCATACTTTAATGCAGAGGTAGCCCCTTATTAGTTATGGGTAAAAGATCCAACATTTTGGATCACTTGAGAAAAGAAGTATTAGTGCCTTTTGTAAGATTCTTTCAGTCCATGTGTTTTTCTTGGAGGAGAAAGGGGTGTAAAATGTAAGGTGTGGAATTTCAGAGCATGCTGTGAAATTTAGAGGCATCACCTGACTCAAAGGAAAACCTGTCTAAATCCCTGTACCAAATCCCATAACACTCTGTTGTCAGGCTATTGAGAGACTTGTTAAGCCCAAAGATAGAGGCATCTAAATGAAGAAACTTAAAAATTAGAGAAACCTATCAGCTTAAGCATATCAGACAAAATTTTGGGGTTTTTTTCCTTGCCTATTTTTGGTTTTATACAGTTTTTGGTACCTAAAATCACTATTTAAGTAATGTTCTACCTTTGGCATTTCTTAAAAGAATTTAATGTCTCTTTCCCTCCAAACTACTCTTGTTCAGTGGCACATCTGTCTCTCTCCTACAAAAGAGATAATGTTTTGTCCTTCTACCTAAGGGGTTGAACACCAAGACCTGGACACCAAGAGGAGCAGCCCAGGTCTGTCCACTGGTGGTCTCTCGCTTCTTAGAATCGTTTTATTCAGCCAGTAAAATTCTGGATGCAGTATCACAGAGGTCTGAGCAGTATCAGAAAATGGGAATTGTCTTTAGGGGGCCCACCAGTCGGTCCCAGTCTGGCAGAGATGTGTCCCAGGGTTCTGCTGACCATCTAACTCGTGCGTTCACTCTGAGGCATTTCCTCATGCATCACATAGAAGTTTAAACAGAGCTTTCCTTTGTCTCTCTTTCACTCCTGATCTACTGCAAGCACAAAACACTCAGCCAGAGGTGCCTTTCCTCTCACTTTTGGGCTCACAGTTCTTTGTGCATTATAGTTGCAGACAGGCAGGAGCACGAGTGGGGAGTTTCTGACCATATTTTTCCAGTGGACATTCTCTGCAGTCGTGCTTTTCTTCTCTGTGATTAGAATTAATTATTGCTGCTTCCCCTCTGCAGCATGAAAGAGAGGAAAGCTGAAGGGATCTGTCAGTGGTGATTGAAAACAAAATGAGAAAACATGGAAAAGAGGACAAAATTGGTTTCAGAGGCCAATGGATGTTGAGTGAATAGTTGTGCTACTTGCTAAAGAAGTTTCTGTCAGTTCTGTGTGTCCCCCTCCCCCCGAAATCAATAACACATCAAGCAGTCAGTCCCCTGAGCTGCACAGTGTGCACACAGCATGGAGATAAAAGCAGATAAGAAACTACTTTTGCATGGAAAGTAAATGTCTCTGCATCGGACCTTTTTGATATATTTGTAAATTCAATCCCATTTGCTAGCTTTATTTATTTATTTATTTATTTATTTATTTATGTATTTACTTTGTGTTTTTACTTTTGGTATGTATTAGTTTTACTTTCCCCCAGACTGCTTCAGCATGCCATGCAGCACAGAGCCACTTGTGTCCCAGTGAGCTGCTATTTCCATATAAAAAGTAGAGCGTTTTACAGTCAAGCATATATTTTTAACACTGGGGAATTTAAACTGCACTGTGTATTTGTAGAGGCTGCTCAGTGCAAGAGCTTCCACTTGAGAAGATCAAACAAATTGGAGAAATGTTCTGAAAAAAAAAATGAAAGAGAGGGAGGATGCAATTCAGTGAAAGCAAAGCAGGAATTTATACACACGCAGGAGGAATTGGCTGTATGGATTGAGGCAGGAGGCAAACTAGTGATGAAAAGGGTTTGGGAACTATCACCAGCATGACATAAATTCTGTTGTGGGGGGAAAACCAGCATTCTCCCATGGAAATAGGTGCTGGAATGAGCCCTCTGCTTTCCTCAGCATTTGTAAGGTCACAGACAGGGCAGAGAGGTTAGTTCTGAGTGTGGATTTTTTTTTTATCTCCCCCCAGAAAAGGGTGGGTCAGGAGAAGAATAACTGCAGAAACAATTGGAGATCTGGAAAACAGGATTTGAGTGGAAAGGTCAGTAGGACTCAGGGTCATTTAGCATGGGAAAAAATCAGACAGAGGGAGAGCATGGTTAAGTGCCAAGTATCCTGTGTCATGGGATCAGCTCAGGACCAGCAGAGAGGGGAGAGAGCTGCTTGTTGAAATCCCAGCACCACCTTGTACAAGAGCTGACTGGTCCTGAGGTTTCCCATGCAGCTCCAAGCCAGGCAAGGCTCTGCTTCATGCCTAAGAGCTGATGGATCCACAGCCCCAATTGCTGGCTCTGTTTATCTCTCTGAGTGTGGTGCAAATCCTAGTTATTAAAAATCAAGAACAGAAAATCCAATTCTAGATGTAATATCAGTCCAGGCCCAATTTTGAGTAGGTGAAATAAACTAACTTCAGACACCAACAGATAGTTGACTGCTGCACAGTAAAACAACACAATTTAGTACAATTTTCCACAGTTGACATATGTTGATCGATATAGGACTCAGAATTTAACAGGCATAGAATTTCAATTAAACTGAATTACTGAAGAGTATAGTCATCACTGTGCTGGGGAAGAGGTGCTCTGGCAAATGAGACAGACAACCACTCTTTTTGCATAGAATCAGAATTATTTGGGTTGGAAGGGACCCTAAAGACCACCTCGTGCCAACTCCCTGCCATGGGCAGGGACACCTTTAGCTAGACCAGGTTGCTCAGAGCCCCATCCAGCCTGACCCTGGCATGCTGTGCTGAATTAAAAAGTGAGCGTTAGCTTTCAAAATTAACTGTTAACAAAACTGTATCATTAATTTCTTTTTCATTTCATTTTTCTTTCTCACCTTTTCCATCCCTCTTGGGGCTTTGAAAAGGTTGAGCACTGATTGTTTCTAAACTGGCGGGTGCTTTGTTCCACAAGCGGGCATGAAGCAAGATAAGCAAGGACAAGCCCAGGTGGGTAAATTCCATTTGGCTCACCTTGCTGAGGCGCTTGGCCGAGCCAGTGGAGGGCACAGCTCGTGGAGCACATGGATGAAAGGCCTCGTGGAGGTCCAGCACAGCCCTGCTGCTCACTGAAATGCACTTATGTGGTTCCCTCAGATTCCCTCCTGTTGCTGTCTTCATGCCAGCACTGATGCCTTGAGTTCAGACCTCACTTCATGGGTTTGTCTGCCCCAGTGTCCACTGGCTGGGCCATGAAATTGTCACAAACACTGACAGAGAGAATCCCCCTGTTGTCACTTAGAGGTGCTTCTGTTCTTTACAGAGAACAACTTGTTTCAGTGAGGTACATGAGTGGATTTTGACTGAGGTTAAGAGGCAGGGGTAGCTCAACACAGCTACAAGTGACTAAATTCAGAGCTTAGGAAGCTTGCATCATCAACAGCGTCCTCCAGCCGTGGCAGCAGTGTTTGCCCAAGCTGAATGAGAACGTAGCACAACAAGAGAGAGAGGGACTGCTATTTACCCTGCTGCAGCTGGCTGTTTCAGGAGGATTTCTCCTGGATACCAGGAGGCAGGTTTAAGTTTCCCTGAAGGAGCAGGTGCTTTCAGCTGCCTCCAACTTGTTTGGCTCTGGAGAGCTGCTGAGTGCAGGCTGTGTTTTTGAGAGGACAATACTCTCAAATGCAATCGGTGTGAGACAATTTCTGTGTTTCTGGGCTCTTCACTGAAACATCCATTACCAGCCAGGTCACCAGGGTGTAGGGAAAGACTGTAACTGTGCATTCAGAGGTGACCCAGTGTCTCTAAGTCTCAGCAGGTCTGACTGTGCTGTATTTGAATGCTCCAGAGAGTGGCTGTGAGATACTGTGAATGGTGTGACATATACAAGGAATTGCTTTTATATCTTCTGATGAGAATGTTTCCCATGTGTGTGAATTTAGTGCTGAATTAACAGCCCCAAAAATGTATCCATGGGAGACCTTACCCATGCCACTCTGCCGCAGCCCTCATCTGGTGGAATCAGATTTAGAGGTGAAAAGTAAAGACTTCTCAGTAGCCCACTGAGTGCCTTTTTATTCTGTGAAAATATGCAACAAGGCCGCTAACCCCTTCAGCAGGTTTTGTCTTGTGGACACATTTCCACTGGCAAATGGACCTAAGACCACCACATTCCCTTCAGCTGCATGATGCACATGGTGGATTTGCTTTTTCCAGTGATACGTGCTCCAAGCTGACCTTCTCCATCATTTTGCAGTGCCCACCTGACCTGCTTGTCCCCTCTAAAGCCCAGGCCCAGTCCAGACACATTTATCAGCTTCTTGTTCATGTCCATTTGGAGACAGACCATCTTCACCTGCAGCCTTGGGTGTTTTATAGAAAGCGAGGTTTGAGTTTGTCTCTCTGGATGCAGGTGAGCCTGCTGGAGTTCTAGGACCTCCTCTCCATTCTTGATGTTGGTCATCTGTGAGGGAATACTGTCCAGATCCGTAAGAAGGCCTCTGGCATCTCTCTGATTCCTTTGCACACAAAGCCTCCTGTAGCCAAGCGATCCTGGCAGTATCTGTACTTTAAATAACTGTGCTGTCTTTTCTCTCTCACGTGCTTTCTCCATGGGCTCCTCCTCTTTGAAAATTTAGGGTCTGATTCTTCTCATTTAGAGGTAACATGACATTTCCATCGTGCTGTACTTGTAGCTCTTCTTACAAAATATCATTAAATTCACTTCTCTGTGGCTGAGGACACCTCTTATTTACCCAAGAGTCCTCAAATCCCTGCATTTGCAAACACAGTAATTATATATTGTTTTCCCGTTAGCTCTGTCAGGTTCAGAGCCTGGCTGCTGGCACAGGGGCTGTGCTGCTCCGTGCAGAGCAGCTCACTCCTGTCTCACCTGCTCCAGACAGGAGCAGACAAAGCCTACAGAAGCAGCACAAATTTTAAGCTACACCAGGTACTCTCTTGTTCACTCTGAGTTTTCTGTCTTCTATGGCTTTATCAGGTATCGGGACCTACTTGAATCCTTCTCTGGGTAGAAAACCACTTTTTTTTAAAAAGTATCCATGACTACTGTGAGAGTGGTAAATCTTTTTGAACAGGGACCCAGTGAAATCATTCTGGATTCCACAGTGGTCTCATGGCATCAAAACATTATTCGGGTCACACACACCTCAGGCAGGCTGTGGTTTCTGTCAGCTCAGGAGCAGCACGGGGTGGGCTGCAGGTTTAAGTCTGGTGGTTCTCAGGTACCATCTGTCAGGTGTGTGTGGCAGTGGAGTTATGGCAGTGACTCCATCACGGCCCTAACCAAGGTCAGATCACTTGAGGGAACTGAAGCTTTGGAATACGTGTAGAGATTAAAATGTTTGCTCATTTGGACTCTTGTTAGAGAAATATAAAAAAAAAAAATTATCAGTGTACATAAGGTATAAACCAATTCCTCAAAATTCTGGTTTTCCTGCTGCTGAATGAGGACATTTGTTAGTGACACTGGGCAGGATCAGTGAATCTCCCATGCTTCAGTGGAATATCAATTGCATTTATAGGACATCCCAAAGAGGATGGTTCTAGTACAGAACAGATTCTGTCTGGACCAAGTAGGGCCTTGCTCATTTTACAAACTGCCTATAAACAGTACTATTAACTTGTTGTTGGCTTTGGGGTTTTTTGTTTTGGGGTTTCTTTTTAATTATTCTTTCAGGAATTAGTGTTACTTCTTTTGCTGTCACTAACACTTCTGTCTGTGTGAAATAAATCGAGAGGAAACACAGTCACTCTGTACAGCATTGCTCTTTTCCTGCTTTCTGCAGTACCTGCTAATTAAATGGTTGGTTTGTTACATTTCTCCTGTTGTTTGAAATATATTTGTGGGGGGAAAAAAAAAAAAAGCCCAGCCTGGCCACAAAGACACAAACCTTTGCTGAGAGAGCCAGAGCCATGTGGCCCATTGGAGCTTGCATCTTCTGGGTTTCAAATTCAAGATTCTCCTTTCTCACAGGAGTGCAGAAGGTCATACCCAGTACTTGAGTTAGAGATGGCTGACCCCAAAAATGATGCTGTAAGGCAAGGAGGGAGCTGAGGTGCTGGCAGACCAGAGCAAGGTTGACACTTGTGAATGATCCTCTGCCCTGTGCTTGCTCCAAAGATTACAACAGCTCTTTCTTTTCAAGTAATTACTGCCTGGGTAGAAGCCTGATCCAGGGCCTGCTGGACACAGAGGAAGGCTTCCCACTGGGCTGGACTTGGATTTCCTCATTCTTTTGCTTGTGAGTGTCTATTAATGGAGCACTCAGAAGAAAAAGAGGTTGATTTCCAGTTGGCAACTAGAGAAACTGCCAATTGTTGGCTTTCAGGCACCTGTGAGGATAGAGCTGTGTAGGGACAGCAAAAGTTAACTCCTGTTGACAGTCAGCAGCCCTGCAAATGGTTTTTGGTAACGTTGGGGATAGCCAAAAAGAATGGGCAGATCATGGCAGGTCAGCACACCAGGAATGGGTATTGTTGCTTTGGTCTGGAAACTGACAATAAATAACAAGAAGGTTTGAATTTTAAAGGGAAGGTTAAAACAGAATTGTTCTGCAGCCCTGTACAAATTTTGTGTTTGCACACGTTTGGCAAAGCCAAAGGTTGAGCCCTGAGGTCACTGCACACTGATGAGAGGGGAGCTTGCCTTGGGGAGCACTTCTCCATTCTTGCACTTCCACAAATCCATGGATGAGGTGAAAGGAAAGGATAAAACATGTTTATGCTTAAATCTGTGGTCCTTGAGTAAAGGTTATGTAAACATCTCAGAGTATAAAAGTGGAGAGGAACTATGTACTCACTGAAACAGACAAAAGGGGAAACAGTTTTGTGTAGAGAGGATGAATATTTCAAACAAACCTGTACTCTCCCTAACAATATCATCCACCCTCTTCTAAACGCTATTGTTGGGTAAGCTCTGCCTTGAAATCCTTCAGAAATGCATCCCCAGGAATCTCTCCCAAGAAACCTGCCCTGCATTCCTGGAAGCACCAGCCTGTTCTTTCTGTCTTTTGCAATGGACTAAGAGAAAAGAAGGGTCCAGTATCTGCCTGACACCTTCATCCAACCTGAGGATACCCTTGGACATAACTGGGTTTTGAAACATTTTGATCATAAAAATTAAATGAAGGTGGGGGCTAAATCTTATTTCCCACTGCTGCTGCTCTGGCTCATCTCTGACACCGGTATTTGATGTATCTAATCAGCTGATCTGTGCTGGAAAGGTTAGAAGTGAAGCATGTTCCTGTCTCTTACAGATTAGCAAAATGTTAGAGTAGCTTTGGCTTTATGAGACTTGAGGTAAATTGGCTTAGCCCAGCTAAGTGCAAACTCACAGTTTGCTGGAGAGGTTACAGCCATGGACGGAGAAGGAGAAGTTTCTTTTGGATCAAGTTTTGTTGTATAGACTTGAACTAAAGCACAGGGTAGATTTTAAACTGCGTAGTGCCAAAATATCTTTAGGTTTTGGCAAGTAATCTGGCAAAATCAAGATACTTTACAGGATTTCTGTCATCTTGCATTGCAGAAATCTTATATGACTGCAAATTCTCCCAATTTTTTTCTTAGTCCTGTGCGCCCAGGTATAGAATTAAGCTGAAGGCTAATTTCAGTGCTAGGATCTTGTTGGCCATGGATACAATGAAAACCAGAGGCACGTGCCTACTGCAGATTGAATCCAGACCTTTTCCTTCCTTCTCCTCAGGAGCCCCATTTCTTTCCCTTGCACAGCCAGACCAGACTGTCAAAGAGAAATGCTCATAATCTTCCTCAAACAGCGGCCTTTTCTTTTCCCATTTATTACTTGTTTTGTAAGATATAAACGTGATTTTGCCCAGGGGTATATTCAGTTTCTCCAGGCAACTTGGATAGGCAGAATCTGTCTGTCAGGATTCAAGGGTCAAATGCTGTGTGTCATTTCAGAGGTGGCTTCTCCTGAGCTGCCATCTGTCCCCAGATTGATCTTGCTGGGCCTCCAGCTGCAGATGGATTGACCCAACACACCTCAGAAACTTGTGCTTTTCCCTCAGCACATTGCTGTGGTGAGAGTCACCACTCAGCACAAAGAACAGTTTTCACTTATCAAGAAGCAAGACCTTAAGGAGGACAGCACAAGCAGGAAGAATTCACCTAACCAGCCTTCTAGCTTCAGCTGATTGACTTGGTTTTACCAATTCCATTTCACTGCACCTATGAAATCCATTCTTTATCCCTCCATCCTGATTTCAGTCTCCATAATCTCCACTACACCCTCTGGAGTAAGATTTCCAGATGAGTTAGAGGATGGGAGGAGAAGCAGGGTTTTGCTGGGAGCAAATGTTCTGGTAATATCCTTCCAGCCTGAGAGACAACAGAGCTGCCACCAGTTGCTGCTGATGAGAGGCAGATTCACAGTCAAACTGGCCCATCACTGTTACCATGGGGAAACTGAGTCAGAGCCATCACAGCCAATATTTTACCTGAAAAACATGTCTGACATTTTAAGAGCCTTCCTTTGTCTTTAGGAGCCAAGGTCAATGTCCATATCTGAACAATTTCCTCTGTCCTCACTTGATACCAAGCTAGACAGTCGAGGTGTAAAAGCAGGGTGTTCCTTCTCCCAGTTCTGTGCTTTGGCAGTTTTAATGCCTCCCATCTCATGAGATTTCATGGAAATCACCCTTGTCCACCATGCCTCAGTTTCCCTGTTTGTAAATTAAGTAGCTGTTTGGAAAGAGGGTGTAGAAGCAGTGAGTAACTTAAGCTGTAAAGGTGAAACAGAAAAATGTGGAGATGCCCTCAGTTCCTGGTTGTGCAGCCTATGTGACCTTTGCTTTTAGCAGTGCTCCAGGACATGTCCGTCTGCAAAGCCCCAGAGAGTCTCCTGCAAAGCTCTCTATCACCTGGACCCTGTGAGACCCAATCTGTCTCCACGCAGGATCCTCATCACTCATCGAGCTCTTAATTCCTTGGAGAGGCAGGAGAGACAATATTCAGCAGCTGGTTATTTCTTCCTTTCCCTCAGTCCCTCACACAGAGTGTCAGTTTAAAAAAAAAAAAATTGCAGAGAACTGGCCATTAGCAAGGAAAACAGTTTAGGGAAGAGACGAAATAAAAATGCAATCAATTATCTCTCACCGTGCCCAGGTGTGTGGGTGCAGTCAATTTTCAAAGTCATCGAGAATTTTAGATGAGAAAAGGGAAGCTGTTCATGGCAAATTGCAAGTGTTGGGGGAAGGGGGAGGGAGAAGGAGAGAGAAAGCAGAGAGGGGAGCGAAGGAGAGATTAATTTCCCTCTTGAGTGAGAAGTGTGTTTGAGACAGACAGATGGGCTGTAAATACTCTGAACCAAGGACAGGAGCTGAGACAAGGGAAAGGCTGGTGATTGAAGTGTGACTGTGATGGAAGTAGTACATTTCCTGGCCAAGGTGACTGGTTTTGTTCTGAAAGGGGGAGATTTCTGAGACGTGGCTGCCGCACTTCACATCAACCTGGACCAGGACAGCATATTTAGACTTGATAAGTGATATCCAGGTCCCGGTGGGGTTTTCCTTAAGGGTCAGCTTCAACTGCCTGCCTTGTAAGGGAAGTCTGAAGGGGGAGAGGGGAGGGGAAGGAAGAAAGAAAAAAGGGAAGGGGGAGGGGAAGGGAGGAAGGAAGAAAGGAAGGAAGGAAGAAAGGGAAAGACGGTCTTCTTTCCTCGTTAAAATTATTGAGCTGTCTACAAGTGGTGAGCGCGGGGAGCATGTGACCGGCAGTTAATCACATTGCTGTGAAATGTGACTGCTGCTGATAATAGGATCTTTCCTTCACTAGAATTTCTGTTTCAGAAGTAGTGATTTTCACAAAGAAAAGAGGTTGAGCGAGATATCATTTCAGATCTAGCAGAGCCTGTGTACATTTCCTTTAGGGAGAAAAACCTCCTTTTTCCTTTTCCGCTCAGCGTCCCTGTTTGTATTACTGCTATCATCATCATGAAATTTTCATTTTCACAGCCCAAACTCATGGAGCACAAATGTAGCCCAGCTCCAGTTTGCCTGCTAGCAGATTAGTTCCCATTTAGTTAACCAACCTTGTTCCAATCAATTAATCCCTAGAACCCTTAATTTATTGATGCCCCAGTCTATGCTAGCTGTCAAAAAGATGAACATCCTGTTTCAAAATGAACTGGTCTCCCTTTCTTCCAAGATGCAGGAATTATAAGAGGATGGCAGTAAATAAGCATTTAGAAATCCCTTCTGTACAATCAAAGGCAACAGCAGCTCAGAGGAGAATAAAGGGGATTTTAGCATCCATGAAAAACACTGCAATAAATGAATTGGGCTCTTGGGACAGGAATAGCAGGGCTCTGGAGCCACTGTAGGCTTGGCCGAGTTGGCTTCTTCCATCATAAATTCATCTAATGTACATCATGTTTCTGCAAGAGACACAGGGAAATGAAAGGGTATTGGATCTAGACACTTTTGCACTTTCAGAATTTGCTTGCCAGAATCTCTTCACTCCTTTTTGGGGAGCCTGATTTACTTCCACCCTTGTTCTCTGGGTTTTTGACTGGATTTACTGGTTAATCCAACATGAAACTTCTACAAAGCACACTGAAATAAGTAGAGGTCTCTCTGTTGGATTCCCTGGCTTGTAGATCAGGTGTTGCTAAAGCAGATGCTTTAGTCAGAAATAATTAGAGTTTATCTGATTGCATAAAAGAGAAAAAATTGCAGCATTTAAAGCATTGAAATGCTGAGATTGTTTCCACTGGAAAGGTCCTACTTTTTATTTTCTCTCCATATTTTAAATAGCAGTTGATACTAACATATGCTCTTTTTTGAAAACACATGGCTTGGAAAACAAAAAACACTTATAGTCACTTTGATATTAAAAATAAAATAAATTAAAAAAAAAAACAAACCTAAATTGCAGTCAGCTCGAGTGTTTCCTCTGAGCAGTCTGGCATACTCTGACAAATGATCTGCAAACAGACCCACATTTTCTCAGCTACATCAGCTCAAAATTACTTTGCCAAGCAGTTCTTGGGTGGTTGCTCAGTTGCTGGCTGTTCTTCACAGGAGCCATGCTTTGACAGGGGATCTGCTTCCAGTGGGCTCTCCTCTCCCTGGTTTGTTTCCTCGTGCCTGCATTGGCGGAGCCTGAGTGAGGCATCTCAGCTGTGAGAGCTGAGCCAGCACTGCACTCATTTCCTGACAACTGTGAGGAAGGCAGAGTACAGCAAGCACAAACGTAGCTGGAGCAAAGGGATTTTCTCCTAGAAAATCTTTGTGGAAGTATTTTTGATGCTAATGGTCTTCTCTTCTTGATGATCCTGGTCTTCTCACCAGACAATGTGTCTACACTGTCTCCTCTCGTGCAAGCATCAGCTTGATCAAGGACAGACATGTTCTTATGGACCAAGTGAGGACATGGCTCCTTCTCCTGTTTTGCTGCTGCAATACCTTCATGGGGTTGCAAACATCACATCCCCTTTTGCACTTTGGTTTTAATCTATGTCAGATGGAGGAGCCCAGCGGCCTTTGAAAGGTTTCTGCTATTGGCAGGTATTGTTTTATTTGTTGTGGTGACCAGCTTTTCACACCTCGTAAGTTCTACATTTATTGTTGCTTTGGGAGCACCACTTTAAAGGATGGGCTGCAGCAAATGTTGATTCCTGGCTCAGGACTTGAAGTTGTGCCTGTGTGGTGTTCCCCTTGGTTCTCAGTAGGCTTTCCAGGCAACAGAGAAGGGAAATTGGTTCTGAAAAGGGCTGAGCCATGTTTGTCCCGTTCTGTGCCCAAGGAACTTGGGGCAGTTTAATTTATCTGTTCAGCTCAGGGACAGCTCCTTGCTGCAGGAGCAACACTGCTCCTCATACCAGGAGAAGGGGCTCATTCCTTGGTGTAAATCTTGTAATTCTTCCTCTGGACCCTGGCTGGTGACAAAGGCTGTTGGAGTAGGTCAGGCTTGGTCTGAACTGGCTTGGTATTTCTTGTGAAAGAATCTTTTATTCCTTCTCTCTGTGGATTTTTTTCTAGACAGGCCAGAAAGTCCCTGTCCTTTTTGTGCTTTCTCTGCTCTTTGTCTGCTGGAATAGCTGAGGTATATTTCTCTGTTAGCTGCTTCAGTCCCTGCAAAGCCATGCACAGAGCAAGGACCGATTTCCTGCACCATCTTACTAAATGGATGGTTGGTTATTCTACCAGAACACAGTCCCAAAAATACCCCCAACCACAGGCAGGCCTTTGCAGCGTGATCCAGCTGCCTTTCCTTCAGGTTTCCAGCACACTCAAGGTAAACCTGGGGGTCCTATTTGAATGCAGTTCAAAATACGTAGTTCTGCCTCATTTCCAGCCTCACCACTTCATTCCCAGACTGTCATCCCTTGTCCCCTATTCCTGGTCCCTACAGCCCTGCAGCCCCACTTGCAGATGCTCCTTGCTCCCCTTGTTTGCTTTCACAAGTTCCTCCCTGTGCCCTACCAGCTTGTTTTCACAGGCAGTGTATTTATTGCTGGCTGGCACACGCCAGCGCTTGGACATACATTCAATTATCTTCGAACAATTTCCATTTACTCTGGTTTTGCTCTTTTCCCTTTCAGTTTCACTGAACACTGCCTGTATTTTCTCAGAGCTTTTTCAACTGCAGTACAGCCTTTTTCTGTTCTCCCTGCGTTTTTTCTTTCTTTCTTTTTATTTTTTCTTTTCCACATTTTCCATGTTTTCATTAAGCTCCCTCACTAAACGCTGGTGACCATTCCTCCACTACTGTCCTTTCTTTACATTTGGACTGAAAAGGGTCCAAGTTTAACCTCAGGGTGTTAAATGCTCCCTTCACCTGGAAGGAAATCAATGGTACAGGCAGACTGGGGTTTTATCTACTCTCCCACACCAAAATGTATTTCTTTTTGATGTACAGCAGTCTCCCCCTCTCTTGTGGTTTTACTCTTACCTGGTTTTCCATTAAAACTTGACTTATGCTTTACTTTTATGCCAGTGGAGTGCACTGTGGGGATGATAAGGGCCATTTCTGCTGACTGTTCAGGTGAAGGTGTTCTCAGGTGTGTAATCTTGCCTGAGAGCATGCCTACAACTCAGACTTGCTGCTTTCCACTGGTTGTTCTCCCTCCCTTCTTGCTGGTAAAACATGACTACATTTGGACCAATTCTTCCATAAAATCTCATACACTTTTGTAACAGAGACATTGGGATTCTCTCTCCAAAAAGAGATGGGATACTGCTAGAAAGGAAAGGTTATGATTGTCCATCTCTGGAATCATCCAGACTGGATGACTCCGTGGAAAAAATGATTCTTGGTCAAAACCTGCAGGAGCAGAGAAGTATCTGCAGCACAGAGGTACTCAAGCTATTTTTAAAGAAGCTGGTTTAGGCACAGGAGAAACAGCATGAGGTGAAGTGAGCAGTGCAGAGACACGTGGGGCTGGAGTTTGAGTGCTTCTCATGGTAGTTCAAGTGGCCCTGTAACACACCACAGGTACTGCTGTGACTGCAGCACAGATACCAGCAAAGGGCTCCTCATCTCCAGTGGGGATCTCTGTACTGGCATTCCTTGATTTAATCAAATCCTGGTCATCTGGATGAGAACCTCTGGAGATACCATGAAATTCAGGAAAGAAGATGGCAGAGGGTGATCTACCACCATGAGGACAGGAGCCACCTGTCTGAGCTGTCTCCTTCACAACTCCATGAGCAATAGGTGGTGGTGTGAGCTATCACAAAGGTACCTCCTTTAAATGCTTTTCTTCCACCCACCCACCAACAGTTTGTGAGCACAGCCACAAGACAGAGACCTTTAGCCTTTCTCCTGTCAGGACCTGGGTATCGCTTACTTAGTGGGCATGGAGCTAATTGAGGGGTAGTTAATGCCATCAAGCATGGGGATGTATTTATATTTTTAACTACATGTAAGTGATTATCAACATTATAAATAATTACAGTCTGCCTCCCAGCCCCTCTGCTCCATTCCACCCTGCTAATTGCAGCGCTTAGATCTCAATGAGCTCATTATGTTTTGTCGATATTCAGCTCTTTGGCTTGCTCACTTCGGAGGGACCGGGGGGACACAAATGGGAGCTAAAGATTGGAAATGCCAAGCTCCCAGGGATTTGAGTTAGCAATCATCACCGCTTCATCTCTATGCACAATTTATTCAGCACTCCACCTTCCCTAATAAATTATAGATCCCTCAAAGGGAAGCTTTGCCAAGGGATGGGCAACTGCCTTGCTCGTGGGGGAGCCCGTTCTGTGCGGCATCGAGCATCTTTGACATCTGGTCTTCGCAGGATTGGATCCCTCCTGCCCTTCCCCTCCGCCCGTCTCTCCCACCCCTTTTGGGAAGCATTAACCTTTTCACTGTGATGTATGCGAAAGGGCGACAGTCAGCAGTGGCAGCTCCTAATGGATTCTGTTTGTCTGGTTGTTTGTTTGTCTGAACTGCCTGCAATGCTGTCCAGACCTCTTGGAAAAGCAAGCCCAGAGTGCAACCAATGTTTTAATTAGCAGCAAACGGCAGAGAGGCTTTTAAAGAAGAGCAGTGTTTGAATTCAGAAGTTAAGAGCAGATGAACGTGGGACAGAGGACTTGGAATTCAGTCCAGCTGAAGACAGTAGTGTCCTTAAAGAGGGGCTGAATTTTCAGTCTCAGGCCGGAGTGGTGAATGGTGAGCTGGTTAGAGTGGTCTTTTGGGGCTTGTGGGCCACAAAGGATCGATTTTGTGCCCCTGACTCTTCTTCCTGGAAATGCAAAAGGAGCAGAGGCTTGTCATAATTGCCTTACTAAGGACTGAGGAAAACCTGGTGGAGAGTGCTCCTATACAGCAAGGTCTGAGCCTAAGGAACTGACTTATAGGGCAAACCTTTGCTGACCCCGCCATCCTCAGAAACGTTCAGCTCTCCTTTCCCCTGGCCTCAGAGCTGTTTTCCTAATTCTGTCTTAAGCTGGAGATGCCACAGACCCTCCAGGAGATATTTTTCTAGTGCTTCACTAGTCTTATCGCTGGAAAGCTTCCCCCTAAATCTAATCTTAATCTGTTTTAATGTAAATTAAGGCCATTGTTTCCTGTCCCATCACCAGCAGATGCTGAAAAGTTTATCCTGTTCTAGAGCAGCCTTTACTTACTTGCACATTCTCTATCACTATTCCGTGGCCCAAGGTCCAGAAATCCCTTGGACTTCTTCTGTACTTCTGATCAACCTTTTTTTAAGTCCTTGAAGTATCCAGACAATGAAGCTGAAATTAAACCAGCTTCAGGAGCTCTGTGGCCCTACAACAGGCAAATCCTGCTTCCCACAAGAGCCTGGGATGCAGCTGGGAGCTCGTCCTTGCAGCTTCGCAGTGACCAGAGATGCTGCTTGCTGAAGAGTCAGTCCCAGCCCCCTGCATTGGGGCCACAGCTGCAGCAAACATCCTCTGGCATCCACGGGAATATTCCCCAGTGATTCCATGTGAACACCAGAGTCAGGAGCGGCTCTGAGAGGGAGGAGCTCTCTCCAGGTCTCGCAGAGGTTGGTGCTGCTGCGTCACCTGAGCTGGGGGTCAGTGAGACTCCTCCAAGGATGATGCTGGAGCTTGTGAATAGAGGCAAACAGTGCTCCTGGAATTACTTCTTGTTAGTAATGTGGAGATAGAGATAGGCAACACAAGCAGAGAGTGAGACTGTACCAACAGCAAAATAGGATGTGGTGTAAAAAATATGAAGGTTTAATAGGAGAAATATAAAATAATTTAACCAGAGGCTGCTGATTGAATTACAGTCAAAAGCATGTTGTTATGAAGGCCCTTTTCACCCAGGATGGCAGTGGCTATAAAGCTGGCCTGCCAGCCAATGCTCAGTTCCCTCACAAGAACTTGCTGAGATGCCCCTTTTAAAACTCAAGGGCCACTCCTCCACTGACTGTACAGAAAGATACTGCCAGCTGTTCCAGGAAAGCTGCTTGTTGTGACAATGACAGGAGTTGGTGCATCTGAAGTTTGGCAATGGCTTATTCCCATCGGAGAAACACGGAAGAGACAGGCAGTGGAGAAGGGGAGAGCTGGAGACCTTTCCAGCACCTCTCTCTGGACACAGCCCTGCTGCTGCCAGCAGCCCTTCCCCAGGGGACATGATGCAGGAAAACAACCCAGCTTGAGTGAGAAGCTGTTTTAGCAAGGGCTTTGTGACAGCAGTCAGAGGAGTGTTGTTTGTGTCAGGGACTAGATATAACTATATTTGTGTGTGTAGATTAAATATATATATATGTATGCATAGTGCCTTATCACTGCATTCCAGCTTGAGTGTAAAACACAAAGGAAAAATCAAAGGGTTTAGAAATAGCTAAATTTATCTGGGAATGGGAATTATATTAGCAAAGATGCAATTAATTTGGGGGTGGTGGAGATTATAGTAATATTTTACTTCTTCCCCACAAAGACAAAAATAGCATTAGTTTCTCTACCTACCAGTAACAGCTCGAATCCCCTCCTTACCTTCCAGCAGCACCTCTCTGGAGTGACCACCCGTGGTGAGGTGTGTCCAGCTGATGTGGGGAGAGCTCTGGCCTGGCTCATGTGTGTCCCTGCTTTGGGGAGGAAGCCCCCCTAGTGCAGACAGCCTAAGTGTGGGATGGGCCCTTCAGTCTGAGCGAGCCCTGAAGGCATAAACTCATGGGCTGATGCCCCTTCCTTCCAGCATTACTTCATTCAGCTCTGGTTGTCCTCTCATCCCTCAGTGCCACTCATTCCCAAGCAAAGCACCCACAGAGCCTTCAGCACTGACCCACCCCTTGCTCTGGACCCTCCGTGCCCCCCCAGCCCAGCCTGGTCCTTGCAGAGGGGGAAGGTGCCCTCTCTCTGGTTTGGCCGGGCAGTTCCCACTGCAAAGCCAACCCCTGGATCTTCTCTGTGCTCTGGCAGCCCTGGGAACACTCCACTCCCAGCAGAGCTCTGGGCTGCCTGCAGCCTGCCCAGAAGTGCCTTGCTCTGAATCAATACTTGCAGATACTGGAGATAACTCAGGGGGAGAAATACATTAACGTAGACAAAGAAACAAAGATAATGATGTTTTTTCTTCCCCCCCGCCCCCTTTTTTTTTCTTCTTCCTTCCCTTCTCCCACAGAACAAAATTTTATTCTCCCCCTACCCTCATCTCTATGATCTGCACTTAGCAGAGCTCCAGACTTTTAAATTATTTCACAGTTTTCAATAAAGCATTAAATCTTTTTTAAAAACTGCTTGTTTTAATTGAAAAAATTTCAATCAATCAATTCACGCCTTCTCTACCCTCTTGCCTTTCTCCCCTCCCCAAAATAGACCCATTTGCAGTAAATAATCTGTAGCCAGACTTTCTGCTCTAAAGAAATAAATAATTCTGAATTTGCTGAATCCCGCCTGATCTCCCAGCTTTAAATCACTGCACTTTGTACTGAGCTCAGCTGAAATGCTGAACACACTGAAGCATGACTATTACTTGGAAACTGCAAGTGTTTTTAAAGGCACAGCCTCTGAGGCCATGGTCCTTCTTCCTCCCAGGACAGACTGAGAGAGGAGCTAAGCCAATTCCTGGGGATAAGTGGTCCCTTCCCTGCATTTGGCCCACTACAAATGCAGATGGTGCCTTGTCTTAACAAAGACTGACTGAATGCAGGATAAATCCAGTGTGTCTTTGAGCAAGTTCTTAAGAGGCATCTTGACTGAGACCATCCAACAGCCACTGGACTGAGTCCTTTTCCAGCTGGGTGACCTCAGGTAGGTTTCAGGAGGTCATCTGCATCTGCTCAGACACTGGAGAGCAGATGCCCATGCTCCCAAGTGCAAATAGTTCCACTTGGACACAGAAGAACCTGCAGTATCCCAGCCAGGGAAGGAAAGTCCCCTAAAATCCCAGTGAATCCTGCAATCACTGTCAGCCTTCTTCAGTTCTCTTCATCTTTACTCAAAAACTTTAAACCCAGCTACATGCAGGCTTCTGTCACAAGGGAACACAATCCTCGTGTCTCTCAGTTCCTCATATTTCTTAGTCAATCTCATTTCTTAATTTCTTCCTTTTAGGATTGCTCTTGTCAAAGCTATTGACTATGCCCTGTCTGACAATGGAAGCTGCAGCCGAAGAGGGAAAATGCAGCACACAACAGATTACTGATGCCTGGTTGTGATTTATACAACTCATGAGCTTCCAGCAATTTAGAGATGAGAAATGGTTTATCCACACTTTAGTGTGTCGAAACACTCTTTCTACCATTTCTCTTGAAACTGATTTTGTTTGGGTGGTAGTAAATGTTATGCCCAAAGCCGTGGGTGGAATGTCTAATGGGAACTTCCAGACCTGGCACAACGGGGATCATCATGTTTCTGAGCTGAGATGTGAGGGACTAAGAGGGTCCCCAAAGAGTTCAGCTTATGATTTTCCAGTGTATTTTGGGGGGTTTAATTAAAATTGGAAAGTATTGCACTGTTCTTGCATTTCCAACCAAGCTGAAAACAACTGTTAAGGCTTTATTTTTCATGCTGGTTTTCCCTCGTGCATTTAAGAACATTCATCAGTGATAGAAGAAGGTTGTGAATGCTGGATTTTTATTTGGAAATTTCTTCCCATCCTCATCCCTTTTCAGCACATCAGAGAGAATCGGCTCTGTAATTTTCATTGACTGTGTAAAGAGCTGAGGTCAGCTAATCCACAAGGGCTCCTTCCCAGAGCTGGCAAGTAACCAGAATTAAACAATAGCAAAGATCAGAAACGTTAAAATCACAAGAGACTCATCCTATGTTTTCCTGCTACTCTTATTAAAGATCCATCAGACATCAATGTGAGACCAGTAAATTCAGGCCCAAATTAATTGTGGGGCAGTTTGATAGAAGCTGTTACAATCCAGTTTTAAATGCATAATTTTAACAGTATGCCAATTTACAGAGTGATGCTGATGCCATATTTTTATTAATTAAAATATACTGGTGCTGAAATTCATTCTTTCAGGGCTTTTTTCTTTTTCAGCTGTGAGCTTGGCTCTGACCTCTGTGCCTCAGAAAACCTCATCAGGAGTCAGCAATACCGAGATATTTAATAAACCATTTTCTTTGGTTATCTTTTATCTGAGGCCAGATTACCATTTACAGGAGGGCCCATTTCCATCTCCTGCTGGTGTAGAGGGACCATAAGATGGACAAAATGTCACCTGCATGGAGCAATGTGAGGATGGCTTTAGGCTAATGGAGCAGCAGTCAGAGGTGTCCCTGGAAAATCATGCTCATAGCTCTGGGAAAGGCACGTGGATTCAGAGGTAAATGGGCTGTGGCCCTGTGGGGTTCCCAGGGTTACTTTGGTGGTGTCTGAGACATCTCAGTCCTTACCTATGCTTGCTTGGGGCACCCTGAATTTCCTGTGCCTGTCCGTGTGTCTCGAATCTTGTGTTGAGTCAGGTGCTCCCTTTTCATGGCCACACGTGTGGCAGCCACTCTGCAGCTCAGTGTCACGGGCAGGTTTCCATCAGCAGCACAATGTGCTCAGTTGGGCACCTCCTTCACAGGTGCCCAATCTCACAGGTGGCAGAGCGTTGGGGCACACTGGTGCTCCCCCACACTCTGCTCCCCCTCGATGCAGCACCCCGGCAGGGCCAGGAGCCCTTGGCTCTGTCCAGCCACTGGCTCCCGTGCAGCACCTCCACCTTCCTGTCTGTTCCCCGTGTCCAGGTGTGAGGTGGGATCTGCCTGTTTCAGTTCAGTTCATGAGGACGAAAGCGAAAGCTGATATTGAAATGAGTTCATGGGAAGCACAGCGTGGTCCTTGAGCACAGTCCGTCCGGCAGAGATAAAACAGTGCTCTGCAAGATACCTGCTCTCCAATCTCCTCTTTCAGAGCAGGAGAGAAAATTACAGGCCTCTGATTACTCAGGGAGAAGAGCGCACAACTCCCATCTTCGTAATTTCTTCCACCACAATCAAGCATTTCAGGAAAAGGGCCTGAAAGCCTCAAATAGTCGGGCAGGGATCTTTCCGCCTGGTCCCTTCCCTGATAACACACAAGAGGAATAAAGATGAAGGCTTGTCATTGCTGTTACCTTTTGCTTCCAAAAGCATCTGTCCTATCTGGGACCAGGAGCTCAGGCTGCTGGGAATGAAAATGCTCTCCTTGGGGAAAGTCCCTTCATTATTTCCAGGCTGGCAGTTCAGGGCATGTATAGATTTTAAGGCTGGATGGTCTGGCTGCATTTCTCGTGTTTGACCTGCCATGAGAGGGTGTCCCCAGTAATTCCCACACTGAGCCTGGTTCTTACACTGGAGCTACGGAAAGCCCCATCTCCTCCCCACACCCCCATTTTAGAGGCTTCCTCCTTTGATAACGATTTTGAAATATGTAACCAGCTATGCTAGGCATTGGGAACCTTTTTTCCCTGGAGTCAGTCCCAGGGAAGGGTGCATCATCAGCACCCAGACTTGCGCCATGTTAAATGCTGGTGAAAAGCCTTGGAATAGCCCCTCTCCCCACCCTCCTTCACCACCAAGTCTCTATTTTGCCCCAATCACACTTTGCTTGGAGTGGGCCCCCCACGAGATGAGATTGGGGCAGCATCTGTTTATTAGAGAGCAGTGTCAGCACTGTGAAATAAAATAAGTAAGTAACTGGTGAAAACAGCTCTGCTAAAATAGAGGACTAGCTCTGATCAGGCTTGGCATGATATAACATGGTGGTTTAAAGCCCTGTAATGCCATTTTCCATTAGAGCTCTTGTTCGAGTCAGGAAGGGGTTTGAGCCATTGATGGAAGCTGTTATAAACAGATGAGAAAACCTCATCCATATTTCTCTTGAGATTGTATGAAGCTGACAGTATGCTCACTGACCACAGTCATCTGGGACTCTCCCACACAAAATAACCCTCTTTTCATAAATAACAGGATCGTTGTTGCGGTGGACTGAGATTTGCTGTAAAATTCAGTTGTGTCAAACAAAGAGCTTCTTCTGGTTTTTAATTTGAGCTATTAAAAAGATTCATCTTTCTCTTTGTTCTCTTTTTCCTTACCCTCTTTCTCCCTTTCCATTTTTTTCCTTCCTCTCTGTCTGTCTTCAGGATAACTTAAAGCTGTTTGTCTGAAACAAAAGACTTGTGTGGGTCTGGCCAGTGGTGCCTCTGGATTGAATGGTCACATTTCAAATCCTGCTTAGGACTAGACTTGGATGAATTCCATAAGCTAATAACCCAGTGCAGTGTTTCAAATTGATGGAGGTGCCGTCCTCTAGATGAGACATAAAACCAGAGATCCAATCTGCTTGGCAGAGACCCCACAGGACTTATCAAAGATGAGTGGGGGCTGCTAACTGTTTTGCCCTTGTCAAATCCTTACCACCATCACGGCTTCTCTTCCTGTTCCAAAGCAATGACACCGGACCTTATGAAAATGAGATGGTGAATTGAAGGAGCCATCCTTTTTTCTAATTATTTAAAGCAGTTTGCAGTGTCTGGCAGAAGGAGGAAAGAGAGATAATCCACTCACTTGAAAGTGGAATGACCCTGAATTTCAAAAAGCAAAACAAAAGCGAGCGAATGGTGCCACCATGCTCTGCAGCAGTGACATTATTAAAGGATCAGTGAGCTATTAAAGCAGCAACATTTAGTACCTCCCCTAATGACTTGTACTGCTAACTGGTTTCCAAATTGAGATTTTTATTGCCTCCATGCACAGACAGAACGAGGCTCTGTCTGTGCTTCCAGAGGCTCAAGCTTAAGCAGACTGTTCACAATAGGCTCAATGAATCGTGTCAGCTGAAAACTGGTGATGGCTTCTGAGAGTCCCCACTCCTCTGTCCTCTTTTCTTACCAGGGCTGGAAGCTTTGGGCTGTGGGGCATGGTAGGGATCATAAACGTGCGGGATTTTGCAGAGAGCCCAGCTCGGTTCTTGAACCTCCTAACATCTGTGAAATTTGGCAGAGCTATGCATAAACAGACTGTCCTGAAATCTCCCCAAATCGGCTGATGCCACTCACAGAGTGAATGCTGTGAGAAGGGCATTTGCAGGAGGGACACTGGTTTCCACTTCCAGGTAGAAATTACGGAGCACGAAGGAATGAGTCTGTGGAGGAGGAAGGGAGATGAGAGGGAGCTGCAGACGCTAGTGAAGGCAAAGATACACCCAGCTGTTTCCATCATGACTCTCCCAAATAGATTTTGACTGTTTCATACGAGCTGAGCTCCCATGATGGGAATAGCTGGGAAATGGCCTTCTGTCAAGTGCAGTTCAAGCTAGGAAGGGAGCTCCTGTGGGCACACAGCACGTGTGACCGCAGAAAGGAAGCTGGTTAAAAACCAACCAACCAACCAAACCACCTAGCCGAAGTGGGTTCTGGTTGCAGTAGCTGTTACTTACGTGCTCAGGATACACTGTAAGCCAAAGTGGAGTTTGAGCCCTCCGTGCACCAGAGATAAATGCAAATGTTATTGCTTTAATTTGCTTTCCTCTACCGGTTCTGCACACATGTGCTGCCAGCGCTTGCTGAGGGAGTCACGCCAGCTCTTGCCCAGGCTGGACAGTCACAGGGAGAGACCCATGCTGCTGCTCCTGCTTTTATGTATCAGGTGTCTGATTTCCATGACAGAAACCGCTCATCCTTTGCGGAAGTGACAGGCAGAGCAGAGGGGGCAGGATGGCTGCAGAGACCAGTATTAGAACATGCACATTTTTTATCCCATGCTGGTCTGAGTCTCCTTTCACCAATGCTGACTGCAAGTTATGCCCATTTTGTGGCTTTTTGGTGGATGCATGGGGCACTGCATTTCCAGTTTTTTCACACTCTCCATCTATCTGTGTGTCCATGCTCTGCAAAATGCTCTTACCTTTCTTGGCAATCTTAGAAAACAGGTCTCTGTGTGGGTTGGAAAATATGTTCAGAACTGTAGGAAAATAGGGTGAAGTGGCCTGAGAGGCCCTTTTATGTTTCCTTACCCAAACTTCATGCAGGACCAGTTAAACCACTTATGTCTGCTGTGGGCTTAACCTGTTCTTGAAGACCTCTGCTCTGGTGATTTCCAAACGTGCTAAGGCAGGTTATTCCAGTGGTTAGCTGTCCTTAGTTTCAGAAAGCTGTTCCTAAGACCTGAGCTCAGCAGTGGAACTGGATTCCTGAAGATCAGGGTTAAGGCAGAGTTGTAAATCAGGAGCTCATGGAGCCACTTCCTCAGCTGCACCCTCTCTCATCCAAGGGCTTCCTCCCCCAGGACAGCAGGTCAGGTGCTTCCCACCGTGCAAACAAAGGCAATGCAGAGAGACAAAGAAAAGGGCAGCAGGGCCACTTCTGGCAGAGGAGCTTTCTGAAATTGCCACAGACAAAATGTCCTAGAGACTTTACTGAGTCCAATTACCACTTTATGTCTTTAAAGTGACGAGAAAATGAAAGAAACTACAAGATCAAGCCATGCTAGTCTTCTCAATCCCTTAAGTGTCTGACAGCCCTTTCCCCTTCTTCCTCGCTTCCTCAGACTACTCTGAACTCTTAACCTTTGCCACCGCTTTGAGTCCACATCCGCAGCAACCAAACTACCCCCAGACATCCCCAAATTCCAGGAACAATCACAAAGCACTTTCAGAGCAACACTGCCCTCCCTCGAATGGCTAAACTTTAGGCTGTCTCCAACTTCCTGAGCACGCAGGGCTGGTCTGGCCCGGCAGTGCTGGCAGGAGCTCGCCGGGCAGTGCCACAGCCGGGGAACAGCCGCGCATCCACAGCCGCCCGTCCCTGTCCGTGCGGACAGCAGCCGGGAGCACCGGCTGCTCCGGGACCGCCGTGCTGCTGGCCAGCACAACAGAGGTGCCCGCAGCTCATGCGGTGTTAGGATGGCAATGAGAGTGTCAGGACAGAAGGGACAGATCCATGCAACCATCCCCAGGCACAGCGGTGGGGACTGGAAAAGCGGGACAAGATCGTTGGAGAGAAAAGCAGTGTCAGGAGTCATCCTCAGCCTCAATGACTGCAGGACTAGCAGAGCTGGTGGCTGGATTTTTGCAGGAGTAAAGATTGTCATGTCAGTTCGACCTTCCTTATAAATAAATAAATAAATGATAAAGAGATCTCTCAGCCTGAACCTGATCAGCCTGAACCTGATGTCTCATGCTCACTCGTTTCGATGTGTCTAATGTAAGTGGGCGGGTAGTAAAAGCTTCATTTAGAAGCCAGTGCCTTCACCAGCACTGCTGGAAGCCTCTGGAACACTGCACTTCTGGAATTTTTCTCTTAATGGAAACATCAGCAGATAACTATTGATAAAGCAGAACATGCACACAAAACAACCCAGCAATGGCTTATCTTCCTGGACTGCTGGGTGTTGGATGCAAAGCTCTCTTTAGGCTCCCCAGGTTCTGTGCCCACCTCAGCTGCTGCAGCAGCCCAGCTGAAATGCTCCTCACCACAACCATCTGGGGCAGCGCCCTGGAGAACCAGGTGGTTACTGCAGCCTGGGTAGGCATCAGTTCAAAACAGGCAAATAAAGGAATCTTCAGCCTCCACAACACAGCTGTGGATAATGGCATCCACTGGCTATCTCCCAGCTGGACATCACCCTGCAGGTGATAAGGAGATGCTGCTCTGTAACAGGCAGACTTAATGCTGGCTTTTCACATGAGCAGCAGACTCACCCCATGGCCGTGTTGTCTGGGATAGTGTTTTGCAATGCAATCCACAGGTTATTCAACTTCTTTGTAAGCAGCTGAGTCTTCAGCAAGGTCTGGTTCCTGTGCCCGTGAGGTCTTCGTGGCAGCTTTGATATGCAGCACCTGCCAAATGCTGGGCTCAGGGTCAGCTGAAGGAGAAATTGTGGCTAGTGAGGAGAGAAGGCACACCAGAGTTACTGCTGAACTCGTTAAGGTAACCTACTGTCCTTCCAGCTCCGTGCTAAAATCACCATTTCAGGTCCTGAATACAACACAGGGAAAGAACAGCGTATTCCCCACAACATTGTGGGGTCAGAGCTAAAGGTGTGGAGGGCTACAACCTTAATCCCAACCTTCAGTACCCTGGTCCATGGCAGGTTCACACCATGACATAGCTGACCTTGTTTCCTGGATACAGAAATACTGCCTGTATCCAAGCATTTTTAGGTAATTATTTTCCCTGAATGTGGAAATTGGAAATTTTGTCTAGTGTATTATTTCATGAGAACCACAGGGATCTGCAGCCAGGCGTGGGGGGAAAGGGAGATTGTTTCCTCCTGTCTGTGTTTTTATGCAGCATCTGCCTGTGAAAACAAGAAGCAAACAAGATGACCCCCCCCTCATCTGCCTGCGTAAGTTATTTTGCCTGAAGGCTGAGCTCTGTGAGATGGTTGATGTAAAACTTGCTCTTGCATTAAATAGCAATAGTTTACCTTTAGACTCTGTTTTTCAAAATTATTATTATTAATGCTTTTTAAAAATGCTCCTTAATTAAAAACTCACAGATATGAAGCTTGGAAGAAATGTGGCCAGGACATTCTTGGATTACTACAGGCTGAACTCCTTGGTGGAGGGACCACTAGCACCTACTCCTAAAACTCGGTAGGTCAGAAAGCAATTTCTCTTGCTTTAGCTGGGCTGCTTTTTTAATACTTTTCATGACTAAAGTTCAGTGCTACTGCATTACGGCTTTATAATAAGCGTGCTAGTCTAACTGTGCTTATTTTATTGAAATTCCATTTGGAAATAAAGCATTTATGATCAGATACCTGGTTTATGTCTGAAAAATTATTCAGAGGATTTTGGAGATATCAATATCTTTCCTGAATTCTGTCTGCTGTACACCAATCTCACACCAGTATCTTTAATGGACTCACCCTTCATTTATCTCCTGAGAGCGAATCAGACCCGCTTTTATTTCGCAAAGTTTTAATTCTGGAAGTGGAAACTTTTTCAGCGCTTCAGGAGATTACTGGCAAGCCTGCGCTGAAGGCAGAGTTCTCCGTCTCCTCGTGGAGCTGCCGCAGTGCTGGCAGCCAGTGGCAGGTTCCTTCTGCCAGCCCAGCTGGGACACTTCACCTGGGGATCCCCTCTCGCTCCAAGTCCTTACTCCAGTTTTACACCAGCTCAGTGGGTGTTAGTCCAAAAGGAAGTGGGACGTGAAGTCAGGCATGGTGAGTGATGCACAAAGGCATGAAGTGCCCAAGCTTGACTCCCTGCAGCGCTGCTGGCCCTTCTCTGGTGTTGGCCAACTGCGTCCTTTCAGCGTCCCTTAGCTTGTGTGAGGAGCAGGGGAGGTACCACTGAACTGTTTATGGAGAACCAGCATTCCTTGAGCCGGAAAAGCTGTAACAGCATGGAGATGGGAGCAGAGCAGGAACTAGAGCACCTGTTTCATGGGAAACATCATATTCAGAATTTGCCTCTGTTCTGGGAAAACAGCAATAATGCCTTCAAACTGAAAATTTTCCCTTAAATGCATCTGGACCAATTGGAAATTTTCATTTGGGTTTCAACCCTTTACAGCACAACCAAATATGATTTATATTTTGCAATGGAAAAGGCAATTCCAAATTGGCAAGGGAGGCAGCTGAGCTTTGAGATTCACTCCTTCCTTCTGCCCGCTTTTTTCCTCCCTTAAAAGAGTAGCTGTGGGAATGGTTCCTTGTTTGCAAAGGAACACTTTCCTACTGAAGATTTTCTAGTGATGTGTAAGATGGATGTTACAAATATCAGCCCAGACCAGAGAGCAATTGCTGGAGTTCCTTCTGCAGCCTTTAAAAATCCTCTCATTGCAGCCATTCTGGCAGTTCCTTATGTATGTGGTCAGAGCCAGGCTGCCTGTGTTAGGCCTGCTTTGAGCCCATCTCCCTTTTCTGTTTGTGATCTTGACACCGCATCTTAGGCTGGCTCAAGGAGGATTGTCAGCACTGCAGTTCTGAATGCTCTTATCTGCAGAGACCTGCAGGGTTAGCAGAGAAAAGCATCCAGCATCTTCCTCTCCTCTGGAAATTGAATGTATCATTTCTCTCAGACTCCCAGGGGCCACAGCCTCCAAGGCTAAAAACCCACAACTATTACTGAACCTAATTACCACCTGACAGCAAAGTGCTTTTCCATAGCATCATTCAGTTACCTCATCAAAAGGAATGTTTGTTTGCTTTCTTCATTTTAAATTAAAGAACCACTGACAGTGGTAACTGAAGCATTTTAATCTCATCAAATATCCATGTCCATCTCTATAGAGACAGCCACGCCAGCAGAGAAAGATACACATCTCTAATCGGGTTCCACAGAGCAAATTTTTCTTGTTCTCCCACCAGAGCCTAATGCAGTGAGGGATCTTTTGTTTGGGGGGTGCTACCTCACAGTAAAATCCTAAATACGGTCAATGTTCAGCCCTAAGCCAACAGATGTTTAAGGAATAGATTTTTAAAGATTCATGTTGTTAATTTCCTGATGGATTTCAAATACCAGCTTTTCCCTGTAAGTAGATAAATGCCTTCTATTTGTATCCTGGGCTTTGTCACCTGATATTTGATCAGAGCCTATAGATGTATATATATAATGTACACCAGTGAAATGAAATTTTTCTTTGAAGCTGCCGTGTAAACTGCAATCCTCTCCAAAAGGAATTCTTGAAAACTGCTGGGAAACAGAAGAGAGATGGCTGTGGCTTTAAATATGCCTTGGCTAGGCGGTGGCACCAGGAAAGGACTGGAATATGTAAAGTGATACTAAATATCTGTGTAATCAGGACTAATTATATGGCACGGTTATTAGTGGAAACAGGACATGTTGTGCCCACAGCTTATGAAAATATATTAAAACATTACTGGATTCCACATAGTCATTGAAAGAAAGCTGCAGAGTTAATAAATGTGTAAGGGACAACTAATTGCCTGCTTTGTCCCAGACTAGGACAGGCAGAACAATTTCTGTTTGAGGGAATTAGTGCAGCCAAAATGTGTTAGAATGACAGGCCTGGAAACAGCAACAACCTGCAACTCTTCCAGAGCACGTCTGACCATAAGGAAGGAAAGGTTTATATTGGAATCACCACGTTTTGGAGAAGGAAATTGAGGCACAAAAAGGGAGAGGTGAACCTGAGGGTCAGAAATAGGGCTGGTACCCAAATTCAGGCACCTTACAAGAGCTTTGTCCATGCAGCCAGGCTGTCAGAGAGCAGCCATCCTACAGCACATGCAATGCAGGTGGGAGTGGAATCAAGATCGTCTGGAGTAAGAGGCAAGAGCTGATGCTACAGCTCTGGTTGCAGAACAAGACTGAGGCTGGGGGTGGGGCACCCTCTGCTACCCCAAATGCTTATGCAGCTTATTTCAAGGGTCAAGAGGAATAACTGTATCTGTATTCTGTGTATAATGTGATTATGTGCCTGCAAGTGAATCCAACCGGCTGGCTGGACCTGTGGTTAAATTCCACCTGGTCTTGTCTGTAGAAGCCCCTGGGTCAAGGGCCACCTGGAGATCAACATATCACAGAATCACAGACTGGTTTGGGCTGGAAGGGGCTTTTAAGATGATCCAGTTCCATCTCCTAGATGGTGGACCTTCCGCTAGACCAGGTTGCTCCAAGCCCCATCCAACTTGGCCTCGAACGCTTCCAGGGATAGAGAATCCACAGCTTTTCTGGGAAACCTGTTCCAGTGATGGAGCCCAGCACAGCTCATCCAGCCACTCCCAGAAGCCTTCAGCCCCTTCCCTCTGACTGAGCTTCCTCCAGCCTCCCCCCAGTTCCCCTGGGAGTGAGCCCAGTGACCACAGAATTTCCCCCAGCCTGTAAGGGAAGGTCAGGTTTCAAGCAGCAGCCCCAGTGTGTCCTGCAGTCCTCGTGGCAGGGAGACCCTGTGATCCCAAACAAACACCCAGTCCACAAAGATAATCTCTGCTGTCATCAGCACGCTCAGTAATTATTTTCCTGAAGATGATGAGGCAAGGTAGGAAAGCGTCAATGACTCAGCTGGGGAGGGCAGGAAGGTCAGAATATTTTCCTCTGTGAGCTAATGAATTAAAAGCCTTGCTGAAAATGCTGGATGCTCTCTGGAGTGACAAGCCAGCAGGCCCGTGAATTTCTAGCAGGGTAGGAGAGCTCTGTGCTGCCTGCAGAAGCTGCTGGAGAAGAGAGCGCTGCCACTTAGCCGTGCTTGAGAGAGGCTCAGAGAGCCCGTCCTGGACACAAAGCCAGCTCTCCAAGGGTGGGTTAAGTGGGCACAGAGCAGGAGAGAGCAGTGCAGAAAGGGGCTGTTGGACAGCAGTGAAGGTTCATGCCCTTCCTCTCCTCTTGTTCCTTTTCTGAGCTGCTCAGTTACCAGCAAGTTCCACTCCCAGTGCACTCACTGGAAACCATTTGAGTGGGGCTCCCTTTGATGCTGCCAGAGGCACAGGGAGCTCTCCCTCTCACTGAGCCTCTGTCCTGCTCTCACCTCTTTCCACTTGTGACAGATGAAAGGTTAAGATTTCTTGGGTTGAAAGTGTGAAATGTCCTCCTCTGAAAGGAAGTTGGTAAAAGGTGAAAAATTTGTAAGAGATTTAGAGACAGCAGAGTACAGCTGTTACAGAGAATGGCTAAGGTGGGAAAACAGAACTTTTGCTGAAAAATTCACAAATGCCAGTCATCTTGCACTGCCTGAAGCTCACCCCTTGGCCCAGATCAGCATTTCTCTCTTCTTTCACTCTGGCTCCCTGGCTGCAACAGAGCCCTGCTCCAGCACAGCATCACCAGAGGAGCTCTTGCCTCTTTAGACCACTAACATTTTTTCCCTGAGAGCCACCAGTTCCATGTTACTCATATTCTGGACACGCTGAAGTTCAAATTCTAGAAGTCCTGAGTGTGTAAACAGCTCTGGCAGAGGTTAGGGAAGATGGGCTTTGAAGAGAGACAGTGTGGGTATCCTGAAAAATCCCACCTGGGCCTTGCTGGTGGAGCATTCTGCAGCTCATCTCTGCCCCATATTTTCCTGTAGGGAAAACCCAGGTGCTCTGCTCACAGAAGTGTTGGGAAAGAAATTCCTTCCTGTGTGGGAATCCCACAGTTGCTGCACTGACACACATGAGAGAAAAGCTCAGGAGAAGATGAATAATTCTAAGAGCAGGGATTTGATGGCATGTGGCAAATAATGCCTGGGGCCACACACTGAATGAAAAAAGGATAGAACAAAATATTGACTGGCCCTTCATTAACTGCCGTCTGTCCATCGTGCCCTGAATAAAGCAGCAGCCTTGTTGAAGAAAAAGTAGGCTGTGATGAGGTAATTAAAGACCCCATCAGAAGGCATATCTGCCAGGAGGTTGAATTAAAATTGCTCTGACAGCCTTTATTCTGGCAATTCCTCCTTTTGCTGCTTGATTTTGCAGCCCTAATGATGATGTATGAGAGCACAGCTGTGTATCCAGCAGGCCGGATTGGCCCACGGGACTGTCCTGCCATCCTCGGGGGCCATGGGCACTGTCTCCTGCTCCACACTGGGAGGGGATGGGCAAAGTCTTTGTGTGTGGGCACAGCCTGACCAAAGGCAGGTCCTTCTGCCCGGACAACCCAGTGTGAGCCCCATCTCAGCACTAAACAGCTGTGCCCATGTTGCCTTTCCCTGCTCTTAAAATTAAGAGCCAAGCACGGTTAAGGGGAAAAGGGGTTTTTACCTCGGTATTTATTTAAGGAACCTTCAGAGGTGCACCACTTGGCCAAGGCAGAGTGCGCCAAAATGCCCCCACATGATAGATCACGTATACAATTTATAGGCCTTGCAAATTAGCATATCTATCAAAGGTTCCCCAGTGAGAGGCTTGAATGATTATTGAATGATATTCCCCCACCCCGAGGAATTCCACCCTGGATGGGCCTATCTCAGTTTACAGGATGTGTTCTAGAGAGGACCTTGGCTTCCCAGGATAGCATTGGGCTTTCCAGCCTCCAGGAGTGAGGCCTCCAGGATGTTTGCTCTCCTGGCTTAACAGAATACTAGGACTATGCTAAGTGATCGCACTCAAGGAATTGGGATGCATGCTAAAAGCACTGAGGATACATAAAAGCTATATGAAAGGGTATATAAAAGGTATATAAAAGAAAAGCCAAAAAATCATCATGGCATCACCCAGAGGCTGTGTGGGCTGACGGGCTCTGACACCATCCCAGGGCTGTGCTGCTCTCTGGCACGTGCTGTGTGTGGGTCCTTCTGCCCCTCTGGGTCTGGGATGTTCTCCCCACTTCACCTTTCCTGTGTGTCAGAAAAACTCCTCTCTACGCTTTCAAGCTCAGGATTTTTGAGGTTTCACCTGCATCTGGTTGTGCTTTCTTTGACCTGGCTGTGACTGACGTGAGAGCTGGGAGTGAAGCCACCTCCCTGCTTTATTCCCGAGGGGCTCTGTTGTCATCCTCAGCTCACTTCTCCCAAACTTAAATTATTGTCTTGTTGTCTTTCCCCCACCATTTTCAGTGGCTAAGAGGAGCTCAGGGTGTAATAAACAGAAAAAATGTTCTAGACCAAATGTGAAAGGTCAGCAAAACCTCTTACAATTTGTAGAGGAGGGAGGAAATGGAATGAGGGCAGGAAAACAGAAGAGTCAAACAGCTTCAATCTGATTTCCAGGTCTGTAAATTGTATTAGTAATGGGAGCAATACTAAGGTTTAAAGGCAAATTATATGTTTTGCCTAAAAAATTAATTTTTGGGGGTTTTCCCCCCTTCCCTATTGGTAACTATAATCTGCCAGCTCGCTCCCACACACGTCTGCACATTTTATGCAACTCTTGATACTTGTAGCTGTCATTAAAGAACACCTTCCAGGTTCTGAACGGTGACATTTGCGTGGGTTCGGTGAAAAGGATTCATTTACAGGGTTTAGAGATGTGCAGTGCTTGGCCAGCTCCCAGCAGAAGCTTCACCAAAATTCCTCATTACAACAATTAGCTTCTCAAACACTTGGGAACGAGGCTGCCAGCTGCAGGGATTTTACCCTGGATTTAAGCACGTGCACACTAAAGCACATGCAAACACCCAAATACGTGTCCAGCTTGGTCCTGTTCTTAGAGACTCCCTGAACAGAGGGAGTGTAAAAATGCTTCAGGATGGGGAGCTGGTGTGCCTGACAGGGGGCCTAGCAGGCAAAATAATCTGCATTACTGTATGAAGTAGACTGGGTCCATGTTAACAATCCCTTTCAAAATGAAGGTGCTGTCAGCTGTTTTAATTTAATTTGCTCCACCTTAATTTACTTTTTGGAAATGAGCTAAATGAATAAATTGAATTATGGCTACTTTAACTCTGAAGGAGCATATCACATAAGAGCTTGCTGTGGTTTCACTAATCAGCTTTGCATTTAAACCCTAAATGTATTTAGATTAGCTCTCACAGGCGTCCTCACATAGGTATGCCTGCAGATACCCACCTGCTTTCCTTTCCCTTCCGTGGTCTTGTTGCTCTGAAGAAGCCAGCGCTCAGTAAGCAGATTTACAGCATCTGTGTTAGTTCAGGGCATCACCCTGGCCTGGGATTTTCCTGCTCTGGAAGCAGAGACAAGGACCTGTGTGAAGGGGGGGTTGACATGGGTAATGTCTGATGTACACAGCATGTTAATCCCAGTATCATACTGGTAACTCGATCAAGCTCAAGAGACTGCCATTTTCTGCTACATCTCGTCAGGTAAGTGCAATCCATTATTGTCCTGCTGCTCCTTAGGAAATGGGAGGACAGGAGCCAAGACAAAACCCATTCCCATGCTCTCTGCAGCTTCCAGCCCCAGGGTCAGCAGAGGTACACAAGGGTGGCTGCGTGTGAGACACGTGAGTTGCTCATAATTGTGGCTCCTTCTCTTGTGTGATACTGTGGCTCCAGCTATAAACTAGTTATTCCTGCCTCTGGGCACAGTCTCCTGCATGAAGCAGGTGTGTCTCGCTGCACTGAGCTGGGGAGGGAGGCCAGGAACTGAGGGACGTATGGCAAGCAGCAGGATCCCTTCTGTGGCAGAAGGAGAGACATCTGCACACCCTCTAACATCTGACTTCCCTATAGGCAACATGGACCAGCCCCTGCACTCAGAAGGGCAGAGCCATAGGATATGGGCCTGATGAGATTTCTGGGTAGCACTGGGATTCTCCACGTAGCACTTTAGAGGGGTTTGTATGGCCCAGAAGTCACAACGTGCTGTAATGGATGGGTGGGCACCTGGCAAGCACGACTACATGCTCACTTACTGGAAATAGGCGCTTGAAAAAAAGAAAAATCAAGCCTGCGGTAACGGCTGAGGATTTCTGACCTTTGCTCTAACATTTCAAATTTGTTTTTATTGCTTCTAATTGGCCTTGCTTTGGAGCATGCACATTATCTAACTGTCAGGGCACTGGCTGTCATTATCTGCTGGGTCATTTGGTTTGTGTTCTTTACGATTGAAACTTGTCAGGCATTCCCAGAAAATACTGCGCTCCCCTTGCAGTGTCAAACGTGGCGCTGGTTAATTGTGCATCCCTGAGAGTGAAGCATTGGGACAGATCAGGCATTGATTGTTTGGCTGTGATGGACGCAATGGAAACGTGTCTCCTCTGTACGGAGGGGAAAGTGTAAAAATTAGATCAGCAGCAACACGACAGCAGCCAGACTTCCTAGTTTCAGGGATCAGAGGTTACCCGTTTTCCAGCCTTGATGACTCATTTTTGATCCCACTCACATGGCTTGGATAACTTCATTTTTACCTCCCTTTGCAATTTAAACACCAATTCTCTTCTATTTTGACTTTCTTTAATACACCAGCTGTAAAGTCACTAGTTCAGATCTCCCCACCTCGCCTTGCTTCACGAGATGAAAACAAAAGTCAAGAACTGTGTGTGTGAAATAGCTCAAAATGCCACAGCGGCACAAATGTGCCTAGGGAGGTGGCTCTGCAAACTTCAACTCATCCAAAACATCAGCCCAGTTTGTAAGTCTGCTAAATCATTTTAAGGCCTTTAAGATTTCCTAACAATTAGAAATCCAGGTGCAGTTGTTTTGGATGTGAACATGTGCACTACATTCCGAGTAGGTGTGCATAGGGCTTGTCCTCCTGTAGACAGGCTGGGAGAGCTACAGGCAGCAACAGCAACGTCCCCATTTTGCAGAGCAAAAACGAGCTTTGCTGGGAACACCAGGCTGCTAGACCTCAGTGTGAATTATGCATCTGCTGTATTTAGATAGAAGCAATTTTCCTGTTGAAATCAGAGGTTGGCATTTTTTTCCCATGGGGTTCTGTAACTCAAAATTGTGTTGAGATCAAGCATGTAGAGGAGGCTTTTTTAGCTGCAAAGGTGAATGTATTCAGATTATTCAAGTGGTGATTTTTTGGATGTACAATTAGTTGAGTGAGAGATGTGGTATAAATTTGGTATTGTAATTGCTATGCCTCTGAGATTTCAATTTGCAAAACAGTTTGCATGGCTGCAAGATTAACTGTTGTCTGTGCGATGAACATGTAGCAGAGCTGTGGTTTGATTGTGACTGTCAATTGGCTGTATGTCCCAAAAAACCACTTTGTCACAGCTACCGGGTGTGAACCGAGTGGTTGATACTCGTGATGCTTCAGTTCAGTGGATGGCTGAAAAAGGCCAGTGTCTAAAAATCCCACCTGTAAGTGCTGTTGGCACGACAGGATTTCCTTTTTCTGTGTTAACCCAATCAGGAAAAAGGAAGTTTAGGACCCATTTTTATCCTCTTTGCATATTTTGCATTATATTGTTTCCTTCACTTGCATAGAGGAGCGTGGGAATGACACTCAGCAGGGCTGCTCCAGTGACAAGTGGGTGCAGAGAAATGGGGGTCTGCATGGAAGCACAGGCCACAGCCCGGCCAGGAGCTGAGCCCTGCCTGCCAATCCAGTGCTGGCTGTGCCCTGAGAGCGGGCAGGAGGGCTGTCAGCAGTGAGATGGGCAGTGCTGATGCAGCCCCAGGGCAAGGGCTGGGCTGCCTGGCTGGCTTTCTGATGTTTGGCGTGAGTCTGCATTTGGTTCACAGCTGCTGCTGTGTTTGGGTCTCCAGTGTTGTCTAGGAACATGTCAATGTAATTATACACAGAACCAGAGAAACTGCATGTTCTCACTTCACTGTGCCTTTCAGGTCTCCCTCCCAGGGTCCTAACTTATTTATTTTTGTCTCAGTGTTTATCTCTTCAAAATACCACTATGCCTTAGGTTGGTGATTGAACTGGAGAGATGCAGTAAATACTGAACTGGTGGCAGCTGTGACAGTGGGGAGGAGGGGAGGGCTGGTGGAGGTAAAGCCCTCTAAGCCCCGGGCCCCATCAGCACCTACATTATTACAATTTTTTTAAACGTATATTAAAACATCCTTCTGCAAATAAAAGCAGAAGCACTGATGAACACACACTCGTGTGGTGAGGAAGGCAGGTTTCTCTGTGTCACTACAGCAGGCAGGTTTAGAGGGGCCCAGTTCCTCAGGGTGAGTCAGGGTGCAGGGATCAAGAGAACTGGGGTTTCATCAGCTGTTCTCAGTTCTCCCCAGGTCTGCTGCATGGCCTTTGGTAGGTCACTTCACTTTTGATGTGTGACATGGATGTGTGACAGACAGCTCCTCTCCCTCCCAGCGTTAGTCTCAGTGGGGTTTGGTACAGCACCAACACCAGCCTGCCCAGGGTCTGCAGCTGCCGTGGGGAACACAAATAACTCATCTTGGAGCAGACGGAGCTCAAAGAGTAGATCACACACAAGCAGAGGACCTTCTAATTTGTGTCCTGCCACAGCAGTGAGGGAAAATGAACAAAGTTGGCAAGGCATGGCTGAGGGGGGCAAGAGCTGCCTGAGGGAGCACCCTGAAGGGTCACTGGAGCCCCTTGGCTGGCGTGAGCAACACTGACAGCACGGTTTGATTACCTTCCTGGGGATGGGAATGGACAGTTGGGGTTTGCTGCTTTTTCAGAGGAGAAGCTGTCAAAAGATGTTTCTGCAGGGGATGGTGATGGCTGCTCAGAGATGGTGCTGCTCTGGTGTGAGTGTGGAGGGACCCTATTCTCCACTGGAATTCCATAGGCAGAGTTATAGGACAGCCAAAGCTGGTTCCTCTGGCTCCTGGTCCCCGTGTTTGTCTCAGAGACAGCTTTTCAGTCCCAGTGAGAGCCACCAGTGCTGGCAGGGGCTGTGAAGTGAAGGTCCCTGCTCTGGGATAGCCCAGTGCTGGCTGAGCCTCTCTGAACGAGGGATGGTGCAGGACCCACACCCTTTGCCATTCAGCCTCTCATCAAGCGAGGCCTCTGGACACAATGGTGTGAGCGGTGACCCCTTCTCCCCAGGCCTGGCTCTGCCCAGACAGACAGACCAGGGCTGAGGCTGTCTGGTCATTTGTGACTATCTTGCTGTGACCAGTGTGTCAGGACCTGGAGGGAGGAGAGGCAGCCAGAGTGCTGGGCTGTGAGATGGAGGATTTTAATTATGGCTGCTAAGCAAAAAGGCTTTATAAGTGAATAGAACAGAAATGTTACAGAATTAACTGATAATAGAGATTTACTTTTCCTTAAAGTAGCAAAAATTCATCACGCACACTGTAAACACATACACAGAGGAATGCTCTGTCCGGGAAACAAGTAGTGAGACTTATTCAGTTCCTTATCAGGAACTGAAGTGTTACAAAGCAAGTCTTTCCAGCAGATAAGCTGTGAGAAGCTGGGGAGCTGGTTCTGTGGTGCTGGCTTGTGAGTAGCTCAGTTCTCACCCTGTGAACTCCTGGGGCATCACTGCAAAAAGTACTTTGTATTTAGCATAACCCTGCTCTTTTGGAGGCCAGTTATAAAACTCCCACAGCTCTGCTGGGGCTGCAGCCTGAAAGGGACACTGGTAATGCCACACTCCAAACAATAGTGACAACTGAAGTTTGGCGTGACTGCTAGATAATTGGAGTTAGATAATTGGAGTTATGGGCACGGGGAAATAGCACTATCACATCTTGGTGGGTTATTTGAAGGCACTGGTCTGGATGCTGGAAGCACTAGCATCATGTGTCGGGTGCTGGCTGCTCCCTGGCCACAGTCAGGGTCTGTCCTCAAAGACTCTGACCCAGCTGTGAACACCCCTGGCAGCAGGGGTAATCCAGCTGTGAGCAGATGTGTGAACCCAGCCACCCTGTGAATGACATGTGCCCCAGAAGGACATATTCACAGTCAGAGGAGGGCTGTTCATGAGCAGAAATTAAGGGAAATATTTCAGGCGTACAGGAACCTCGGCAGGAGAAAACAGTGGAAAGTGCCTCACCCAAAGAGAAGTAATGGGACCCTTCTCTTGGAGAGCTCAGAGCTAGCACAAAGCCCTTGAAGCCTCCTGGAAGGACTAACCCTGCTCTGGCCAGAGAAGGATGGGACCAGCTGGTCTTTAGCCACCTCTAATTTGTCTCGAGCTGCCAAAGCCTTCCTTACAGATGCCCTTCGCTGCGAGACTTCACACACGGCTTCTCCTCAGAGCGCCCTCCACACACGCTTACCTGCTGCCGGAACACCGCAGGGTCTGACAACACCTGTCCTCTCTCTCTTCCTTTGGCAGGAAGGACAAAGTGCCACACTACAAATGCACTGCCCAGCGGGGCCCAGGGAACGGCCAGGCTGGAGGCAAACCCGACAAGAGGAGCCAGGCGCATCTGAAGGAGCCGTCTCTCTCCACGCGCTGAGGAGAGGAGAGGAAAGGAGAGGAGAGCTGTAGGGCAAGGCGGAGGAGCACGTCGCAGTCAGGAATCGATGATGTTTCTCTTTTTTTTTCCCAGACAAGTATTTCTAAGATAACAAATAGTCCATGGAGCGAAGAGGGAGAGGGAAATTAGCTAGAAATTTTACTATTGATTCTTTTTTATTTATAGATGGTGAATCAATTTCAGGGCTTCTTTTTTTTTTTTTCTATCTGTGGGGGGAAAAAAAAGAGTGAACTGATAGATTTGCAGAAATCATTTGCGGTGGCTGAAAAGCTATTTGTTAAAATGAGAAAGCCTCTCCTTCCTCCACCACTCCCCTTCTCTCTCTTTAAAGGGGTAATCCATACAATGAGCTAATGAGGGAGTCCTGGCTCCTCTGCTGCACCATGTCATGTCTCCCCTTTTCGTGTCAGGCTCAGAAGCCCTTATGCCTACTGCATGTGCTAGTCCTGTTAGCTTGCATTAAGAGAGCCTGATAAATAGCTTCTGGGAGCCAGGCAGGTGCTCTTCAGTGTGCAGTTTATCATCCGCTGCATGGCTGGGTTTTTTGCTCTGCTATCAGATCATTTGAGGAGAGGGGTCATATGAGAAATGGGACTGTTGGGCTGCAGGCATGAAACTTGCTGCAAGACCTGCCCAATAGGCAGGGACAGTGGTCCTCCATCAAAAACTGTCTGGAGTCTAGAAAGACCAGACTTGCCAACAAATGTCTGACTGAGGCAGCGTGAGTGAGGAGTAGTGCTGAAAGGAGTGAACAGACAGTGTTGTCACACCACTGTAAGAAACCCCAAGTAAAACCTCAGCACCTCCCCATGACATGGACAGCATGTGAAATCCCTGCTCAAAGCCACTGTCACTAGGCAGTCTTGTCTCCCACAATGTGTGACTCTGAAACATCTGACCATGATTCTCAAACTGGAGACAAAAAAGAGGGTGACCCTGAGTGGAATCTGAATGTTTCCCAGGGGATGGAAAGGGAGAGTGCACTTAGAAGTGCTTCTTCTCAACCCATCAGAAGCCTTGGGAAGCAGCTTCTTTTGACTGTCTTCTGCCAGGAGTTGGGCTGGAATGGTGGCTTGAAGGAGAGAAGGAGCCAAGACCCAGTAGATAAGAGAGGGAAACGATGAACTAGACTGAGGGTGAAAAAAGATGTGTGAAACACGACTGAATGACCTCTTCTTGGTGTGGGGCGGCCCTGAACATGCACTAACCCCAGACACTGCTCTCTAGTAAAAGATATGTGTTGGTTGTTCCTCTCCTCTTTCCCAGGACAGGAATGCCATGATCTAGGAGCAGAGTCAGGCTCAGCTGGGTCCTCACACTGGCCTGTGTGTGAAGAGATTGCATCCTGGGGATAAATGAAAAGGTATGAGAAACACTGAGAACTACAGGCTAACACAGACCTTTGGGGTGAGTTAAATTTACTGTCCCTGCTGAAAGTACTCCCTGATTCTTCAGTAGCAGAGACCTGGCTGCGAGGCCTGACCAATGCTGAACCAAGGAGTGGTTCTAGGAAGAACTGAATGAGGCTTGGCTTGCATTCCTACTTCCTTGTCCTTTAACAACCTCTGGATACAAGGGAGTTCTCAGTGAGATCCCTGAGCTCCTTTCCATACAAGTAAACACAAAGCAAGCAGGGTCAAGGCTGAGTTCTGTGTTCTGTGTCTCAGGACCTCACCTGCACTTCTGGAGCCACATCCCAGTGGAGCTCCTGGGAGCCACTGGCACACAGTTTCCATCCAGTTTGTATTACTGCAGCCAGAAAGAGTGAGCAGGTATGAGTAAGAACAAAATCTTGGCTTTGCATGCCTCTGAAGAAGGACAAGCTACTCAGGATCTGCCAAAACTTGAGCTGAATGTCTCTGTGCATTAGCCACCCTTTAGCTGGGCTTTCCTTCGTTAGTTGTTCTCTGACAAAGAGAACTCGCTTGAAAGCAAGGAGTTATCCCACTGGAAGGAAAATGATTTAAAACACCAAGCAAACCTGTTATCGTCAGTATTTCAAGGTGAGAGGGTTAAACTGTGTACATTTTTAGGGAGAAAAAAATGCCTTCATATGATAAATTCCAAGGCATCCAAAAGGCACAGTGCTGGCTCTCTGTGTCCAAAAGCAGAGTAATGAATAGCAGTGACAGTGTGATAATTAAAATGACCTCTTGGAGATATGGATTAGAAGGTACGCAGAGGGGGGATAAGTTCTCCTTTGAATTAATCTAGTGCTAATTTATGACTATCATTGGATTTTATAGGGTTTTAGTGGAAGACTTTCAAAGTTGGTTTACTGGAGTTAAAATGTTCTTTCACATATTCATTGCAAAAACACTTGCAGAATTCCTCGTTATTTATTTTTGGATGTTTCTATATACACATACATATATATATATAATGACAGAGTTTCAATATTTGCTTAGCTGCTAAAAAGCCTATTCTAGAAATATGAATAAAGTGATAAAAGCAGCTGTGAAATGAGTGTGTTGTTTCATTTCCATTCCTTCCTCCTCACAGGCTTCCAGATCACTTCAAAACCAAGACGGCTGGATTCTGGGAAGCCCTTGTGCTGCCCTGCTATTGGCTGTCAGAGGCTCCCTCTGTCAGACTTGTAAAAGTCTTTTAAGTTTAGATTTAATAACTGGATTTTCCTGGAAATCAGTCTCCACTTCTTCTTGTCTTGTGCACAGGTATCTTCCCCACAGCCTGGAACTTATAGGTCTTAGTACAGACCTAACGTAGATTGCTTATCTCTGCCAGAGATGCTTCCTCTCTGCTGAGATATCCCAACCTTTCAGTGGCACAGAAAGCACAGATTGGAGACAGTTACCCATATGGGGAATGATGACATCCCATTTGTCAACTCCCATGGTGCTAACCTTCCTCCCATCCTCTCCACCTGCCTAGCAATGCTGTAACATCCAAACATAAGGTTATCTGCCAAGAGCATCTGCCTTGCTCTTCCGCCGGGCAGCACGCCCGTCCTGGAACCCATACCCCCCCATCCTTGTTCCAGAATGTCATGTTCAGACTCTTTGCTCTTGCCTCCCATTTCATTCCTCTTTCAGATTGTCTCTGGCACCTTCTGGCCGAGCCACAGTTGCCACTACCCAAATTTTCCATGCTGAGCTGCCAGTTACATCGCCCCTGAACCCCATAAGCAGAGCTGACTCTATAGTGCTCTTTTCAGAGACCCGCAGCTGCTTTCAGGGTTCTCCAATAAACTGGGTTTTTTGAAAGCTCTTCCTGACCAGCTGGGGATGGGAGCCTGAGCCTTTCACGGAGGAGTCTCTGCTAGTTTGCCTGAGGGTTTACACATCTCATTTTTTGGGGAGACTAGCATGGGAGCTGAAAATAGGAAACCTTTTGTTCCCGGCCTCTAGTTGCCTTTTCTCCCGTGTGAGTGCTAAAGTTCTCCTCCTCCACCTGAGCAGGCAGATCCTGCTTCAGAGCCTGCTCCTGGCCTGCCATGAGCCTCTTCTTCCTGGAGATGATCCGTGTCTCAGATGTAAGTAATGCATGTTGTACTCCCAACAGTAATTCCTTATTAGTCACTTGTGTCAGGACTAAGGTAAGGTGACACCAAGGATTCTGACAGGTTCAGAAGTCCAAACCTAGGCATTTATTTGGACAGAATGGTATTTACTCTTAAGAACAAAGGGACATGTTTATCTGAACACAAGTGGAGGGCTTTTCTTGTGAGGAGACCAGTGCCCCATTGCACTGCCCTCCCTGCCTCTTCCCATTCTCTGCCTAGGGAGCTGCAGGGCCCTCCCTTGGAGCAGTAGCAATGCGTTTGCCTCCCTTTGTCCAGGACTGGGTGATGAATATTAAAATGCTGAAATTAACTTGTTTTCTATGCATTCTGCTCTCCTGACAAGAAAATCCCACTACAAACCCCTGCACGGGCAGTCTAACTGCACCGAATTAGACCCTCGCTGTGAGGGGATTATATATTCTGATTGGGGCTGAGTTTGCAATTATTGTCTCTGCCACACCAAAGACCTTTACTGCAGAGCTGCAAACCAGTTATAGGAACATGAAATGCTTTGACTTCTTCACTAGGGAAACATTAATCCAATCACAGGTTATGTCCATTACAGACTATGGCAATATTGTATACAGGAATTCCCAGGAGAAGGTTCTACAAAAATTGGAATCTCTCTATAACCATGTTACGAGATTTACTGGTGTGGATAAAATGGGCAGAGTTAAAATTACCAGGCTGGCTATCTCTAAAAGACAGGTGAAGTCTGCTGGCTATCATTGCTTTGCAATATTACAAATGGAAAAGCCCTGAAGTAATTGAATAACACATCTGCTGAAAAAACCTTGTGAACTGCTATAACCTAAAGATAGACTGCGAGGAAACAATGTAGGTACAGCACCCGGTTAAAAGGAAAAAGATGCTTTCCTTACCTGGTGCGGGAAGATATAGCAAAAGCAGGTACAGATTCTGTCTTTGCCTCCTAGATTACGTGTGTGTATGTGTGTGTGCTCTATATATTAATGTGTGTGTGTTTGTGTCTACCTACCTCTTTCTTTTCACACAAAAACAAGTTAAACCAGGTTCCTCAGCTGCCAGAGGCATGGTGTTGGATGGGAACGATCCATAAGCAAAGCTCACTGCGTTTCCTTTGCTGCTGGAGGTTTCTGAAAACATTTGGCATGGCTGGCAAAGGAGTTGGTTTCTGTCCCCTTAAATCTCTGTCCTTACGCAGAAAAAAGATTTCAAAGCACTTTGCAAGAGTTGATGGAGGTTTTCCCTGTGCTTTAGTACCAGTATTCAGTGATCTATAACCACAGTTTAACAGCAGAGAGCAAGTTCCCTGGCTCCCTGCAATCCCAGGGCTCCAAGAAGCTGTGTACGGATGGAGCCTCTGGGGCCGGGGCAGCGCACACCCCACTCAGGGGGAGGATGGGCACAGCCTGGCCACTGCCTCCACACCACCCTGCGCGTGCAGCCAGGCCACCTCCAGGCACGGACACCACAGCCAGACCCAGCAGAGTGACCCACCGCCGAGTGCAGCCAGGCCACCTCCAGGCACGGACACCACAGCCAGACCCAGCAGAGTGACCCACCATTGCCTCGTCCCTTCTCTGGAGGTGAGTACGTTACGGACCAGGCGTTTGTGGGATGAGAAAGGATTTCAGGACAGGTCAATGCCTTGCCTGTGGTTCTCCCTGGGCATGGAGGAGCTTCCTCTCCTTAGGAACTCATGTTCCTCCCCATCTGGTAGCTCCGAGCAGAGATCCAAGGGAGCTGACACGGATGCGCTGCAGCAGCATGGCTGTCAGGGGCTGTCACAGCTGGTCAACACAGGGAGGTGTGATTTATTTCACATCTCATGCACCTCTCCACAGCAGACCAGCACTCATGGAAGGATGAGACGCTTGAGGGAGTCTGGAGGGGTTTGGATCCTCCTGTGGAAGGAACACGGGAGACTGAGAACATCAGTACTGACGGGCATGGATATAAAAGAAATTTTTGTTTTTCATTAAGTCTTTCATCAAAGAAGTTCTTTATCATCGAAAATGTTTTAAAGAATCCAAATTTATGAAGTATAAAAATGCTACTTTTCCAGTAAGGCTTGAAATTTATTGTTTGGAAGCAGTGGGAACAGAAACCAGCCAATTCAAACTGCACTACCAATAGCCTGGGTATCTGAAGGAAGATTTTAATACCAGCCAGTGTTTGGAAGAAAAAAGTACTAGAGCAGGTCTTTCTCACAGCCATAAGGGAGTCAATATCCTACTGTGATTCCCTGTTACATACACAAAATTATCCTGGGTATAAAGAGTCCCCTGTTCCTTTTGCACATTTAGGGTTGTTACTCCTGATACTTTCAACCAAAGCAGCCTGAACAAACGCTGAGGATCTGTACTCTTTTCCCTTTGGTGCTAGGTGAAGGTGGGGGAATTTTTGGGGTTGCTCCATGCATGTACTGCTAAGATTGATGAGGATTGTTCTACAGCATTTAGGGCCCATTTTAAGGCTGGATTAATACATTTCTAGAGGTGTGATTATTTTAGGCCCTGAGCGTTATCCTTGTTGCGTGATGCTCCTTCCAGAGCTGCCATGAGCACTAAATCTGCTCGCTGGTGTTCGCAAGTCTGAATGCGGAGCACAGCCCTGCAGGGAGACAGCAGGCTCTTGGTGGGGATGTTGTTTTCTGGGAAATTCATGTTGTACTTAGCACTTAATCATTTCTGTGTCCCCTAAGGCAGATTTCTTTCCCCTCTCAGTCGGTCACAGCCCTGTCAGGCTCCCAGAGAGTTTGAGCAGCTGATGCTGAGTCACCAAGTGGAAAACACAAAAGTATGTCTGAGGAGGCTTGCCTACTAAGTAGGAAGAAGAGGGCAGAAAAAACGTGTAGAAGCACAGTTTAACTTTAGCTGAGGAAACTGGTTAGAGCATAGAGGTGCTCTTCAGCATGGGAGTCTTAAATCCCCCCTCTTCTCCCTTTTTTGGCATGGGAACATGGGTCTCACAGAGCTTGTGATTCAGCCTCGAGGGGCTGAACCTTTGGTGCTTTTAGGTGAAGAAGCATTTTGCTATTTTTAATAAAGCCAGGACTTTACCCTGGAAATCTTGACTACAACTTTTAGCTCTTCTATGGATCAGATATTGCACGATTGAGGATAAGGTGAGGAATATTTATCTCTGTGATTCATGTTTACCATCCAAACCCCCACGATTTTTACCTTATACTAATGTTGCTTTATATATCATTTTTTCCCATGTGAGGAAACACCCATTTCTCACATGGTGGCCGAAGACTCAGGCGGATGAAGTGAGCTGAAGCAGGACAGAAGTGGGCCACAGACCCAGGGAGGGAAGTGAATGAGGCTCCATGGCTGAGTCACAGCAGCCAGTTGAGTGATGGCCATGGGTGCTTGGCTAAATCATCACAGCTGCTCCCAAGGCAGTGTTGGCAGAGAGTAAACAGTAATTATTAATGGCTGTTAAATGCAGACATTTCACACCTCTCAACCTTGAAACAGGGGAGAAGGATTTTTGCAAAATACTTCCTTTTTAGTCACTCTCACATTCCATGTTCAGTAAGCCCCGTTGCTGAACCGAGCTGTCATTCAGCCATTCTGAGACTTCCCAAGCCATTCATCTGAGGATTTCTGCCTGAAATGGCTATAAACATCAGAGTCCCTGGGTTATCAGTCAGTTCTAAGTCCATGATACAATATGGAGATCTCTGAGATGAGAGCTTGTATGGAAAGCCACACAGAGAAGGACCCTAGAAACCCCCATGCCACTTGCTACAATCAGTGCAGGTGCCACCTTTTGGGGCTAATCTTGCTTGCCTGGGATATATTTGATAAAAAAATCAAGATTTCCTAAGCATCCTCACTCAACTTCATCATAATTTCACTCTATTACATGCATGCAGTCCAGAATAAGCCCCAAAAGCTAAAAAAAAAGCTCCTTCATTTAGGTGTTGCAGATAGGTCCTGAGATGGTGACCTGGACTAGTTTTGCCCTAAATCGCCAGTTTTCCCCTGTCCTGCCTCATGATGCAGGGGAGGCACAAGGCATGATAGGGACAGAATGATGGCGCAAAAACAATGGTCATAACCAAGTTCTCCCTCTCCAAGTTCAAGCTGGAGCACCTGGTATTTGAATGAACCTATTCCCTGGTGCAATGCCATTTTTAAACAACTTGCACTATACATTTCAAATTTGTATTTGGATTTAAAACAGCCCATGTGTGGGTTGGATTAAAAAAAAATGGGTTTTTCTTGATTTAGAAAATTAGTGACAGTCTGCACAGTGTGGGAGCAGAGGCGGAAACCCAGCCCTGTTCTGAGCAAGGTTCCATGCAGCATGGGACGTGCCAGGTCAAAAGGAGGGCATGTTCTGGGAAGGGGAACATGTATTTGGAAATCACCAAGGGCCATCTGAACAACTCGTGCTGTCCAGGGTAAATCTGCCTAAATTTTGTTCCAACCTCCTCACTATTTCAGTATCCAGATCCCTGCCCTTGGCTGTCCCAAAGCATCTCTCCTGCTGTTGGGAAGATGGGAGTGCTGTGTGCTCCTGGACAGGGCATTAACCAGAGGAGTTAACGCCACTAACCCCTTGTTCCTGCCGTCCTCAAACTTAACCAAACCCAGCAGGAAGAAGAGGGGGTCCCTGGAGTAACCATGGATGGTGGTCTGGTGAAACCCACACCCACATGGAGCAGGGCCAGGGCTGCTCACCACGAACTGGGAACGTCTCTACCCCATCTGGACCAGTTCTGGCATCAGAAAAGCAGTTCAGTCACAAACCAAACCACAAGGCCATCACTCATCAGCACACTGCACTGATGCTACTGCAGAATAGCAGGGAAGGCTCTATCCCCATCTACTTTTAAATCATCAAGCTAATAAGTACCCTGGATGATAAGATGTAATCTTTTAAATGCAGTATGGATTTCTTCTCTGAATTATTCATGATAACATCTTTAGGCAAGAGGTTTTTTTTTTTTCCTGGAAGAGAAATCTTGGGGTGGTGGTAATCACTGTTTTACAACAGGCTCACCTGGGAAAGGCTCCCTATTGCTGGGCTATCTCTGCTAACTTCCTAGGGCTGTGGGGCCCTTGGATGGTGCCAGAGCATCTCCAGGAGCTGTGAGGCTGTTAAACACACTGCTTCAACAAGCTGGTACTAGTCTCCAAGCAAAAGTAGCCAGGTGAGGAAAAATCAGGAGGGAAAAAAAGAATGAATGCCGGGATTTCAAAGGTGATTGGACAAATACAAATCACATCTGGTCACATGCAGCCCCTGTCTGGGCCTTGCTGGTTCCTCAGGGGGGTGTGGGGACCACATGCTGCACAAGAGGCAAAGGCCACAAATTAAAACAAATATATGGAAATCCACCTGAACACAAGAAAATACTTTTTAACTGTCAGAGTGGTCAAACACTGGAACAGGCTATAGAGTCTCTATCCCTGAAGATATTCAAAATCCAGCCAGATATTGCCCTGGGCAACCTCCTGTAGGTAACAGCCTGAGCAGAGGGAATGGACAAGATGATCTCAAGACCCTTTCCAACATCATCCATTCTGTGATTCTGTTTCTTATACATGATTTTGACAATTTTACTGGCCATTTTGCACCAATTACAGCATTTTGCAGGGTAATAATATCAATATTTAGCTCTTGTGCAGCACTTTTCCCTCCTTGATCCACAGTGCCTTTAATGAGGGTTGTCATTCCCCATCCCTGTTGAACAGCTGGGGAACTGGGGCACTCAGAAACCAAGGGACTTGCTTGAAGACATTCAGGAAAGTGAGGGCAGAGGGACCTGATCTCCTAATTGTCACCTCCCACTGCCACTGCAATGCTGTGCAAGCGGTACTTCCAGAGGAATGCGTGGTGTACCAAGCACCCAGAGACAGCAGAGGCTGAAGGCGCTGGAGGCAACACAGTTCACAGATGCAGCCCTCGGACTGCAATCCCAGCAAAGGAAAGATGTTTCTGTGTTTTGCCAGGAAGCAGTGGCGCAGGCAGCCCTGCTCCGCTGAGCTCAGCTGAACCACAAGCAGGCAAGCTGGTGCTCTAATGGAACTGTATCCACAACGGGTAAAAACAGGCTTTATTCACCAGTGCTTCAAGCTACAGGTCAGGTTTCTGTGCTTCACATGATATTTATTCTTTTTCCCAGTGTCCTGGTATCAGATTTGGCCAAGTTGCAACACATAACAACCAAAAAAAATTTCTTTCTTAATAGTACAATTATTGCCAATCCTTAGAGACTGATGTCTGTAATACCACAAAAATTCCTTTACTAAAACTGACATTGCTGTGATTTTGCATGTCAATGTATTTTGATCTATAGGCAAGTACACCTTTTTAAAAAAAAACATTCTGATTTATCTCATGGATAGTGAAAACCCAGACAGAAGAGCAGATGTGTGCACATGTCTACAGACACACAAGAACCGAGCTCCCCCTTAAGTACTTGCTTAAATCCCAGGTCCTAACAAATAGGAATGATCTTGTTACTCCTTTGGTGAGCTGAATAAATAGGTGGACTGTTTTTGTATGGAGTGGAGGAAGCAGGCAATGGCTATTTATGGACGATTAATCACAGCCATGTATTCTTTATTTCCTATTTACGGGTGGTACAGTGGTCTGAATTCTAATCAGCTCTCTCTATGGTGGGGTTTCATGTTTCTGCTTTCAGCAGTTAACACTTTAGAGATAGTTGAAATTAAATGAGCAGAATGGCTGTGGCTTGGGATCACACTCTGGTCTTAGCAAGGACTTTGCCTCTTGCTTTCAGAGAAGGAAGGAACTATTGTCTCATGTGTGGGCTCCTGGGAAGTTATACTGGAAAGGGCTGCAGGTAATAACAACTCAGAACAGTGAGCTGAGCCCAACTAAAACCAGTTCTGAACCCAGATTTCCACTCTCTCTACCTAACACAGTAATTAAAATTATGCAAAACAGGGAACAAAATGCTACGACTGGCACACAGGGAACATTCCTATTTGGAGGTGCTTTACAGTTGTTCAAGTGGGATAGTGGTAAGCAAGTGGAAAAGGGAAGCTCAGCCTTGTGCCCCACTGATCAGCAACTCCTCCAACAGCAGGAATGTCTGCAAATGATCATGGGGGTTTAATGTTTCCTGAACATGTTATTTGGTAGAAAAAGCGTTTCTTAATGGTCAGAACTGGAAACTACCCCTGCCTGGAGGGGCACTGCTGCCCTCCCTGGCCTCTGTCTCTGGTGTAGTTGTAGTTCAAAGGATTGGCAGACCAAGTGTTCCAAGGTTTCAGGCAAAGCTCAGGAAGGCTCAGTTAAGGATTGTCGCAGGAATGGTTCCCCTGTTCTTCCTTAAGGAAATACGCAGAACATCAGAACGCTCTTCAGCAGAGACACACTCTTCAGCCCTTTGTTCAAGGAGTGGAGAGAAGAATAATTAACAGAGCTGGCACCTCTTCTCCTTGGACGATGCTCAGTTTGACCTTTCCAGTACTACAGTGGTATTAAGATAAGAATCATGTACTGTACCCTGACCTCAGTTACACCCCAGTACATCTGAATTTGGAGCCAGTCCACTCGAGTAATTAGAATTGACTGGGACTAAGGCTGGTGCAAGCAGTATTTGATATTTCTGGCATTTATAGTGCAGGCAGTCGGTGGGATCCATTACCTCACCCACACCTGCCCTCGGCGTGCCGCTCACAATGTGTTTATTACGCGTGGCACTAATCGCACAGCAGGAGATTAAATTGGAGAGCTTTTAAAAGGCAAATTGGCCTTTTACATCACCTAATTTGGGATGGGGGCCAGATTGCTCTGGATGATTTAGATACCTAACTCAATCAATGAGTATGAGACATTGAAATGCCTTTGGAAAAGAAAAAAAAAACCCTGCAGTCCCTAATCTTTAAATTTCATCTTTAATTTTGGAGTGAAATTGGTGCTTAGAAAATATATCTCAGGCAGGGCAGGGAAAGAAGAGTCCATTGAGCAAAAGTGAAATCTCGCTGAGCCAGGGACTGTCATCAACCAAAGAGGAGATGGGAAATTAGCACACAGCTCAGGCTGACTCACCCGCAGGAATACATTGAAAAAATCCATGCAAGCAGATGACACCATGCAGCCCCTAAAAATCTAAAATCCTTTAAAATTAGGGCCCTAGGTGAGAGATACTTTTCCAGGCCTTAAGACTCTGGCAGCCCAACCAAAGTACAAGATCAAGAAAGTAAATTTGAAGGAGTTACTTTATTACAGATAACACTCCTTTTTCCAGATAGCCATGCTTCAGTTAAACTCACTGAACCAAAGGCCACGTTGCAATTCACTTGGGAAAAACAGCTTGGCCTAAGATATGACACAGGACAAGAAAAATTAATAATTTTGAGACGTATCATCATAGGAAGAATGTGAGGAAAGTTTTTGATCTTCTTTTTATTGCGACTCTTGAGATCTCCTCCTGGGCTACTATTTAAGGCCCAACTTCCTTTGTGATGCTTGGATCCAGTTTCCATAGCCTAGCACAGAAACAGGCCTCTGAAAAGAAAGCAGCACTATATTCTGCCATACGCAGTGGACCAAGTGGAGAAGAGCCACTTCAACAGTGGGTGTTAGTCAACAGTGGGAAGAATTTAAGTGATTTTCATGAAATGACGATTTAGTCCATAAAGTGGCTTGGGGACATGGACGCTTGAAAGATTTGGAGGCAAAATAATAGAGCTTTGCTTTGAAGTCAGCTTGAGACTGCAGAAAACCTCTCTGAAACTACCTGCTGGCTTCAGGTTATGCTTGTGTTGGGAAAGGGATACTTCAGCTGTCTTTTCTGGGGCTGGTGAAAGATCTCAGCCTTCAGAGCCGCCTGTATGCAGCACTGCAGGTAAGTTGTGACAAATGAGATGGGATTTACTGAGGAAGAAGTGCCGTTGAAGTGCAGTAATGGAGGTAATAAAGATTTTCCTCCTGGACCCACAAGCAGGATTTCCTACTCGCTTGACCAGCCTGAGAAGAGAAGAATGCTGCTCATTTGGACACATATGTCTGAATGTGAGTAAGAGCACACCTGTGTGTGCACGGGCAGTCTGGGGTTAACAAAAGATTTCTGTCAACTTCCAAGCACAGCCAGTTTGTCCTCTGCTACACCTAGGAAATGTGAACAGCATGGAAATTAAGATCTACTCCTCATGAGCAGTAACTTAGCTCTTTTATGTAACATGCTGTAATGAAGATTATTAAAGCTGCCTTCACAATTTCCAAGTCCAATTCTTTTTCATTTTGCCAGGAATTAAATGTTCAGATCCCAAATGCGGCTTTAGAATCTCAGTTTGTAGGTCAAAAACATCAGAGAGGTTTGTAACAACTTTCTCCTTGCCACAGGCTTTGTCTGCAGACACAGCTCAATGGAGTGGGACTCCAAGGGTGGATGCAGACCAGTGAGCAACACTTTGACCCTTCCAAGCCCTGGGACCACAATCCGAGGGATGTGAGAACCACAGCAGAGGATCCAGGTGGCAGAACATGCACAGGCCAGTCTTGATGCAGGAAAGCTTCATCCAGTCGCCCTTGTTACCCCGTGTTAAACCGCATTAGAGCAGTTATTTGATCTCCATGGGCTGAACCATGGAAGATGCAAAGCAAGCCATCAAAACTCCTGTTCAACACTCAGGCAAATGAATATTAAATTCAGGTGAGTATTTGATTGCCCAGAATGGCAGGCAGAGGGATCAAACAATGGGGAATGTTGGAGCCAGTCACTACAGCATCAGCCTGGGTTGGGAGGATCCTCATATTAATTCTCTTCTCTGACCTCCAAAGTTGTTTTTTTTTTCTATTTTTTTCTATCATTTCTATCTACATCAATGTTCAGACATCAAAACTAGTTAAGAATAGACTAAAATTTGAGCTGGTCCAAGCCATCAGGTCAGTGAAGACCCAGTTCAAGATGGCAGCATCATGGCCAGTGCCCACGCGTTGACTGGAAAGAGAGAAGGAGCTGTACCTTCAGTCTGCTGGGGTTTGTGCTCCATCAGGCCTTTGCAAGTCATGGCATTATAAATGTGGTCCCCAAACCCCAACTTTTTGGAAGAGAAAGCTACTCCCAGGGCGTCTTTCTGGAAGCAGCAAAGTTGCAGCTTTAGATAGATGTTCTTTTTTATTTTGTGATCATAGCTAATTAAAAAAAAATAATGGAAACACATACAGATCCAAAAGTTTATTAGAAAAGAAACACTGTAGTTTAATTATGCCACTATGTTGTGTATGACACAAAGCCCACTGAAATCTGAATACTTGATGATCTCTGGAATTTGACTAAGAGCTCTTCAGCCTTAGGGAGAAACTTGACAATTACTAATCTACATATGCTGACAATATCAGGGGCCCCATGAGGGTCTTTAATTGCTCTGTAAACTTCAAACTGGAGAGTTCTTCAGTAGGACAAAACAAGATGCTGCATTCGAGCTAAGGAAGAGTGGTAGTTGACATGTTTATTAAATACCCCCAGGCCCCAAAGGATTGCAGGGTGGAAGGTTCTCTGGGTAGAAGAAGTTATAAATGCAGCATCCGATTTATTCCAGACAGAACAATTAAGCATTAACGCTCAGGTGCAGCTACAGCACGATGGATCCAAGAAAGGTTTCTGCAAAAGTCTTTCCACAACTCCAAACTGTTTTTCTATTCTCTAGCTTCCACAGCCCTTTTTTCGACGTTTACTTGAGCCTTGTGACTGTGCACACAAAATGTCTGCATGATGTGAATAGAAGTGGGCGGTGGGTTCCAGAAGGTGCTGACCTGAGCTTTTTCAAAAGCAAAATGTGTGACATTTGCCTTACTGTTGCTTAATTGGAGGCAGTGAGTTTTGTCCATGTATCTGGCAGCGGAGGGACTTTTGTCCTCCAAGATACCTTCAATACAGGGCCTGAATTTTTGCCAGAAATTTTAGTAGGTCTGGCTCAAATCGCAGCTGCAGGAAAATGGATCATTTCATAGGAGAACTGATAGTTTCCTATTCTTTCCCATTAATTTACAGCTTGACACAAGCCCACGCTTTGATGCTGAAGGTTACGTGTGTGTTATGGCCAGCACAGAAGGTTATTCCGGCTCATTCTCCTGTTGCTATATTGACTTTGATGTTTACCTTGTATGTTGTCAACATAATCACCAAGCAAATTCTGATTGCTTCATTTCTCATTTTATTTCTATTTCAGGAATGTGTAGAGTTATCCTCCCACTGCTGTGAGGGTTCATTACCTCTGCTGAACTGGCCATAGCTTGTGGAGAAAGAAATAATGTTAACCCCTCCTGAAGCCACCTAACACAGCAGCATCAGTCTTGGAGAGGGCTTTTATAAAGTGTTTTATCATTTCTGGGGAGCAAAAGGAACAGACAGAGCTTGGACCACAACCCAATGGGATGTGCAGCACTTACCATTAGGGGAACACCTTGCCTTGCAATGAAGTTGATCAGGAAATAACAGGATGGAATAAATCCAGAAGGTCCCAGTGCCAGCTTCATTCTGGGCTCTAACGACACAATCCAAACCTTTGAATTTGGGATGGGAGAGTGTTATCGACACAACACGTTAAACAACCTTAACTCCAATGAGCAATGGCACCAGTAAAACACTTGTTTATTAGCAGAATGCATCTGATCTCAAAGGCCTGCATGACAAGTTCATTACATATCAATTTAATTAGCTGATTTACATTTAATTTACATTTCAATTAATGTCTTTAGCAACAAAATGTTGCCTTAATAGGGTAATTGCCTATTAGGCAATATGTAAAAGAATAAATAGTTGCATTCTGAGGAAGAATTCCTGTTTTCAATTTTTTATTACCATAAATAACCTAAATAATTATTGCTCTTAAGAGGCCACGTCCTAGCTCCCTTCTGGGCCTAATTATAAAGACTTAGTACCTCATTAAGCAAAATGGTTTTGGAGTCACAGAAAAGCATTACTCTAATCGTGACTCATTAGTTTCAACAAAAGAGGAGAAAACTGCAAAAGTCGGCACATTTCGCCATATTATTCTTGTGGTTCATAAGCAGCAGCACATTTGAGAAGTGGCTGTTACAGCTGTGTAGGCGTTTCTGTCACGAAGTCCTGTTTTCAGAGGGGGTTTTTTTGGGTAACTTTGGTCATTAAAAGAGAGTCACGTCTGACTGGAAAACCTGACACGTGCACCCCTGGCGGGCAGCGAGAACTTCAGCAAACTTTTGGGTTTCTGTTCCCTGGGAGCTCATCTCTCTCCCGCATGGCCACGAGCATGGTGGCTTGGTTTGAGGTTGCAGTGTAGGGTTCATCTTCCACCAGGCAAAAGAGTTGGCTTTCATCACCATAATATATTCCAATGCATTGAAAATGGACATGGTTTTTAGGTTTCATTTGAATTCAGTGGTATTTTATCATAGTGTAAAAATTTACTTCAGGCTTGGGTGTGACCAAACTGCGACTTTTAAGGCCCTTTGTGTTGGATCTACTGATGTAAAGCACTGATCTCATACATGCTCACTCTGATGGTTTAAATTTGTTAAAAAAAAAAACAAACATGAAAGGTTTGGCATGGTGCTGGTGGGGTTTATGCTACGTTAGGCATCGACTCTCTGTGCTAACCTAACATTACACCAGATCCAGAATCCTCTGTTCTTCTGGCAACCAGTGTAAAGCCAACACCACAGCACTAAGCTGGCACAAAGTCCATGTCAGAAGCTCTGGCTGATTTGATGGACATGTCTGTGCTTTGTTTGGATGAGGTTTGTTCTGCTAGAGATTCAGTGATGCAGAGATTCAGAACTGATGAGTGGAACTAAGGGCACTGACTGCAGTTGCTTAAAATTATGTCATGTGAGGAAATAAAAAGGGACTAGTTAAGATACTGTTTAGCAAACAATAAATTAATAATATTCTGGGAATACATAGAGCTTTTAAAATGAAAATGTTTAAATAATGAGAAAACAACCTTTTTATACAGTGTTTGTTTTCTCATTAACCTTTAATGATGACTCATATGTAAAAGAAACACAAACAGAGCTATTCTTTCTTAGATTGCACATAAAGCCAAAGCTAAAAATAGGATTGTTAATTATAGCATTGTACAGCCTCTAAGAACAGATAATCTGTGGGGGTTCTCCTTTTTCCTCTTTTTTTATTTTCCCTTTTTTTTTTTCCTTTTTAGTGACTAGGTGTTACTGTCCTCATTTTACAGGGAGTTGAATCGGCAGCACAGAAATGTCAAGGGATGTTTCTTATCTCAGAGCTGTAAGGAGAGCCCCTACCCTCACACTCCAACCATCCTGCTCTAATGTTTACTGAAGTCAACAGTGTCTCTAGCGGATTTTGGAACTCATCTTGAACCCCATGATCTTCAGACGACTCATGACTGTCCCATACTGTGCCAGCTTCTCACCTGGTGTAACTCACCCAACTCTGGAGGCAATTCATCTCTACTCTGTATTTGGGCAAATTTATTGCCAGAGACTGGGCAAGTCCTAGCTCCTTAGTGCTTAACTTTCCTCTAACAAGGTGCTATATGCATATAACATTAAGACAGTGAAAAGAGAACAGGCAGGAGTCGCTTTCTTATAATACTAACTGCACTCTTTCTCTAGGATAAGGAAAACAGTGCTGGAGAGAGAAAGAGAGAGAGAAAAGCTTCCACTTCCAAAAAATGTCTTATTACCTTCAAAAGTTAATTACTCAGGATTCAAATGTATCTTCTGCTATTCTGCATTTTATTTTTGCCCCTACACCTGATGGATCTGGAATTCTCTTTTGAGCTGCTAACCCAAAAGCTCATTTAAAACCTTTCCTACTTTCCCGTGTCTCTGATTAACACTAATCCACTCTCCCCGTGTTCTTTTCCTACAGCTTCTTATGCTCACTCCTTGCTGCAGCCTGCAAGAACTCTAATTGGCATCTGCTCTTCTTTGTGGGTTTCCATTTTTTTTCTTTCTTCCTGCTCCATTTTCTCCCTGTCGCTATCTGAGCTGTTCTATACCATCCTGTTATACTTTCTAGCCCAGATCTGCCTAGTGCTGTAAAGGATTTGATGATTTTCTTTAGGAAAGACTCTAATAATAGCCACAATCCTGCCCCTTTACAAATCTTCTTACAATGAAAATGTTCTGCCCTCCAAAGTGAATTCCATTGAAAACTAAAAGTTCTTGTCATAAAAAAAAAGTAAAAAAAAAAAAAAATTATAGATATATATATAAAATATACAATATCCTTCTCTGTTCCTGATGGATTTGAGACATTTTAAAGGAGAAATGCTATAATTTATGGGGAATTTGAGCACAGATCTCAGAGCTTCCTATTAGAACCTGTAACTTCAGTTATTATTTCGAAACAGCATTTCAGATTTTTTCTCTAATACAAAAAGCAACGATTTATAACAGGAAAACAAGCCAGCCAGAAAGTCCTTGAGGTTCTCTAGTGACTTTGCTGTTGTCAATCAAAATAACAGGGAAGATGCTCAAACACTGCTACTTTAATGGGCAGAGGGACAAAACTCCTGACACACTGCAGAGGCTTTTGGAAAACAAGCTCCTGATGCCATCTGAGCTGGATGAGGCTGGCACAAGCTGGAGCCTTGGACTCTATCTGGATGTGATGGATTTTGAGCTTTAACTGCCGTTCCAGGTGACCTGTGCCAAATCTGTGACTTCTCAGCCCCTACTCAGCTGCTGCCTCAGCCTGGCTGCCCAGAGGTGAAGCTTTTCCCCCTGCAGACCCTGCCTGGCATCTCAGAAGCTCAGAAGCAGCTCAGTGAAGACACCTCTGTCAAGCTCGGAGCCACGCTGTGCCCCTGCTCTCCAGGCCTCAGCAGCTGGCATTCCCTGCCACCTCCCAGCAGCTCCTGGGCAGTGCCAGGTGCTGCAGTGCATGAGCTCCAAGGCAAACTGCTCAGAGCCCTCTCTCCTGATCTCTGCTCAGTAAGCAGGGCTTTACCATTGTTTGTTAAAATGCTGTACAGAGTCACAACATTCACGCACAGACATACTATTAGACCGCCAGGGCAGCCTCCTGTACATCACAAGCCATTAAATACTGTTGCCAATCTTCTTTTTGTTTGACTAAAATATGTTTTGTTTCAACAAAAGCATTTCTTTAGTCAGCTTCTCATTTTCCTTTGGTGTTGTCAGGAAATGGAGAATTCACTTTCCCTTTGATAGCCTGTTCCAGTGGTTACTCCCTTTCTCTGTTGCAGTATAATGCCAAATATCTAATTCAATTTTTTTCTAGCTTCAGCCTCCAGCAACTGCTTCTTGCTATGCCTTTCCCAGTTAAATTAAATATCCATCCAGTATTCTGTGATTTCCAATACAAAGGTACTATCTGCTGTAATCAAGCCACAGCTTTTGGCTTTCTGGTCAGGCCACTGGGCTCTTGCTGATGCAGCCACGGTCATTGTGGCCAACTTTCCAACAGCAGAGATTCCTCCTTGCAGAGCACTTTTGGACACTACCAAGCTGCTTAGAACTATTGCAGGACAAGAGTCGTTGTCTCTGGGATGGCAGAAGAACAGACAAGAATAGTGGGTCATTTTTGCTTCCTCCATGACCATTGTCTTGAGTTGCTTTGCCAAGCCAACAACGTTCTTTTCTTCGCTTTTTAAATACAAAGCCGTACATACATACGGAATAAAAAGCTCTAATTTATTCTGTGAAAGTGTTCATCAAGTGAGAGACGGGACTCTGGGAAAAGATTAAGAGCTTACATTTTTCATTTGACTTATTTCACATAAAATTTCATAGAGGATAAAATGATGGGAGGCAAAGAAGCAATGATATTTCTGTTTTATCTCTTTCTAAGGACCATAAATCTTTCTGAAGTATCATTAATTATAGCAGCGCCATTCACAACGTTATTGTTAAGGGTCTATCAGCAGTCCCATTATAAACCCCTATTTTCAGGGGTTTATAACTTGGTTAGAAGAATTTTATTTCTGGCAAAAACTTTGCTGGGGCAATGTCTCCATCTAAGACAATTTATTTTAAATGTAAAGCACAAAGGAAAATGTTACCTCTCTTGAACCGAGTAAGGGAGAAACTAGGAACTTCCTGGGGTACAAAGCTAATGTTGTCTTGGCTGATTGAATTTGTGCCATCCATGAATTCAAGAGACTGTATTCAAAGAAGTTATGTCTTAGATGAATTTAGATGATTCCTTTACAACACAGGTTTCCATTATAACAACTGAATTCAAGATCTGGAATATTCCTCTAGTGGCTGTAATCAAATCAGGTTTGATTTCTTTAGCTGCAGCCAGTCAAGAAAAAATTTAGCAGACCTGGAAAACAGCTTACACGTTAAGAAAACTTCAGGGTCTTTAGATAGCTTGCCTATTTTTTTGTTGCAGGCAGGATACACATCAAGAACAAGTGAAGCTAATGCTCACACGCACCAAAGCGAGTATTGACTTAGCAGCAGTATGGAGGAATTGCTCTGTCATGGCTGAGCCACGGTGACATGTTAAAGAGGCACTGAGTTTCTCCAGACGTGCAGTAAAAATGTTCTGCAATAGGCACTGGTGAGACTGGGAGGGCACGGGGAAGAAAGGTCACTGCTTCACCTACATAAAAACATGAGCAGGTGGCCTTTTGCCTGTAGCAACTTGTAGATTCATCAAGAAAGCCAAGAGCTCTGCCCAGTTGTGTCTTCGCACATCGGGAAAGAGCAAGACGCTCAATAAGGCAGGATCAACAAAATCATTGTGGCCTTTTTCGAAAGCAATAGATATTAATGGATGGTAACTTCTGGGCACCTTTTTTTCCTGCTTTAAAGTAGAAAGATTAGATGAAAATGTATTTTGTGAGGAGTGTACTGACACCCTCAGGTAATCTCCATCCTCTGTCCTCATCAATAATCTAGCACTCTACCTTCCCTGTTACATTACTGTCTGCAGTAATGCAATTCACTTCATTCCCCTTAGATCCTATTAGAATCACTCACATCACAAAATTCTTCCAGCTCTGCTCTGTCGTTCTGGGATTGTTTAGTCTTAGCTTCTTCTGCCTGTTTTCCTCCACTACAATTCTTTGCACAGGGATTGACTTTTGTGGATTGCACATTTAACCTCGCAATGAGTCAGAAGATCAAAATTAATGCATGGGGGCATTGTCCAGTGGGGTCCTCAGAGAGCTCTGTTTGGAACACAGTTGAATGTATCTTGTGATAAGAAGTTCCACTATCTAAAGTACTTTCTTCTATCAGTTTTGATTTTGTCATCTTTTAATTTCACTGCATGTCTTCCTTGAAAGGACAAAGAGGCATGGGCAAACAGAAGAACTTATTTCTACATATTATTCAATCCCTTATGTACCTCCTTTGTATTACATCTTATTTTTCTCCTCTCTAAAGTAAAACAGTCTTAATGTTTTGTTTGTTTGCCTTTCTAATGTGGAAATCTTACCATATCCCATAATTTATTGCTGTTATTTGAGCAGATGCCTTCCTGGAATTCTCCCCAGTTATTAATGGTAAGTCAGTCATGCTCGGTGATGATATCTAAGTAACGGGCTCGTCGTGCAGTAACAGAGATGTCTCCTCTGGCTGCTCGGGCAACATCGGGGGCTCAAAGTAGGCAGAAAAGGATCTCTGACAGCAATCCTAAAAACTGCAGTAGAGGGTGGCTTCTTAGCCAAAAGTGAGCCTCTGACAAACTCAGCGATGCTAGGCTTGCTCACTGATCTCCAGTCTGATCTGATCTAATTCTGTCTAATCCCCAGTATTTTTTAGATTCTGAACTGTACAATACCCACTGTTTGCAAACCTGACTCTTCCCATTTTCCCACTTTACCTATTTTGTAGCATATTTCAATGCATGGAAACTCCTGATGTCTGACCATCAAAAGAACTGCAACAATATGATATAAATCTTGTGGTAACTATCTTAAACCAGCAAAGCCTCACTCTTTTGACAGTTACTTCCCGTTTGCAATGGCAGAAATAACAGCAAAATTGAATATTCTGATGACATCACAGCTCTTCTGTAGCAGCCACATTGGAGAGCCCAGAGGACACCAAAAGCTGAAGCTCATCATTGGAGGAGATTGCAAAAAAAAAAAAACCACAATGCAGAACGATCATTCAGAGTCCTTTAATACATGGAAATAAGTACAAGTAGCATTACAAGAAGATTTACTGCTGTAAAAGCAAAGGAATTCACGCGCTTTCACAGCAGGGAAACTTTACAGCAGTTAAAACCTCAGGTCTATTACGGGAGCGAGCACTTTTTTTGTTGTTCTGGTTGTTCTGCTTATTAGAAATGGATTTTTACTGAAAGTCGGGGGTTTCCCTCATTGCCCCCCCCAGATTCCTGCATTACTGTTCCTGCAGTGCAAACGCAAATGTAAATCATGCCTTTAACAAAAATGAGAAGGTGCAGATGGGTCTCGCACTGCTGCAGAAAGGGCTGGACAGCAAAGCACTGCAGCAGCAGAAGCCTTTCTTCCCAAGGCCCAGCAGGGCGAAGGGGCAGAAACTCTGCAGACCAGAGGGTTTGTCAGGGAAAAGCACTGAAATTCATCACTGCCTCATCACTTTGGAGAAGCTTTCTGTCCTGCCTCGTCCTCCTTTTTCAAGGGCTATAAAGTACTTCTGTTCCAGGGCACTGCACATGGATATTAAATTCTCATCACAAACATGATGCCATTTCTGATTTCAGCATTTATCTATCTTCTGTTCTTATATGGCCACACTTACCATAATATCTCATACTTCACAATCTTTAACACATTATTTATCCCTCCAAAAAGCATGTATATGAAGGGTAGCTGAAAATAAGCAATAAACCATTTTAATACTGTTACCATCTGAGGCTATGGATCTGTGAGAATTTTCTTCTCATTAACTCTAGAATGCTATTCATAACCTTGAGACTGATAATGCCTAGAAAATTATTTTATCCAAGAGTCAGCCCCTCCTTAATATATGTGCTAGAAGTCTACAAAGAATTTTCCAAGCCCTAAATACAGAATCCTTTGCTAAGACAAAAAAAAAAAAACCCCAACAAAAAACCCCAACAAACCACACCCTAAAAAAAGACCCAAAACCAACTAAACAAAACCAGCAAAAAAACTCCCCCACACCTTAGAGCTGTTACAGAAGTCACATTAACGAAAACAAGGCCTGCCTTTCCAATCCTTTTTTGTTTTGAAAGATTGGTATCAAGTATTAGTAGTGATATTTAATCCACCTCTAGATTTCGTTTTTGTCTGCACTGGCACATCATGTTCTTTGCCATTTCCTTTAAAAAAAAAAAAAAAAGAGAGAGAAATCAAAGCATTTTGAGAATGCTGTTTCTTTCCAGATCACTTAGCATGATTTTTCTTTGAAATTGTAAAATTAAAATAAAGAAAGCCAAGGGATACATTTGAGCCACTGCTTTCTTTTGGAGGCAATTAAAATTTTCTGTCCTCTCTACAGCTGTACTTGTGAACTTGGAAAGAATATTTAAACCCTGAAATCCCCTAACGGTCTGAGGCTGAAACAACTTCCAGTTGCCAAGACAGAAAATCAGACTATTTTGGTGTTGTGTGTGATTGTAAGTCCTCAGAAAACAACCAAGCAGCAGAGATGTTGGGGAATATCCTTGACATGATTAAAACGGTGATGAAGATCAAGGACATAAATTTGAGTTAGTGTGAGGGTAGGAATGAACAGACTGTTTCAGAAATGAGCATGCAGAGAAGTTTCCAAAGATGGCACCAGTCAGAATATACCCCATGCACCGTGTCTCACCCACAGAGAACATTAAAATGGGATATTCAAATCAAAAGGGCCCAGATGCTTACAATAGGATGCAGGTGAATTGCATCAAAAGAGAAAAAGAAAAAAAAGAAACCATGGAAATCCAGTGCTTTTTAGCTACTCAAGCCTGGAGCTATATAAAACTGGGTTGTGACCCCTCTGCTGAAGAGAAGGCTCTCTCTGCACCTTTCTGCAGGAGGCCCACGAAGCTGGAGGAATCTGACACATCCCGAGCTTCACATTCCTCCCGGATGCCCCAAAGCAGGCCTGTCCTCACCTGCGACCGGTCTGGTTCCCTGCCCCATGCTGGACACTTGCGCTTTCACACCAGCGCTCAATTGCTCATCACTGCCCGCCCTTCAAGGGGCAGGGGCTGGGAATTGTATTTTATCTACTATTTATCACTTTTGGTACGCTCCAGCAACCCCTCAGCAGCTCCACAAGTCCCTGTGGGGAGTGCCAGGATGAGCCAGCCTGAGGTCAGGAGTGGGAAGGTGGGAGAACCAGAGAAGGCTGTGGGATGAGCAGGGATGAGGGACAGGATTAGCAACAGAACAACGGGACATACTCTTAAACTGCGCCAAAGGACGTTTAGGTTGGAAATTAGGAACAATTTCTTCGTGGAAAGGGTGCTTAAACACTGGAACGGGAAGCCCACGGCGGTGGTGGAGCCACAGCCCCTGGAGCTGTTAAGGAAAGACGTGGCACGGTCTACTTGACACAGTCGTGTTCGGCCATAGGTTGGGCACGGTGATTTCAANGGAGGGGAGGAAGGGAGGGAGGGGAAGCCGTCCCCGAGGGGGGCGGAGCGGCCGCCGCGGGCCTGACGCGCCCCGGTTGCCGTGACAACGGCGCCGGCCGAGCCCCAGCGGCCCGGTCCCGGGCTGGCCCCGCAGCCCGCCCGCCCATGCCGCGGAAAGCGCTGCGCTGCGTCCTGCAGCTGGAGCTCCGCTCGGTGAGTGCCCGGGCCCGCTCCCCGCCCGCCTCAGCCGGGCCGCGGCCGGCAGGAGAAGCCGCTCTCGGCTCTTCCGGCATCGCTTCCCGCCCCGCTTCCCTCTGCCGGCCGCCGCCCCCGCTCCCGGCCCGGGGGATCTTCCGGGGGGCTGCTCCGGGCCCTGCTGCCGAGCGGGGCCGCGCTCCGTCTGGCACCCCAGCCCTTCTGTGCGGGCATCCTCCGGCAGCCGGTCCCTGCGCCCCCGCGTTGGTTGGCAGCAGCCGTGCCCCTCCAGAGCTCCCATTTTCCTGTGGAAAAGTTGTGGGGGGTGTTTATCCCTGCGCCCCCGGTCCCCCATTTGGTGTTAGCAGCAGCCGTGCCGCTTTAGAGTTCTCATTTTCCTATGGAAAACGTGATTTTTAACAAACACTGATTCTTGGGAAGCTGTATGGTGTGGGGAAAAGCACTCTCGGGGGGAAAAAAAAAGCCAAAACCAAAACAAATCCCAGGAAAGAGCGGCTTGTCCGTGGCAAATGCCGCCCTGTGAGGGGCAGGATGCGGCTCTGGGCAGCTCTCAATACCTGGGTGTTACATGGCGGGGAGTGAGAGCAGAAAGTGTCGAAGTGGAAAGTTTTGACATTAATTATGTTAGGATTGCACTCTTTGCACTTTGCAAAGTTTTCTGCTTATATCCAAGCTGGGAACACAGCAAGGAGCTGTATCATTCTCATGAAAACTTTTCAGAAGTAGCTGTGTTTGGCAGTGCCCTGTTACCCTGGAGTTGGTGGCTTCATATGCCCTGATCCTGTGATCCAGAACAAGTGCTGCNACAGTCGTGTTCGGCCATAGGTTGGGCACGGTGATTTCAAAGATCTTTTCCAACCTAACTGGTTCTGTGAGGGCCGGAGGGGAAGGGGACATGGGCGCTGCGGGGGCCCGTGCGGGCAGGGCGGGCAGGGCCCCTCACCACTGCGGCGCGATGGCCGCGAGCGCGGGGCGGGGCGGGCACGGAGAGGGAGGGGAGGGAGGGA